>MU249587.1:8701122-9032121 GCA_018977245.1 Lethenteron camtschaticum | reverse complement strand
GACTTCACCCCCACCACCCCCACCACCACCCCCACACCACCCCACCACACCCCACCACTCTCTCCCAAAGCCCCCAGATCCTATTCTCCCATCGGCACGCGGCCGCCACCGCCGCTCCCTCCACTCTCCTCACCTCGCTGCTTCACCCTGCACTCCACCCACTTGCCCGTGGCCCACGCCTGCATTGTGTGGATGTGTTGTGTGAGTGGCCGCCCTCTCTCCACCATAAAGGGGTGGGGAGTGGGGAGCGGTAGTGGCTACGAACCTGGCGACCCGGGTTCGATTCCCGCTCACCGCCAACACCAGTGACGATTATCTGAACCGTTCCTGGGACTGCCCTAGGTCGACTCAGCCTCAAATTAGTACCTGGTGCGGTGTGTAAACATCGCTACTAGGGAGACAAAGGCGGTCGGGCGTGGTGTTGGCCACCCACCCTCTCGTGTGCCGTGCCGGCCTTCATAGGTGCTCGCTAACAGCACTTGCCCCTACAGTCTGTTAAGGCTACACGGAGGATCTTTGTCTTTGTTTGCCCTCTCTCTACACGGTGCATGTGAATGAGGACAATTTAGGGAGCGGTGGCGTTGCGGTTATCCGCGCTGCGCTACGAACCTGGCGACCCGGGTTCGATTCCCTCTCACCGCCATCGGCACAGCAACGACTGTGGACTTCCCCACAAAACAAAGTGGTACTTATTTTAGAAACCACTAAGAGATGATGGGTCGAGTCAACCCTCAACCAGGATTTGTACTCTCAACGTTCCCGTGGCTGATTCGGGTCACCACCGGTCATTGCGAAGTTGACTTACCGACAGTCCGGGACTCGGCGTTAGTGTTTGGGTGGCAGCAGGAGTTGATTTGCACCGAGGTCTGGTTTGCCGCTGTTGCCGTGGTGAGCTTCACAGCAGTAACCTGCACAGGTTTCTTTTTTTTCTGGAAGACTTTGCAGTTTTTCCCTGGATTTTTATATTAGCGCATAGTCACTTTAAGATGTTTTCTTGGTCATGTTTTTGTTTTTTGTTCGTTGCGGTTGCACCCGATTCAAGAGCCGAATGGCTCACAGGGGCTATACCAAATAAATGAAACTGAAAAACTGAAACTGAAAAAAGTTTGGATGGACCCCATGCTGACCGGGGAATGTGTCCGGGTTTGGTCGACAGTGGAAACGGTGGCGACCCAAGGTGGGGTGGTTACAGGGGGGTCCAGGGCATCTTTACGTTCACTGCTCAAACAAAGGTGACGGTTGAGCACTAATGGAGCCGTGGCTGAAATTGTGGGGCTGCGTAGGCGCCGCTGGCGTAGCGACTTTGGCGTCCTCTGGTCTAACACCGTTAGAGACGAGGCTCAAAAGAAAAGATGTCTCTGGTGTGGACCAATCAGTTTCAAAGACAATGCATATATTATCAGAGTATGTTTTTGTTTGCATTCTGGCCACAAGCATTGTGGTTAATGCAGACATGATTCCTTGTAAAAGGTTTCAGTTTGGTGTTTTAACATCTCAACACAGCTGTTTTGTTGCCAGAAAAATAAGGGAAAACCCTATTATCATAACGCAGCAGCGTCTGATGCATTCAGCTTCTGGGACCGCCGAGCGAAAAGGGTGATCGTAATTGTAGTTAATCACGTGCGCAGAGATGACAACGGGAGAGACCCCCGACTATAATCCTGGCTATGGTTCACCAGCCTTGTCAGCATTTTTGGGAATTAACCGCATCGCACACTCAGACGCACGACTCCACACAGCCACACGCAGGCACGCTCGCGAACAATTGCACGCAAGCGCGCTGCATGAGCAGCAACGAGCGGCCACGCTTCTTCTTTCTTGTTCGTCCATCAAAGTTGATGATGACCATGGCACGTTTGTCATTTTGTTGGGTTTTGATGAGTGCGCAGATGGCTGAAGAGGCCAATCCGAGCCCGGAATTCTCCGTGGCACACTGGACAGGTCAGGGAGGATATAGAGCTCTGAGGTGCAGCCACACGTCCTTCCTTGGTAGATTTGCGCTGCTGCCTCTTCAAGATAGCACAGGAGCTTCTCCTACTCACGCACAGCAGCGCCACTGGCACACGACCTCGTCAGTAGCGCACGCCACGCGCGGCATCACACGGTGACCCAGCCACCACTGCACGTGACACTGATCAGCCTTAAAGGCGTTTCAACCCGGCTTCGTGTAGACAGCTTCAGAGGGCGATTCACCGTGGTCACGATCAGCCACGATGAATCCACTGCCGGGTCTGTCACCGCATCGCACCCACTCGTACCCGTGGTCACGATCGACGTGATGTCACGGAGCGTGGCTGAGTGCGGCTCCGGCTGTCGTAGAAGCTGACGCAGAGGTCGACCGTGGAGCGCCTCTCTCATTTGTGTTGTCACAAGCGCCTCATTCGAGAACCCCTTCTGTTTAAAAAAATATATATATTCCCCCATATAGCCTAAGCAGACTGTAGGGGTAAGGGCTGTTAGCGAGCACCTACGAAGGCCGGCACGGCACACGAGGGGGTGGGTGGCCAACACCACGCCCGACCGTCTTTGTCTCCCTAGTGGCGATGTTTACACATCGCACCAGGTACTCATTTGAGGTTGAGTCGACCTAGGGGAGGCCCTGGACCGATTCAAATAATCGTCACTGGTGTTGGCCGAGAGCGGGAATTGAACTCGGGCCGCCGGGTTCGTAGCGCAGCGCGCTGATCGCTACGCTACCCTTTCTCTTCAAACACACACACACACACCGGTGTAACATCAACACACACACACACCGGTGTAACATCAACACACACACACCGGTGTAACCATCAACAAATGCATCGGAGCATCGAGAGGCGATGCGCAACATCTCCTCCATTAGTGGGAAATCAAAGCCACGGCAATGCGATTGTGAGCTCGCCTGTGATCAATCACACCGTGTGTAATTGTGCACTCTGTAAGATATGGGAACCTAAGACGTAATTGTGCAATCGATACCGGTGACCAGGTGCGTTTTTTTATTGTTGATATTGTTGTTGTCATTGTTGTTATTGTTGTTGTTATTGTTGTTATTGTTGTCATTGTTGTTATTGTCGTTATTATTGTTGTTATTGTTGTTATAGTTCGAAGTGAATGCGATGGCGAGCAACGGAATTGACCCCCCCCCACCCCCCACGTGCACAGTGGAGGCACGAGGACGTCGTCCCACATTGAGCCTTGGGCGGATTTCGTGCCGAGGGATGGAGCCGCGGTGTCGTTACGCGGACGGGTTAACTCTGATGGCTATTGCAGATACAGAACATTCGCCCTTTTGAAGAAGACTTTTGAAATTACGTTTTGCCGCATCATCACCCCCCTCCCCGCTGTGCTCATCCGTTGTTGAGTCGCCCGCTTCTCCAGAGGACAGGGACACGTCGCGGAGTCTCTGGACGGTTTTTGACATTCAATGTCTCATCGGCAGCCAGGCTCGCTCGGACCGTTGCTGGTGAACTGCCACAGGCAAGGGCCCTCTCTGTTGGACACGGCTCCTCCCAGTTCGATGCGAGGCTGTGTAATGCACAGCGCTAAATACTTAATCCGTACCATTGTGGAAAAATAATGCCGTGAGGCGCCTGCAGTACAGCTGTGTCAGTGTAATGTCAGTCAGGTGAGGGTGCAAGGGGGACCGGCTACACAACCAAAACTATGGACCGTATAGTCAACCCATAGAGGCACTAGAGATACTTAGAGACTCGTAGAGATACATAGAGGCTCAAGGAGATCTGTAGAGGTTCACAGAGATAGTAGACGTCTAGGAACATGTAAAACAAGCCACAGTGGTGCGATTGTGGCCATGAAAACAAAAACGATGTCGCATACAGGGAACCACTTCGGTCTGCCCTCCTTCGATGGAGGAGGAACAGCAAAACGACACCAAGTCTCTCTCCAGAAACCCTCTCGCGACGTGGCCAGACCTCGACATTTTGGCGTTTAGCTCCTGAAAAGATTGCCGCCATACGCAGTCATATAATTCGTCTTGCTGATTTTGCTTAAATTAGTCCAGGACATATCTCACTACAGGTTCATATTCTTGGATCTTTCGGTAAAGTCATGTAGAAGGGAAATAATAATAAAATATATTTGTATTATTTTATTATTTACCTTTTACGTGACTTTACCTAAAGATCCAAGAATATGAATCCCTGCAGTCACGAAAGCTTGAAATCGAAATTCACTACAGGTTGTTTTTATTTCACCGGTAATTTAGATATTTGTGTAAGACTATTCTTGTATGGACTGCTTTATCGTGCTTAAGTCGTACATTTTGATTGTTGTTCGACGTTTCATTTACAGTTTCACAATTTAAAATCGTGGGGGTTTGAACCATTAAGTACGGCGATATTTAGAGTGCACCAGGGTTGGCACAATTCAAAGCAACGTCGTTCCCACTTCGTGTCTAGCGCCTGTTCTGTGCCTGTTTCTTCTCTCCGTGTTCATCCAGGTCTCTCGTTCGTGCAGACGTGCGTTGTTTCAGCAGGCGCGCACGTTGTGATACAGACACAAAGACAATCACGCCGACACGCACTGAAACAGAGACACGAGGACACTTACGCCGCATTAACCTTTGTTGACCGTCAGCGCAAGTGCTGTTCCTGCGGACTTAGTAAGGCCACAGCGTGGCACACAATCGCCTGGTGTGGCAAAAACCATGGACAGTCGTATTTTCATCCCAGGGGGCTGATCATTTTACAACTGCACCACACATTTACTCACTTAAGACTGAAGTGGCTTTCACGAGAGACCAAAGTCAATGTCAGATAGGATGTGCCGGTGATGTTATCAACGTCCAGGAATCTAATTGGGATTTTCCCGGCTTTCAGGGTACTGACCACTTTACCACCGCTCCCCACAAATACAAAGATGCCCCTATAGCCTAAACATACATTTGGGGCAAGCGCTGTTAGCAAGCATCTATGAATGCCAACACGGCATATAAAGTGGTGGTTGGCCATCGCCACGCCGGCCGCCTTTGTCTCCCCAGGGGCAACGTTTACACATCACACCAGGTACTCGTTTAAGGCCGAGTCGACCTAGGAGAGGCTCATGACCGGTTCAGATATTCGTCACTGGTGTTGGCCGTAGGAGCGGGAATCGGAACTCGGGTCGCCAGGTTCGTAGCGGCGCAGCGCGCTAACCGCTTCACTACCGCTCCCTACACGACAACGCACGCACACACGCTGCCATTCGCCAGGTTTCCCCCACAACGTTCACCTCTCCCCCCCCCTCCCTACCGTTTAAACCTTCATGCAACCAGGCAGGAATGCGGAGAAATTCTCTTCCATTGCCCCCCCCGCCGCCGCCCGTTATTCCCTGCCTCCCCTTGCCCCTGCCTCTCCCCCTGCAGGACTTAGCTGAGCCAGACAGGAATGCGAGTGAGCTACCCCCAAACCCACACTACACCCCCCCCCTCCCCACTAACACCACCGGTCCTGAGCCGCGCCGTATCAGATTGCAAACAGCTGCGGCTGCAGTCATTGAACCTCCTCCCCCACGGTCCCCGTTTTACATCTTGAGACGATGCGGCCGCGGTTAAGGCTCCCCGCAGCAGCTCCCAGGGGTCACTCACGCGCGGCGGAGGGGCTTCATCCAGCAGTAGATAGACAAGAGGTAATAAAGCGAAACAGAACATGACAGATGCGCTTTGGCACGACGATGCGGGTGGGTGCTCTGCGTGTCCGTGCGAGGCTGCCACGCCGAGGCCACCCCTTGCGCAGTGGCGGGAGCAAGGGCCATCCGCGAGAGGGGGCTCTCGATGGCACTTGGCCTACTCTTCCACGCCGACCAGACGTCTTGGAAGAGAAGGCCGTAGCCCCCGCACTAAACCCTGAGCGGTCGCGACCTGCAGATTCACTTGCCCGTGATGACCCCCCCCCCCAGCTCTGCTGGGTGGACAGAGCTGGCGTGGGGGGGGGGTCGAGATTCACAACTTCTGTACCTCGGGGATTTTATCTACGGGACCTTTTTGTTGCCAGTCTCAAAGTATGCGGAAGAGCAGCAGGTCTGACCCTTCCTGGCAACACAACAGGGGGTGGCAAGATGTTCAAACAACAATTGGAAGGAATCAAGTACCCGCATGAACCGCACGTACTTGTGGTGAAAAAAAACCCACGAAAAACACACAGACACGCGCTCTGATCGTGTACACCACGCATTGTCTTTGAAACCGATTTCCCTACACCAGAGGCAGTCTTCGTGATGGCCTCGAGACTGCAGTTCCACTGTGCTCTCAATTCCCCGACTGGGGGCGGCATCCCCTTGTGCTGTTCACTGTGGGTTGAATTAACAGAGAGGAGAGTGGGAGGGAGGTTGGGGGGTAGTTCACTTTGGGGAGCGGTGGTGCAGCGGTTAGCGCACTGCGCTATAAACCCGGCCACCCGGGTTCGATTCCCGATCACGGCCAACACCAGTGATGATTATCTGAACCGGTCCAGGGCCTCCCCTAGGTCGACTCAGCCTCAAATCGAGTACCTGGCGCGGTGCGTAAACATCGCCACTGGGGAGACAAAGGCGGTCGGGCGTGGTGCTCACCCACCCCACTCGTGTGCCGTGCCGGCCTTCATGGTGCTCGCTAACAGCACTTGCCCCTACAATCTGCTAAGGCTACTATCTTTGTCTTTGTAGTCCATTGGGAGTTTCCGGATGCGGCGGAGGCGAGCTTTGAAGACCGGCGCCTGGGATTTGCGCAAAGCGGTGCAAGGACAGGAAGGGCCGCAGCTTCCTCGGGGACCACGGCACCAGCCGTGTTCTCTCTCTGTCTCTCTGTTTCTCAAATCATCGTCCGCGTCTCAAATCACCGCCCGCGTCCTTGTACGGAATGAAAGTGGCGCACCGACTGAGCAGATGAGACGCATCCCGTCCCATAGCTGCCTCTGCACGTAAAAACATCCAAGTGGGGGGTGTTCTTTTTTGTTGTTTAACACATCCCATCTGCCACGCGACCTTCTGGGAGTGCAGTTTTTTTTACAGGAGCGTTGGTTACAAGCAGCAAAATCTGGACCGGTTTTGACATTTGCTGTCTCATCAGCAGAGCGTTGTTTGCCGGGGCTGTGAGATGAGCAAGGTTAAACAATGGGGGCAGAACCTTTCGCCGACGTTTATTCAAATGGATTACCCATGAGATGCTCAGCTCAGGGAACCCTTCGGCCACGTAACGGATGTATCTCACGGACTGGCAAGCGAATTAATTGGCGTAATTCTGGGTCGCGGTTCAATTAAAGCATCGACCGTGATTTGTGTCTCGCTGTTGATGTCCCGTCGCTATTATTTGTCCCACCTCGTTTGTCAGTGCGTTTGCACCACCCTAATTCTAACACGAGTATATCTTGTCATCAAGTACTCGACGTTCTCGTGCGTGATGCAGGAATGTGTAAAAAGTTTTTGTAGCGTCGTCATCCAATTGCGTCGACAGATTTCGGTGGAATTTGTAGTGCACCACAGTTTTAGACGCAGACAAGCAGCAAGGCAGCCAGAACCAGCGCTGCCAACAATTGCCCCAGCTCTGCGGTCCTACATCTGTATGTTTGGCGAAATGCATTAAAGAGTTTGAATACGTGTGGGAGGAAACAGGAGCAAGCGTGCTGTGACGGTTCCACCTGAAGACGGAAGCTTGTGTTGCCTCCGAAACGTCGTGATTTTTATTTTATTTTTATTTTACTTTTATTAATTTAGATTTTTTACCTACGTGACTTTACCGAAAAACCTAAGAATATGCGAGGGGGTAACCACTCAATCCCTGAACACTCCGCCTTGTACTGCCATACCTCGGCTAGCAGGGGAGATGGCAATCCACCAACCCTCGACCCCCCCCCCAGTGCTGGATCACACCACCGCCAGTGCCGGATTATCCTCGTAGCACAAGTAGCTACGGGCCCCGCACTTTCAAGGGCCCGCGCTAAATGCTTTCAAGCTATCAATTCCGGTTCAGTGATTCTGCACTTGCTCTGTTACCATAGTACTATACCGCCTTCAACTTTGATGAACGACTGGGTGTCTAAGGTGAGCGATTCGTCGTATTATTTGGCTGTACATAGCAAGTGAATAAATACAATTACTTTACTGCGCAAGATAAAAAATTTATGTGTTTTAATATTTACGTGTTTGTTTTAGTTCTAGGGCCCCTTTAGAACATGTGCTTACAGGCCCCGCACTAGCTTCATCCGTCACTGACCCCCCCCCCCCCCACCGCACCACCGCTCGTCTCTGGATGTCGCACGCGGCCCGGTGCACGAACGCACCGGGGTCCGCTGCCGTGGTCCGCTGCGTCCGGGTCCGCTCGCTCTGTTTCCCATCCCCGGCGCTCATTTCTCTCCGCTCCGTCCCCCCCGCCCCGCACGTGCGTGGCGCTCTTCAGGTGCGCGCGAGCCTCCCCGAGGCGGCGGTGGCACCGGCCCCGTGAGCTTCTCCCTGGACGGCGCGCACGGTGGGGGGCCCGTCCCGTTCAGGATCGACCCCCCCTCAGGGTGGATCTGCACCACGGGAGCCCTGGGGCCCGACTCGGCTCCGTACCTCCTCGCCGCACGCGCACGCGACGCGGTAAATGGTGGAGGTGGTGGTGGGCCCTGCCACGCCACGCCGGCCACACGCACACAGACAAAGGTCCCCCGTGTAGCCTGTAAAGGCTGTTCGGGCAAAGTGATGTTGGCATCAGGCCCGGCCGCCTTTGTCTCCCTAGTGGCGATCTTTACACTCGGCACCAGCTACTCATCTTGAGGCCGAGTCGACCTAGGGGGAGCCCAGGACCGGTTCAGACGATCACGAACACTTGCAGTGGCCTGGTAGCAAACCCTGAGAGCCAGGCTCAGAGCGCAGTGTGCTAACCACTTGCTCCATCTCCACCACAGACGCACCCACACAGTCAGTGTGGTGTGTGTGTGTTGAGACTGTGAGTACACAGTGTGTGGTGTGTGTGTGTTGAGACTGTGAGTTCACAGTGTGGTGTGTGTGTGTGTGTTGAGACTGTGAGTACACAGTGAGTGTGGTGTGTGTGTGTTGAGGCTGTGAGTAGACCGTGTGGTGTGTGTGTGTGTGTGTTGAGACTGTGAGTTCACAGTGTGGTGTGTGTGTGTGTTGAGACTGTGAGTACACAGTGTGTGTGTGTTGAGACTGTGAGTTCACAGTGTGTGTGTGTTGAGGCAGTGAGTACACAGTGTGTATGTGTGTGTTGGGACTGTGAGTACACAGTGTGTATGTGTGTGTGGTTCCCAGGCTGGGCACACCTCTCAGAGCTTGGTGCGCGTGTCGCTGGGCTCCGTGGCCCCGCGGCCCCCGAGTTCTACCCGGCCACGTACACAGTGCACGTGCTGCGGGGAGTGCGGCCGGCACGCGCGTCACCGCCGTGGTGGCCACCGACGGCTCTCCCGGCCCGCTCGTTTACTCCATCGGCGCCGGCAACCAGGACTCGCTGTTCCGCCTGGAGCCGTCCAGCGGTGCGTCTCGCCCCGCCGGCACGCGCCGGTGATGGCGCTGGGGTTGTTATCGCCTCCTGGCAAAAAAAAAAAGTTATCTTCGATCCGAGGGCGGTTTTGCCAGATTTGTCAGAATGGCCAGTTGACGTGGCTTAGCGGTAGCACGTTCGCCGATTGTTGCAGACGGTCCGGGTTCGGATCCATAGAGCTGCCCTGGTTAATACTGCCATGTGTATTCGCCATACAAAGACGACTTTGACCTCGATAATTGGTTTTTTACCCTTTTATCTGGCAACAAAACTGACACCTTTTTTACGAGGAGTCATGTTTGCATAGACCACAATACCTGCAGTCATAATGCAAACAAAAAACATAACTCTGATAATGTATGCACTGTCCTTGAAGTTGATTGGTCCACACCCAAGACAGCTTTTTTTGTTGCCAGATAAAAGGGTAAAAAAACAATTATCATATTTACTAGCAAATGAGGTAGCAATGGTGTACTTTGACGTCGTTTGAAGTAGAGTAACACATTGCGGCTGGCGTCGCAGTCCAAATTGTCTGAAGGTTAACGACTACTACGCAACTCCGATAAGTACGGTTGGCTCCGTAACGGTGCGAAAGAAGTTGAACATCCATGCATACTTATGTACACACACACATACAACAATTGTAACCTGCGACTGCAAACCTCAGGAGATCCCTCTTGAGGAAGATGGGCAAACACGTGCAATCATAAAATTGGAATGAGGGAAAAGTAAACGCCCGTCAACGATCCGTTTGTCAACCGTCGCCTGCGTCACACGCGCCTGACGTGTCATGCGGATCTGTCTGCGCGTGCCGCAGGGGTGATCTCGCTGGCTCGGCACACGGGGGACGCGCCCGCCGCGGTGCGAGCGCTGGCCGTGTGGGCGCGCGGAGCCGGGGGCCTCTCCCGCGCCGCGGCCAACGTCAGCGTCAGCTTCGTGTCTCCGGGTCGTGCCGCGCCGCTCTTCTCGCGCGACCGCCACACCGAGTCCGTGCCAGAGGACGCGCGCGTCGGCACGAGCGTGGGGACCGCACGCGCCAGCAGCACCTCCGGTCAGTGCTACCCTCTTTGTGCGCGCGCTCGAACGATTCGAATTAAATAAACGCCCATTGTTTTCGAGACACGTCGAAACGCAATCGTGGTCTTGACGCCGAGTCTGCGCCGCCCGTGCCGCCGCCGCCCGCAGGTCGCGTGCGTCACACCTTGTCGGGGGGCGACCCCCACGGCCGCTTTGCGGTGGATCCGCTGAGCGGCACGATCCGAACGCAGGCCCCGCTCGACCACGAGACGGCGCCGGTGGCGACGCTCGCCGTGACGGCGGCCTCGGGGACCCTCCCATGTACGGCACCGCCACGGTCACCGTCCTCGTCGGCGACGTCAACGACAACGCGCCCGCCTTTACCGCCGGCCACAATGCCGCCGTCGCCCTGCGCGCGGCGCCCGGGTCGGCTCCGCCGTTTACGCGGCGCGGGCCACGGATGCCGACTCCGGACCCAACGGCCAGGTGCGATACCGGCTGCGGTCGAGCGCCGGAGGCCGATTCGGGGTGAACTCCTCCACCGGAAGCGTCACCCTCCTGAGGCCCGTGAGCGCCGAGCCGGGCGACGTCTCCCGCCAGGTCGTCGTGTTGGCCGAGGACGCCGGAACGCCGGCGCTCACGGCCACCCTCACCCTGTCCGTGCTGATGCCGGGAGATCGGAGCGGGTTGGCGTTCGAGCAGGAGACGTACCGCTTGGCGGTGGGCGTCGACACGGCACCCGACACGCGTCTGCTGCGGCTGAGCGCCGGGGGGGGCGGCGGGGACTCCGGGGTGACCTACGGCCTGCGGGACGCCGGCGGCGGCGTGTCGGTGTCGCCGTCGGACGGCTGGCTGTACGTGCGGCGCTCCCTGGAGGGGGAGGCGCCGGGCGTGCGCACGCTGCACGTGCTCGCCTGGAACCCGGCCGCGCCGAGCGAGCGCACGGCCACGGCGACGGTGAGCCTCACCGTGACGGCCGCCGGGGCTCTGCCGGCCGCGCGGGACGACGGCTCCTGCGCTCCGGGCGAGAGCACGCGCCGCCTGCACGTGCCGGAGAATCGGCCGGCAAGGACGAGCCTCGCAGGATGGCCCAGGCCGCCGGTGGTCAGCTGGCGCACGCCCAGTACCGCCTCTCGCCGGCCCACGACCACTTCCACATCGACGCCGTGACAGGTGCCGTCCGTCAGCAGTAAACGCGGAAACGCCTTCACGTTCTGTCAACCACAATCGCATCACACACGCGCAAGGATTTTTGATAGCAGGGCCGTGCAGCGGTTATTCGTTCCGCACAGCAAAAAGTACCCGAGTTCGATTCCTGCCTCGCGTGAGCGTTGTTCTGCCCCCGTTCTCCAGTTTCCGCCAAAAGCTAATCACGGAGCGTAGATGGTGTTAGCCAACACCGCAATGTGGCAGCACCCTCCTGAATGAAAAGTCTTCTCACACGACGAATCACTTCTTTACCCAGGGAACACCCTCAGTGTGGCTTGCCTGGGTAAAACAGTAACGACGATTATAATTGTTGTCCTGTGCCACGCAATCACGACGATGGTGATCCGTAGCAACGCGCCGTGGTAACCGCTGCGCTGTGTCCAGGTGAGCTCAGCACGCGGACGGCGCTGGACAGGGAGGAACAGGGCGAGTACCGACTGCAGGTGGTGGTCACTCGAGCCGGCACGGAGGAGAGCGTCACGGTGTGCGTGACAGTCACCGACGACAACGACAACACTCCCACCTTCCTCTCCATGGCAACAAACCCGCTGGAGCTCCAGGTGTGTGTGAAACATTTAGGCTGGCCAGCCTGTGATCCATCCTGGGTTTAACCAGGGAGCAGTGTGTGAGGAGCTCACAGCTCCTTGAAAGATCTGGACACAGTCCCATTGGCGAGCTCCTCCGGCAGGCGAGGCTGCCTGGCTGGGTCATGTAGCCCGCATGCCCAGTCACCAGCATGCCCAAGCAGATTCTGTTTGGCTGGATAGAGGGAACTGAACAGGTACGGCGTGGGCTTGAGAAGAGGTGAGCTAAAGTTGTACAGGAGGACGTGCAGCTGAGGAGACATACCGATGACCGGTACCAGCGGTGTCAAGATCGCCCTCTGTGGAGGAGGCTCGTGAAGGACGCTGCTGGGTAGTTGGAGGCAGTCGCCCTCCAACAACAACGGGGGCAGGAGCGACGCTCACAAAACGAGCAGAGTGCCAGGGGCTAAAGCAGCGAGTTGGCACAGTGGGGAGCACAGGTGGTGCATCAGCCAGTCATCCGAGCAGCACATCAACGCCACTTAGTGGTGAACTGCGCTTATCGTTGTGTGTGCACGCACACGATTCTGGCTCACATGTGTTGTGCGCGTGGCCACCTGCACCCCCCACGATCTTCACACGCACGCTCACGGCCCTGCTCCCTGGCGCTGTGCACCCCTTGCCCTGTCCACTCACACAGATCCTGGATTTCCTGTCCCGTCCCCCCCACCCCCAGGTTCACCCGGGCCGATTCCGGCTGGACGCTGGGCCGCCTCACGGCCCTGGACCCGGACGCCGGGAGAATGGCACCGTAGTCTACTCGCTGGCGGTACGCCCCACGGCTCAACGTGAACCCAACGTCGCGACCTTTCACTCTTCGACTGACTGCTACGATCTCGTGCGCGTTCCGCTGCGTGCTATGTTTTAAGACGCAGGAGAGATGCATGCTGCTGCGCGGTTCCCCGAGTGAGTCTGTGCGCGAATTGCAGACGTGTGTCATTTGGTCAATGCTGGATGAGATTTTCACTGCTCCAACATGCGTGTGCGTGTTTGAGTGTGGAGAGCGGTAATGTAGCAGTGAGCACACTGCGCTACGAACCTGGTGACCCGTGTTCGATTCCCGCTCACGGCCATACATCAGTGATAAATATCTGAACCGGGCCTTCGACTCAGCCTCAACTGAGTACCTGGTGCAGTGTGTACAAAATCAGCACGGAGGGTAGAAAAAAGTGGCCGGGCCTTGTCTTGGCCATACTACCCCCTCATTCGCCGTCCGACCTTCATAGGTGCTCACTAATAGCACTTGCCCCAACAGCCTGTGTGGGCTACCCGAGATTTTGTGAGTGTACATGGCCGTGCCTCGTGCGGCTTAAACAGGCGCTCACGTAGCATTATATATTTTCCCCTTTGCCGATATTCATTTCCTCTCTCGCTAAGACTCCCCAACAAACACACGGGGGCTGGCGGCGAGCCGCGTGCGCCGCGGCGATGCCCGACTCGTGGCGCCGGTGTCTGTGGGTTTCGGTGTGCGGCGGTGCCGGCTTAGGTCCAGACGCGCCTTGGTTCCGGATACACGCCGACAGCGGCGTGGTGAGCACGGCCGGCTGGCTGGGCGCCGAGCGGACTCGATACTCCCTGGTGGTGACGGCGGCCGACAGGGGCCAACCTCCTCTCAACAGCTCCATGCCGCTGCACGTGCAGGCGAGACACACCGCACGGCCCCCGGCCACGCTCACACCGCGTGTCGCTCCAGTTGCACGTCCTGCCGCCATTCACCTCTGATAGGAGCTCCGGGCCCCCATTGCGAGCATCCGAGATGATCACGTCTTTGAAATCTGGATATTCCACACTCATGAACAAATATGATGTGTGCATGCGTTTTTGTTCCCAGGATATCTTTCCTTCTCACTGGCTTCTCGCCATGCGCCAACATTTCCGAAATATCGAAATTACTGTTGCAACTGCCCCTGTATCAACAATTTAACAACGTAGCGCAGAACGTCACCAAAACGGCCGTCATTCCCCCCCCAGCCCTCTCAACTTCCTCAGTCGCAGATACGGAGACTCCGAGACACAGACACGCACACAGACATGGAGACAATAACACAGACACAAATACACTCACGCAGTTTGACAAATTCCCATCGCGAATTTTGGCACCGCACTTAAATTCTCAGTTCTTAACGAGGTCATCGCGAACTACGGCTTGGCCTAAATTTCGATTTAAAGCTTTCGTGACTGCAGGATTCATCTTCTTGGTTCTTTCGGTAAAGTCACGTAGAAGGGAAGTAATAAAATAATAAAAATAAAACATAAAATAATTCTGTTTTATTTTATAAATAATAAAATAAAACATAATAAAATAATTATGTTTTATTTTGATATTTTATTACTTCCCTTCTACGTGACTTTACCGAAAGAACCAAGAAGATTCGTCTTGGCCACGAAGACGAGGGAGCCCGAGCGTGGGCGACGTGAAGAGAAAAAGGTCGAGAAGCACGGCTGTCGAGTTCGCTCGAGTGAAGGCCGTTCGCCGGCGGGGGCGTTAGCGAGCGGTTGCGGGGCCGCACCTTGACTCTTCTGTTTATCCCGCGGTAGGTGCGGGCTATGAAGGGCCTCTTGGAGGCTCCCGAGTCTCGGTGGTCCATCTCGTGGCGGTGGAGGGGACCAGGCCTGGCACCGTGATCGGCTCGGTTTGTGCCAATGCAAGTTCCGGGATGGGCTGTAAGAGCGACGCGGAGGTCTTGTACCGCATTGTGGGGGGCACTGATCGATGGGGACATTTGGAGTGGATGCGACCACCGGACACGTCTACCTGGCACGCGAGCTGGACTACGAGGTGAACTTCTATGACTGATGCTCCTGCTGTTGTGGAGTGACTCATGCAGCCAGCTATGGCTGCAGGTTTTGGTGGTACATGTTGTTTGTCGTTTATTGTAAAATCGGTCACAGTTCCTATGATCACTGTTTCATTGCTTTATTTTGGTGATTTCGAAAGTTTTTTGTTTGGCCATGTTTGTTATTGTAGTACGGAGTTAGACTGATGGCCTAATCTAAGTTGTCTGGTGGTTGTTGTTGTTATTTGACTTGCATCCCACTGGGATTTTTGCACACAGCGTTGGTACGGTGCTTATATTTTTCTGTCTTTTCTTGTTTTCTGTTTGCACTTATTCATTTAAGATGTTTCTTGTTCATGTTTTTTTGTGGTTGCACCCGATTCAAGAGCCGAATGCTCACAGGGCTATACAAATAATGAAACTGAAAATGAAACGAAAAACGGCGAGCGGTCTCCATGGAGGATTCAATGCAGATGTGTCGTGTGTTTGAGTTCCAAGCAAGGTTGTCCTTCATTCCCCCACGACCNGCTGCTAGGTCGCGTAGACGGTGACGTTTCGCCGCCCCCCTGCTGCTCGTGTCTGAGCGTCACGGACGTGAACGAGCAAGCCGAGGTACGACGTTACGAGACTCTTTACCGGTGGCAAAATATAGTAGTAGGTTTTTACCCTTTCAACTGGTACAAAACTGACACCTTTATACAAGGCATCATGTTTGCAATAACCACAACACAAGCAGTCAATACGCCTTTTGGCGTCATCTGGTCCAACACCAATGGAACTAGGCTCTAAGAAAAGCTGTCTCGGGTGTGGACCAATCAACTTCAAGGGCAGTGCATATCATTATCATTATCAGAGTTGTTTCTTTTTTTGCATTTTGACTGCTTGTGTTGTGGTTATTGCAAACATGATGCCTTGTATAACCGTTCCCCTCTGTGCCAGTTTCACACGGAGTAAACCACCACACGCTAGCACAGCGGCTCCCAGCTCTCCTGAAGGACACCGTTAACCCTCGATACATTTTCAGTGCCTGCCATGCAGTCCAGAACTTTTGGTATTTTGTGAATAAAATCGGATCTGCAAGAGTTCTGCAGACCGGCTCCCACGGCCTTGCGGAGACACCAGTGGTCCACGTCGCAAGGATCCTTGCTTGTAAACACCTGTGTTGCACACTCGAAGTGAAGGACGTGGGCAAGTGCTCCAAATCGAGGGCAAACATATTTATTTATTTATTGTGGTTAATAGCAATCTTGTGAAGAACAGTACTGTTACTCTGTAAAATGCATCAGCACGTGTTACACGCAGCAATTTTCCGAGTCGCCATTAACCATGTGGCTGGTTTAAACGTGCGGTTATTCATTAACCCTGCCAGCCACCTACAGGCCCAACTCAGTCATCACATGCTGCTGTACACACATGCATTGATGCACTGCACAGCACATCAGGACTTTCACAGAACCCACTTTACTCCCTTGCTGCACAAGGACATTAAAAGAGTGATCCATTCCTAATGTGCCACACCTGGCATTCACCAGCATTGGTTCAAGCAAGCCCGACCCTGCCGATGAGAGACTTCATTTCAAAGTGTTCCCGAGTTTCCTTGAATTGAACCAATGCTGCTGACAAGATGCGCTCCCAGGAGGCCGTGCAGTTGACGGGTTGCGTAGAAAATACATTTTAAAAATTACGTAGAGAGACAAACGTGGAAAGGAGGTGCTCTTTATTTTGTTAACGATCCGTCGGTTTTGTCTCATCCACACTGCAGGGACAACAACTCACTCACCCACTCACTCACCCACCACNACTCACCANTCACTCACTCACCANTCACTCACTCAGTCGCTNACCACCACTCACTCACTAACTCACTCACTCACTCACTTACTCGCTCACACTCACTCACCACTCACCACTCACTCACCCANTCACCCACTCACCCACCCACTCACTCACCCACTCACTCACCCANTCACCACTCACTCACCCACTCACTCACCCACTCACCACACTGCTTCTTCCCTCGCACTGGTTCACTTAGGAATTCCCTCCCAATCGTCTCTTTCCCCAAGCTCTTATAGTACCTGGCTCAGTTAAAGAAACGTGCTTCACTCTTATCTATGACATTGAGAGTGCCGTTTGTTCCCGGCCACTTGACATTTGGACCCTTCGGCCCTGTACTCAGCAACCGTGATATTAATTGTATTTCAAAATGAGAATGTCGACCACGCTCGTGTAACGCTCCATCCGTCTCGGCCGTCGCGCGTCCAGGTTTGTGCAGGAGGCCCCGCGCATCTCTGTGCAAGAGGGCCTCCCGTGGGCCGTGCCGTGCACACCTTCCGGGCGACGGACGCCGACGGGAGCCTCCCGAACCGCGACGTCCGCTACGAGCTGGCGCTGCAGACGCCCGGCTCCCCCGCGGCGTTCGCGCTCGACCCCGTGACCGGCGTGCTCAGCACCGCCGCGGCCCTGGACCGCGAGGCCGTCCCGGCCTTCCTGCTCGTCGTCAGGGCGACGGACCAAGCGCGCGAGCCCGCTCGGCGCCGGGCCTCCGAGGTCACGGCGCTCGTGACGGTCGGCGACGACAACGACAACTCCCCCGTGTTCCTGTCGGCCAATCGCAGCGCCGTGCCGGAGAATGCTCCCCCGGGTTTCCCATAATGCACGTGGTGGCGCGGGACGCCGACCTCGCCGAGAACGGCACCGTGCGCTACGCGATTGCCGACGGCGACAAGGACGGGGCGTTCGGCCTGCACCCCGTCACAGGTAAGTCGCGCGGCGCGCCCCGCGCGGTGCGTGCACGTGCCGTGCGCGGCGCACTCCGCGCGGTGCGTGCACGTGCCGTGCTTGTGGCGAGGGCAGTGGTTCTCAACCCATCTGGAATGGTGACCCCCTGACCCCCCCCCACCCCCAAGTCGCTTTGCCAGAGCACGGACGCTATAATCGGGTCAGCACAGTATTAGTCAGGCATGTTGTGTATCCTTGTGTTTTGTGTTAGTGAGGCATTGGTTTCACGTTGCGTATCAAGCACGTTTTGGTCACCGTAGTGCACATTTGAAATGTCTCCTGCACTGTATCCATGCTGTAGCCTGAGCCCTCCCTGAAAGGTTTACCCACACTGTGGGAGTCTTGTATACACGGGCACCCTCCACTTCCTCCGCTTACCCCGTGCCTGCCGCGCGTGCAGGCCTGCTCTCCGTGGCGCGGCCGCTGGATCGCGAGCGGAGAGCCGAGTACACGATCACGGTCGACGCTCGCGACGGGGGGCGTCCCCACGCAGCAGCAGCCAGGTCGTCACGGTCGCCCTGCGCGACGCCAACGACGAACCGCCGCGCTTCCCGCAGCACGAGCAGGCGGCCAGCGTGCGGGAAAACGCGCCCCCAACACCCCGTGACTCGGCTGCAGGCCACAGACCCAGACACAGGTACGGGTGCCGTGATCACGATGGTTCGCTACGGAAAGTCATCGCAGGTTGCTGTTCAACGGCGTTCCGTGCGAGACCGTGACGCGTGTGGAAGAGGCGAGGAGTGAAGCTTTTGATGACACCGAGCGACGTGTCCGTCCAGGGGCGAACGGAGCGCTGGAGTTTGAGATCCCGGAGGGGGTGGCCGGCGGCTGCTTCCGCATCACCGCTCGTCGGGGCAGATGAGCACGACGAGGAGCCTGGACCGGGAGGAGCGGGGCGACTACGACGTCCCCGGTGCGGCGCGCTCGCCCTCGTGACGGTCCCCGCGAGCTTTTTAAACTGGGCCCCATGTGAATAAAAAAATATCTAATATTCATTGTGTATATTTCTTCCTGCCTCAGCAGTCCGCCTGCTGTATTTTTTCACCTGAAGACGATTGCTCGTGTTGCGATCGAAACGTCGTGAATTTTAAATATTTTTATAATTTTTCTATCTACGTCGAAAATATCAACAAGATACCAATATTCAGGGTCTTGAGGGGAGGGGGATGGGGCAACAGCCAACATGCCCCCATTCGATCGCCACCGGCTTCACGGGGCGTGCGTGCGCGTCATCTCTCGGCAGTGTTGGTGCGGGACGGGGGCCGGCCGGCACGCTGGGCCGTCACGGTGGTGCGCGTCGCCGTGCTGGACGAGAACGACCACGCGCCGCGCTTCGGCCCGCACCTTGCCGGGATGCAGCTGCAGGTTCCCGAGAACCGCGAGCCGGGACCGCTGCTGCCGCTGTCGGCGTGGGACCCCGACGCCGGGGAGAACGGGCGAGTCACGTTCCACATCGTGGGTAAGTGCGTGCGCGAGATGCACGCCGGGGAGTTCGGCGGGCGCGCCACCCGCGCCGTACGCGCACACGCCTCCCCGTACCCGCGTCGAGCCCTCCCCTCCTTCCCGCGGCCTCTCCACAGGTGGCGACCCGCGTGGGGCCTTCACGTGCACGCGGACACGGGCCTGCTGTCGACCGCGCGGCCGCTGGACGCGAGACCGTCCCTCCTACGAGCTGCGGCTGGAGGCGCGGGACCAGGGGAGCCGGCGCGCTCGCACGCCATCGCCGTCTCCGTGTCGGTGACGGACGAGAACGACCACGCGCCCGCCTTCCCGCAGCCCGCCTACCGGGCCTCCTTGCCGGAGGACGCGCCCCGGGCACCTCCGTGCTGCGGGCGGCGGCCGGCGACCCGGACCGGGGCGCCAACGCGGCGCTGGTGTACTGGCTGGAGGGCTCCGCCGGCGGGCCTTCTGGTGGACGAGCGCTCGGGACGGTGCGCACGCGCTCGCCCCTGGACCGCGAGGCGAGGGACTCGTACCGCTTCTTCGTGGTCGCGTCGGACTCGAGCCCCGGCAACCCGCGCAGCGCCTCTGTGGCCGTCACCGTGACCGTGCAGACGTCAACGACAACGCGCCCGTATTCCTGCAGGTGCGCGCGTCCCGCCGCACCTCCTGCGCTCCGTTCGGCTCGGTTAATTCTGCGGCTCGTCACTACTAACCAGAGAGCTCAACTCGGCTGCTGGGCCGCTCGGCGCTAGGGTGAGCGGCCCGCAATCAGAATGTTACGAGCTCAATCCTGGTCGGGGATTGGCTCGGCCCACCATCCCTCTGGGATCGACACGACACAATGGCGCGGTGACGCCGTGCTCGTGTTGCGCTGACGCGCGTCGTGCGCCGCGTGACCCCGCAGGAGCTGCTGGAGGTGACCGTGCCGGCGGCCTCGGTGGACGGGGAGGTACTGGGGCGGCTGCAGGCCCGGGACGCGGACTACGGGCCCAACGCGGCCGTGCTCTACCGCGTCCAGGACCCGCGCGTCACCGTGGACAGCCGCACCGGCGAGCTGCGGACCCGGCCGGGCTGGGGGGCGGGCCGGCCTCCTGGGACCCAATCGTCGTCACGGCGACAGACCAGGGCAGCCCGCCCCACTCCGCGTCCGCTTGCTGCTGCTGACGCGGCAAAACTCGGCGCAAGCCGCGCTCCGCTTCTCCCGCCAGCTGTACGCGCGACGCTGCCGGAGCACGCGCCCAGAGGTGCAGATGCCACCACGCACCCAGCACAATCCCACTCGGGGGCCTTTGCCGTGTGGAGTTTGCCTTCGCAGATGGGATTGTAGCATGAGTCGTGCAGCCTGTCAGGCAGGGATTCTAAACACCGGCGGTGTAGCCTTTGGGATTGCTGCACAGTGGTGTGGTCTGATAGGGATTGTAACACGAGCGGTGTGGCTTGACAGGCACCGTCGTCGCCACAGTGGAGGCTGCGTATCAGGATGGATCCAGTGGCCGCATCATCTACAGCATCGTCAACAACCAAAACATTTTCTACATTGACAGCAACACAGGTGGGTGCAGGCCGAGGGCTCCGAGCCGGCTCCGAGCTAGCCTGGTCAAGGGGTAACCACCGTGACCCTTGACTTCATCCTGTTAAAAGTCCGCGCGACTTTTGGTTGGGTGGAGCAGATTTACTTTAATGAACATTGTGTTTGCCTGCCTCAGTTCACTGTGTTACTCGTTTTGCCTCAGAGGCTCAGAGTGTTATTGAAGAATGCGTTGAGTTTCTGCTATCCGTGCCGATGGCCACATGCGAGCGAAGCAGCAGCAGCAGCAGCTGCGCAGCATCACAAAGGTCTCGTTCCGGTCTAAGCGTGGTGCGCTCCTGATCGCGACGGTCGCGCGCGCTCCGGTGCAGGGGCGGTGCACGTTCAGGACGTGGCTGCACTGGACTACGAGGCTCCCCGCGTCTCCGGGCGGTGGTGTCGGCCAAGGCCGAGGCAGGAGGGGGTCGAGGGCCCCAGGCGTTCGCCGTGCTGGAGGTGACGCTGACCGACGTCAACGACCACGAGCCGGTGTTCCAGCATGACCGCTACGTGGCCTTCGTGCGCGAGCAGAGCAGCTACGGCACCGACATCGCCACGGTGAGCGGTCGAGCGCGCGACGCGAGCCGACGCGCGCTAAGGGGCGCGCTCGTCGCACGGTACGTGCGCGCGTCCGGGTGCCGGAGCGAGGTGCCTCCCCGTGTGCGATGGCAGGTGCTGGCCAAGGATCGAGACGATGGCTCCAGCCGGGAACTCGTCTACTCCATCCCATCCGGCGAGCACGCCAGCATCTTCCAGATCAATCGCCATGGGAACATCAGCACGAACACCATCCTGGACCACGAGATCACCGATTTCTACAGGTTTGAGTAGTGTCCACGTTTACACTATGAGACCTCCTTTACCAGTGGCAAAATATTGTAATAGGTTTTTACCCTTTCAACTGGTACAAAATCTGACACCTTTATACAAGGCATCATGTTTGCAATAACCACAACACAAGCAGTCATGATATGCACTGTGCTTGAAGTTGATGGTCCACACCCGAGACAGCTTTTCTTAGAGCCTAGTCTCCATTGGTGTTGGACCAGATGACGCCAAAAGGCGTATTGACTGCTTCTGTTGTGGTTATTGCAAACATGATGCCTTGTATAAAGGTGTCAGTTTTTGTACCAGTTGAAAGGGTAAAAACCTATTACTATAGTGTCCACGTGTCCACCGGCCCATCGTGCACGTGTGTCCGGACGAACAGAACGCCTTGGGTAATGGGTTGCAGGAGGCGGCCCCTGGTGGTTATTGTATCTGGGCTGCCGTCTCGGTCGCTGCTGTTTGATTGCTGTGCATCAGTGAATAGTGGCAGAACAAACAGCACTATATACCAAAGTTGTAATAGATAAGAGCTCACGCGTTTCCTAACTTGAGCAAGGTTATTATTATTATTATAAGCTTAGCAAGAGCGCTGGTGGTGGTGGAAGGGGACTTGAAAGTGGAGCGGTGCAAGGCGAGAAGCAGAGAGAGAAGTGAGGGGACGTGCAGTGTGGTGGATGAGACAGGACAGTCTGCTAGAGTTGTCAACATGGGGAAGGAATCGGTGAGCGAAGTTTACGGGAACAGTCATCATGGTAGCAGCCGTAGCAGAAGTGATATACAAGCGATAGGGTGGGTGATTGGGAGAGTGAGTGAGTTTGTGGGGCAGAGTGTGACGGAGTGAGTGTGTGAATGGGGAGCGGTGGTGTAGCGGTTAGCGCGCTGCGCTACGAACCTGACGACCCGGGTTTGATTCCCGTTCGCGGCAAACACCAGTGACGATTATCTGAACCGGTCCTGGGCCTCCCCTAGGTCGACTCAGCCTCAAATGAGTACCTGGTGCGATGTGTAAACATCGCCGCTATGGAGACAGAGGCGGCCGGGCGTGGTGTTGGCCACCCACCCCTCGTGTACCGTTCCGGCCTTCATAGGTGCTCGCTAACAGCACTTGCCCCTACAGTCTGTTAAGGCTATACGGGGGATCTTTGTCTTTTTGTGTTGTTGTCACCTGTCTGGATGAGATTAAATGTGTAGTAGACTGAATCCCCGACGCGGCTGGTCGGTTGTTGGTTGCTCCTGCGTGTGCTGCTGTCGGTGCGCTGGGGCTCAGGGTGGTGGTGTGGGCGGTGGATCAGGGCAGCGCTCCCTCACGGGCTCCACAACGCTCTCCGTCTTCGTGGTGGACACCAACGACAACACGCCCACCATCCCGCGGCCCCCCACGCTCAGCCTGCGCGAAGGTCAGATCCTCCGAGTGCCCCGGCCTGGCAGCCTTTGGGGTTGCGAGGCGGTGGTAGACACTTTGGTTATAAATCGCTGCGCTAAAAATAATCACGCGAAAAGTGTTTATTTATTTGTGACGTCGCGCTCTGCTTGGAATATATTTTTCTGTTGTGCCTTTCCAGGCCACGGTTGCTCAGCGGTAGAGCAAGCGCTCGCAATCGAAGGTCCTGCGTTCAAATCAGGTCTAGGGTTGACTCAGCCCATCATCCCCCGAGGGTCGATAAAATTAGTATCCACTTTGTGAGGAAGTCAACAATGGTTGTCCTATGGATAGACTCGCCCTGGATGTTAAACAGGAGATGAGCACCGACTCAATGCTCATCTGAGCAGGAAGTCATCTTAACTGCCTCGTGGCAAAATCTGGAAGATAAAAATCATTTCACAGCAGAACCATGGTCTTGCCCCACTCATTCTGAAAATTCTTACCAAAAATTAGCGAAGAGGCTCTCAGCCACGGGCCTGCAGAAGGGGAAACAGCCGCAGCGTTGGCTCCGCCATCGGCGGCGACGCTTGCGACACGCCGATTGACCCCTGTGCCGCGTGCAGACATGGAGCCCGGCTCTCTGGTCACCCTGGTGACGGCCAACGACGTGGACTCGTACCCGGCCCTGGAGTACAGCTTGGCGGCGGAGCCGGCGGCGTGCCGGAGGGCGGGGGGCCGGCGGGCCCTTCGGACTGATGCGCTGGCAGGGCTCGCTGCTGCTGTCGCGAGCGCTGGACCGGGAGCGGGCGGCCCGGCACACGGTGTCGGTGCTAGCGTGGGACGGGCGGCACGCCGCCGTGGGCAACCTCACCCTGCACGTCACCGACGTCAACGACAACGCGCCTGCGTTCGACCAACCGCACTACCGGGTGAGCACCCGCGTGACCTATCGGGGTTGCGGCGTGCCGCGGCCGTGTTCTGATGGCGAGCTCACCCCGGCGCTGTGCGTTGCCCGTGCCGTGCAGGCCTCCGTGGTGGCAGACAGCCCCATGGGCACGGCCGTCGCGAGGGTGGTGGCGCTCGACCCGGACGCGGAGGAAAACGGCCGAGTGTCGTACCGCGTGGCGTCGTCCAGCACAGCCGGGTTCTCCGTCCACCAGCTCGACGGTGCGTAGCTCCGGCCAAAACCAGCGCCGCTCCGGGCTGGACCCGGCATGGGCAAAGAGACAGCACTCACATCCAACACTTTGTGCAAATGATGGAAAAAACCCGTCACGTACCGGCTCGAAACATTTAGATTCAATAGTGTGTCGCTCCACACAAAGTTCCACAGTTAGGCCCTGCCTTCTCGATGCTTGGAAAACGTGGACCCCCGATGAAGGATTAATCTGCGCCATTTTTAAATGTTCAGGCTGGCCTGCCTATAATCCATCCCGAGTTTAACCAGAGTGGATTTTGTGAGGTGAGGCTGCGTTGGCTGGGTCGTGTAACCCACATGCCCAGCCGCTGCATGCCCGAGCAGCTTCTGTATGGTTGGATAGAGGGAGATAAACCTGCGTTACACGGGCTAGAGAAGAGATGGACTGATGTGGTAAAACAGGATGTGGAGCTGATTGGACCGCTGGTACCGATGACTGGTACCAGCGGTGTTAATGTTGGCCTCTAAGCAGGATGCTTGTGAAGTACGCTACAGAGGAGTGATGCTCACAACAATGGGTGGAGCGCCAGATGGCTAAAACACAGAAAGTTAGCACAGTCGGCAGCACAGATGGTGCATCTGCCAGTCATCTAAGTCAACTGGGTCTGTCCTGTGACCTCCTGCCAGCAAGCCTGCGACACTTCACGTCCCCTCAAGGTCCACCTAGCCTGGCACAAGCGCCACTTAGTGATGAATGATGGTTATTGTTGTTATGTGCACGGGTGCATATGTCTTTGTCTTTATGGCAGGGAGTGGTGTCGTGATTAGCGTACTGTAATAGGAACGAGTGACGTGAGTTTGATTGGCGCTCACGCCAACACCAGTAATGGTTATCTGAACCAGTCCAGGGTCTCCTGGGTCGCCTCAGACGTAAATGAGTCACTGCTGTGGTGTGAAAAATCAGCGCTGGCTTTTCGAAGAAGGCTGGGCATGGTGCTGGCCACCCACCCCTCAAGTGCTGCGTTGGCCTTCGTAGGCGGTCGCTGACAGAGCTTGCCCCAACAGTCTGCGAGGCTCTAGAGGGATCTTTGTGTGTGTCCGTGGTGCAGGCTCGGTGGTGGTGACGGTCCCTGCAGGTGAACTCGAGCGACGGGTTGGCCTGGTTGGTGGTGGAGGCACGAGATGGGGGGTCCCCCGCTCAGCGCCTCCGTTCCGGTGTTCGTCGAGCTCTCGCGAGGCCCCGTGTCTCCCCCCTGCTGCGTGTGCACGTGGCCCGGGCCCACGACCTGTCGGTGAGCGAGGACACCCCAGCGGCACGGTGCTCACCACGCTCACCGCAGAAACGGCGTCGCGCGACGGCGAGGGCGTGGCGTACAGCATCGTGGCCGGGGACGAGAAAGGGATCTTTGCCGTTGACACTCAGCAAACGTCACCCACGGCAGCCCCGACGTGACGGGAAGCCTCCTGCTGCTGGGACGACTTGACTTTGAGACCAAAGCATTTTACAACCTGACTATTGTGGCATTCGACGGCACGGGCGCCCACGGCAACGCGACCGTCAATGCGATCGTGCGCGTCACCGACGCGAACGATAACCCGCCCGTGTTCAGCGTCCTGGAGTACCACGCGAGCGTCAACGAGGATCTGGCGCTGGGCACCGGCGTTGTCCGAGTGGCGGCCACTGACCCCGACTCGCAGTTGAGCGGCGGCATCCACTACAGCATCAGCTCGGGAAACGAGCGCAGCCTGTTTGGGATCGGCGAGTCTTCGGGCGCCATCTCCCTTTTGGGGCCGTTGGATCGCGAGCGGCAGGAGCAGCACAATCTCACCGTGCTGGCCTGGGACGGCGCGCACGCGGCCCTCGCTGTCGTCTCGATCAACGTCGAGGACGTCAACGACAACGCCCCCTTCTTCCCCGCGGAGCGGCTGTACGCCAGCGTGCTGGAGAATGAGCCCGCGGGCAGCCTGGTGACCGTGTTGCGGGCCGTGGATGGGACACGGGCCCCTACGGAGCGCTCTCCTACTCCACGCTCAACCGCTCCGCGGGGAGCGTGGCGAGCGAGGGGGCGGGAGTGTTCGCGCTGGACCCCGTCACGGGCGAGCTGCGCACGCGCGTGGCTCTCGACAGAGAGAGCGTCTCACGCTACGTGCTCGCGGTACGAGCGGAGGACCTGGGCGGGCTGTCCGCCACCGTCGGTGTGATCGTGCATGTAACCGGCGTCGATGAGTTCGAGCCCACGTTCACGGAGGCCACGTACCAGTTCACCGTCCTGGAGAACGCGCAGGCAGGAGAGAGCGTAGGCGTGGTCAGTGCCACAGATAAAGACGGAGGCTTGGATGGAATCGTGCTCTATTATCTAAAATACCCCTCTGTGTATTTCGGGATCAATGAAACAACTGGACACATTTATTTAAAAGTTAACAGTCGGACTGGCCTACACCAACGTCGATTTAGACGTGATGCCAGGGAAGTTTTTCTGAAAATTCTAGCAAAGAGCCCACTACCCGAGTCTCGAATATCAATTGCTGTCGCGGTGATGGACGTGACGCACACCGCCATCGGGATTGAAAGAGAAGGCTCAAGCATCTTTCTGGCTGTCGGCCTGGCCGTGGGATTCGGGGTCTTTGCCGTGGTTCTCATTGTGCTGCTCGTCGTCCTGATCCGACGCAAGAGGCAGTCTGGAAAAGGCGGCGGCAAGACCGGTGGCAGCGGCCGCCCGTCGCAGATGGACATGCAGCTGGTGGAGCCCGCAGACATGTACCGCACGGTGCTGCCCCATTACTCGGCCGTGGGGCCCGCTCTCATGGGGCCCGACTTCCCCGACCACTCGGCCCACTCCCACTCCAGCGGACGCGGCTCCGCGGAGGGAGATGCCGCGGCGGACGACGAGATCCGCATGATCACGGAGAACCCGGCCCGGGCCGCACGGCTACCACGGCCCGGCGGGGGCCCATTCGACTCTACGAGGCCCGGATTCCGGTATCCAGCACGACACCGACCACCTGTCCGACATTTCGCACGTCACGCATCTCTCTTCCGAGATGCGCGGCGGCGGTCTGGGAGCGAACGAGGTGTCCGGATTGCGCTCCCCGCTGGCCAGCGTGGCGGACGAGTGCGACTCGGGCCGCAGATCGGACTCGATCCGCAACTTCATTCTGCAGACGCTGCAGCAGGCCGAGCGGGCGGCGAACCACGGGGGCGGCCGGGAGGCCGGCGCGGCTAGCCGAGTCTCAGAGGCTCCAGCGAAGACGGCCGACCTCCGGTGGAGGGGGCGCTCACTTCCATCGTGGCCTCCGAGGAGGAGCTGCGAGGGAGCTACGACTGGGACTACCTGTTGAACTGGAGCCCTCGCTTCCAGCCGCTGGCCGGGGTGTTTGCGGAAATCGGGCGCCTGAAGGACGAGTCGCTGCACAGCCAGCAAAAGTCGTCTGCGCTGCGAGCGCGCGTCCAACACAAGCCGCACGTCCTTCCGCCGCCGCTCATCACCAGTGGTGCCGCCGGGCACCCGCGCCGTGGCGCCGCGTCCCGTCATGTCGTGGACTACCATCCCGCGCTCGCCCATCACGCATGAGCCGCTCTCCACGTCGCACGCCATGTCCCCCAGCCTGACGCCCTCGCTGTCGCCGCTCGCCACTCGCTCGCCGTCGTGTCGCCTTTCGTCACCTCCCAGCCCCACGGCCCCACTGCCGTCATATTTGGTAACGGACAGTCTCCCGATGGGGCGGGCGAGACCCGGAGATGCACATATGACAACCGTGCGATAAAAAGTCTGTTTCATTTGGATCCCACGCGATCACCCGCGCTGTTGGACATGCTGTGAACACGGTTTTGCTAAGTGAATTAACTCTCGCTAAAGGGTTGATTCGTGAGTCGGTAGTTTTCATAAACTCGCGTCCGCTCTTAATATTCTCAGTCCAACACTGATCCAGCGATCACCATCTTAACCACAGTACAGTATTACAACACAGTATTACAGCCTTCCATGTTTGCAGTATGATGGAAAAGTAAACTTCTTGAAATGACCAAGTCGAACGTATAATGCACCGAGGCCATGGGCCCGAGTCCCCGAAAGCATCAAAGAACAAGTAACGGCGGACACTCCTGCAAGGGCTGCATGGTGTCAACCCAAGAGCTCCTGCCCGACCTCCTCCTCAATCCACCATCGCCACACAAGGAGGCCTTGCACGCAGCAGCACCACCAACACCACCACCACTGGCTTGCTGCCTTTGTGGAGCTCACTACGGGCTTGCACGCGTGCAGCACCAGTCGGCATCACTTTTGCACACACACACACACGTGCACTGCATGAATGCACTTTGTGCACACAGCTACAGGACGTGCCTGTACATGGTTACTGTGTACACACATATGTCCAGGTGTGTGTGTGTGTGTCGGAGCCACGGGGCAGAGTTGGGCACGTCGGGATGTCCGCGAGTAGTATTGGTAATCGTGTACAGTATTGTGTCTTTTTTTTTGTGCGCTGCTGTGTATTAACGGTGTCAGATTAGTGCAGTGCGGTCTTGTGCACGCGAACATGTCGCTGTTTAGCGGTGAGTAGCGTAGTCATTGTGTTGTGTACGGTACATTCAGTATTTGCCTCGTTTGACGAGCCTGACGTATTATGACATCGCTTGCTCTGCAGGTGGCACGTGTTGAGCTACTACCCAGATAACCCAACATCATGTGCCACTGACGTTTGATTGAATATTGCATGTTAGTAATTTGTAACTAAACCCATTAAATGTGGGTTTTTTTAGAAAGCAAGAGTTGTTTTTTCTTACTTTTGGAAGTTGCCCTGAAGTTTAGTTTTAGAGTGTTTTAAAGGTCAGACTGCTTATTCAAATCCAAAAGCAGGAAACACAATACCACACGTGGCTCCACTCTATATCATGTCAATGATATTACCATGACTCGCATGTCCATGACTCGCATTGTAATGGACTGACATTGTCAGGACTGACGTCTTGCATGCAATTTGGTAAAAGTTAAAGAGCAAATGGAGAAAATGTTAGAACACAGTGTATTATTTGGGTCTTTCGGTAAAGCCACGTAGATGGAACAAATACTAAAAATAATAACAATATCACGACGTTTCTATCGCAACACAAGCAATCGTCATCAGGTGAAAAATATAGCGGTAGAGCTTGTGTTGCGGTCGAAACGTGATATGTTTTATATTTTTTATTATTTGTTCTATCTACGTGGCTTTACCGAAATACCCAAGGAATATGAATTTCTGCAGTCACGAAAGCTTTAAGTGAACACAGTGTATGTTGAAGTAAATGAGAGGACTTTGACATAAAATGCCAAACAAAAGATAAAATGCTACAATTTTGTTAAAGTATTTAGAAAATGATCACATGAATAGCAGAACAGCACGGAAGTATCTTCAGCACAGAAGCAGTTGATGATTGGTAAATCACACACTTGATCACTTTGGAATGAGATGTCATAGTGTGGTTGTTGGCTGGAGAGATGCACCACGTGCAGCCACTCCCGTCCTTTGTGATGCCATCGGTCTGCTTGAGGTAGCGGAGTGCTGTCCATAGTATCGTATGGATCAGAGAGCTCAATAAGCAGCTCGAAAAAAAATGTTTCTGGAATTGAAGCACAGGTGTGTGAGACGGAGTGCGGGAATTTCGTGACAAGACAGAAGCAATGCTGATGTTCAGAAGAAAACTTGACCGGTGAGTGGGACGTGCGGTCCAGGATGGGGGAGGACCGATTGCCGAGACATATTGGAGTGGTTTCCATGAATTCGGCGATCAAGGGGAGGAAACCATCTGAGGGCAGATGGTAGGGTACTGTCATGGAATTTCTTGGATTGTCTACTGTGGAGCATCTGCTGCGATCATGCGCAAGTCAACGGTTTTGGGCATAATGGCATCCTGATCTTGAGAGAAAGATGGAACCAAACGTGTGAAAGAGACAATCATACATCGGGGGAATTCTGTGCAGATATCTGCAAAAAAAATTATCATGAACTTCAGGAAACATTTGTTTTTTTTAAGATGATGGGGGTGGTCCAGGTGTCACACTTAAGAGTTGACCACTGACTTCACTATGAAAATAATACAGTAGGACCAGCTGTTGCAACAAATTAATTGACTTAAGTTAACCTATTCCCTGTGCTACATTATGGACGATTCATCAATCACCCTGCTCAGTAAAAAGACAGACAAAACTTTTTTCATTTTTTTTATTATAGATTTTTCTCACAAATATAATTTGTTCACAAAGACTGAAGGAGAACCCATGGACAATGTGTTGGCCAACCGACTTTATACCATAGCCAATATAAATACTGCCAATCGGATTCTAGAAGAGACCAACATCAAACACAATCACTATTGGCTTTGTAAAAGTTTGTGGAGACTTATGCTGTAATTAGGCTCTAACAATCCCAGGCTTGCATGACATTCAAAGTGACATTCTCAGATTAACATTGTGGTGGTTATCTCTTTTGTACAGGGGCAGAAATTCCCCCATTCCATTGGTAGAGCAAGTCTGAGGGGCCGTCCATAAATGACGTCACGCACCTAGGGGGGGGGGGTCAGACATTTGTGACGATGTTGACGGGGGGGGGGTGAGAAATGTGACGTCACATCAAAATGCGCAACTTTAAATTAATATAGACAACACGTTCTACTTAATTAAATAGACTTTTTAATACATGTTTTCTCCTACAACATCAAAGTGCAGCGCCAATTAAACACGCACTACAATGACAATAATTTAAAGCGATTTAAGCATTTTTATTTGGGGGGGGGGGCAGAGCTTTGTGACGTCATATTTGACTTTTTGTGACGCCGTGTGACGATGGGGGGGGGGAGTCAAAAATCGTCCAAAATCGCGTGACGTCATTTATGGACGGCCCCTAACCATAGGACAACCACTGTTGACGCTCCCACATTGGGACCTATTTTATCAACCCCAGGGAGATGATGGGCTGAGTCGACCCCCCCCCCCAAGCAGGATTTTATTTCACAACCTTCCGATTGCCAGCAACCCGCTCTAGCACTGAGACATCTGCCAGTTGTAATATACTGTACATGCAGAAGTGATCAACGGGGCCGTCCATAAATGACGTCACGCACCATGGGGGGGATCAGACATTTGTGACGATGTGTACGAGGGGGGGGGGGGGAGAAATGTGACGTCACATCAAAATGCGCACTTTAAATAAATCTAGAATTGTTATAACAACATAATTGTATAACAACACTCCTACAACATCAAAGTGCAGCGCCACATTAAATACGCACTACAATACAATAGTTTAAAGCGATTTGAAGCATGTTTTATTTTCAAAATGCAAATATGGTTTTGGGGGGGGGGGGAGAGCTTTGTGACGTCATATTTGAGGGGGGGGTCTGACTTTTTGTGACGCGTGTGACGAGGGGGGAGGGTCAAAAATCGTCAAAATCACGTGACGTCATTTATGGACGGCCCCAAACCCATTTTTATTATGGGACAGCTACACTGAGCTGGCATGTAGAACATAGCACGATGCATCAGCAGAGGGAGTGACCAAGGCAATTCGCAGTGCATTGCATGCTATGTTCCATAAATTGTACGAGAAATAAATACAGGCATCAAGATAATTGATCAAATATCTACCATCTCAGAGTTGCAGATGCCACGGTGATAACGGCCAATGGCAATGAGGCGCGGAACATTATTGGAAGAGAAGGTGGCGGAGTGGGCCTCGAGTTAAATGCTCGCCAAACAAGAGTGGTGAGGCATCGACATCGCCGAAGGACGATACTGTGGTTGGAGCAGCGCAAGTGAAACACAACAAACAGGCTTGCTGCTGCTGCTGCTGTGTGCACGGTGATTGATGGTTTACTGGAGTTATCAGTGGGTTTGGAAAAACGAATCTTTCCCAGGGGGGGGCAACCCTCCAGCAATGAAAAATGATAGGAGTTGTTAGTAAGTGAGGAGTTGTTAGTAAGTAAGGAGTTGTTAGTAAGTAAGGACTTGTTTTTCTTGTTTTTATTCGACGCGTGTGCGCGATGGCGCAGCATCGATCGAGGGTCGAATTCGAACCGCGTTGTGTGATCGGCATATACGCAACTGCGCACAATTCTGAGTCACTTATAACTGCTTGCCGCTACTTATTGCAATTATGGACTCAGCTATTGTCTATCATCTCATAGAGTCCGTGGCACAATAATATGCTACACAGTGGCAGTGGGGGTAGCAAAATGCCGATTTATTACTAATAAACCCCAATGATCCGATCTAAATTAGGGATTTCGATTGGATCATTGAGGGGGGGGGGGGCACGTGCCACCCCCCCCTGGCTCCGCCAGTGCTCTTTCCCACTCGTTGTGCCTGGGGTTTTCTCCAGGCACTCGGGTTTCCTCGTAAAATACGCGACAAAGTAACTAGGCAGGCATCTCAAGCGGACCTCTTCGTCAAAAGAAAAAAAAACGTGGTTCACAACTCGGCGAGGTGGATTCCTGAGAAATCAGTGATTCCTGGACAGATGATGATCGCTTGACCATACTTCACCACGCTGGCCAACGCGGGTTCGTGGGACGCCTTTTGATTTCATTTCCTCGACCACGGACATACCTGTGAACCCATTCGGTGTACCCGTAGTCTTGTACAGGGAATTGAGTTTTCAGGTCCAACGGCGTACAGCCGTTTCAGTACGGGCAAAAAAAATTCTTTTGTTAGTGTTTCTCCCTTGTGATGGGACTTTGTAGGATATTGTGAGAGATTAGCCTGTCAATGCACGAGCTTAGTGTGTCGCAGCATCGGTGACTTGCCTTTGTGAGAGTGCAATCCAAAGGACATGTGAGCATGAGGGTGCAATCCAAAGGACTAATCTCTCACAATACAACAGCCACATACACAGCCTCAGGCGGATCATCTCAGCCCCGACCTCTTACCCTGAGGCTGCACCATCTCAAGCCTACATAGGGCCGTCCATAAATGACGTCACGCACCTAGGGGGGGGGAGGGGGTCAGACATTTGTGACGATGTGTGACGAGAAGGGGGGTTGAGAAATGTGATGTTACATCAAAATGTACAACTTTAAATAAATATAAACATCGCGTTCTCCTTAAATACAATTGTTATAACACAATTTTATTATTTTCATTATTAACTATTTGATTATTTAAATTTACTAAGGTCACATTTTATTTATTCCATAAGGAGCATTTTGCTTCTCCATGGGAGAATGGAGAAGCATCAATTTTGTAAATTCTTTGAATGATTGTTATTAAACATTTTGATTTTAATGATTCTACCAGGCCTTTTCATTCTGTGGAATGCATATGTGATTGTTATAATTCTACTCTCAATTTTGTTTCGTTCTACTACAAAGTTTCAAGTATTTTTTATAATTATACTTACTTTTAATATTTTATAATTAAAAGATAATTTCAATATAATATTATGAACATCTGAAGTTTTAGTTAGATGTAGAATATTTTCAAGTACATTTTATGCTAATTTTCAGCTTTCCAACGCCACTTTTTAATGAATGTTTTCTCCTACAACATCAGAGTGCAGCGCCACATTAAATACGCACTAGTGACAATAATTTTAAGCGATTTGAAGCATGTTTTATTTTCAAAATGGAAATATGGTTTGGGGGGGGGGGGNCGAGCTTTGTGACGTCATATTTGAGGGGGGTCTGATTTTTTGTGACGCCATGTGACGAGAGGGAGGGGGGTCAAAAATCGGCCAAAATCTCGTGACATCATTTATGGACGGCCCCATAAGACCTCGTTTCAGTAGCTTTCTCTCTCCCACCTGAAGACGGTCGCTTGTATTGCGATCGAAACGTCGTGCTCGATTTTTTCCTCTACCCACGCGACTTTACCGAAATAACCAACGAGTATGGGATTCATGCAGTCACGAAAGCTTCAAATCAGAGTGATAATGGGTTTGGCAAGGAAGCGTAAATTTGACGAATCTCACGGTCAGGGCGTGAGAGGGCCCTGCCGGGGGGGGGTCCCTCGCCTCCCTGCCGCCCTCTGCTGGACGCGACGGGCGGAGGAGGAGGAGACGGTGGTGGTGGTGGCGGTGGTGGGGTGGTGGGGGTGGCGGTGGTGGGGGTGGCGGTGGTGGCGGTGGTGGGGGTGGTGGGGGTGGTGGCGGTGGTGGGGGTGGTGGGGGGGAGGAGGAGGGGTGGTGTTGGGGGGGGGAGGAGGAGGGGGTGGGGTGGTGGGGAGGAGGAGGGGTGGGGGGAGGGAGGAGGAGGGGGTGGGGTGGTGGAGGAGGGGTGGGGGTGGTGGGGGAGGAGGAGGGAGTGGTGGGGAGGAGGAGGGGTGGGGTGGTGGGGAGGGGAGGAGGAGGGGGTGGTGGGGGGGAGGAGGGGTGGTGGGGGGGAGGAGGGGTGGGGTGGTGGGGAGGAGGAGGGGGTGGTGGGGAGGAGGAGGGAGTGGTGGGGAGGAGGAGGGGGTGGGGGTGGTGGGGGAGGAGGAGGAGGAGGGGGTGAGGAGGAGGAGGGAGTGGGGAGGAGGAGAGGAGGAGGAGGGGGTGGGGGTGGTGGGGGAGGAGGAGGGAGTGGTGGGGGAGGAGGAGGGGGTGGGAGTGGTGGGGGAGGAGGAGGGGTGGGGGTGGGGGAGGAGGAGGAGGGGGTGGTGGGGGAGGAGGAGGGAGTGGTGGGGGAGGAGGAGGTGGGGTGGTGAGGAGGAGGAGGGGTGGAGGTGGTGGGGGTGGAGGTGGTGGGGGAGGAGGTGGGGGTGGTGGGGGAGGAGGAGGGGTGGTGGGGAGGAGGATGAGGAGGGGTGGGGTGGTGGGGGAGGAGGAGGAGACGGTGGTAGTAGTGGTGGTAGGGGAGGAGAGGGGTGGGGGAGGAGGAGGCGGCCTGAGAGAGCGAGACAGCCCCCCCCCGGGAGGGAGGGAGGAGACAGGGGACCCGGGGTTCGTGCGAGAGGCAACGGCAGGAGGGAGAGAGGCCGCGTCGACTCCGCGCTGAGAAGGGAGGCAGAGAGAGAGAGAGGGGNAGAGGGACGAGGCCGAGGAGGAGGAGGCGAGGAGCAGGCGTCGTCGAGCGAGGCGGTGAGTGAGTGCCGCTGATGAAGCCGCCGCCGCCGCTGCGTCTGCCCGTGAGGTCGTTGCTGTTTGCCGTCGTCGTCGTCAGCGGCGCCGCAAGGCGCGGTGGTGGGGGTGGGGCTGGTGGGGGCCACACGGAGCGAGGCGGCGTTCATCATCATCGCCGCGCTCACGACCCCAGCGCCGAGTTCGCGATGTCGCCCTCGGCCTGCGCGCCATCTCCCTGCGCCTCCTGTAGCCCGCCCCCCGTAACCTGGGCCCAGAGCCACCCCTACCCTGTCCCCCCCTCTACCTGCCCCCCTCCCTGCCCCCTCTACCTGCCCCCCCCTCCCTGCCCCCTCTAACTGCCCCCCCTCCCTGCCCCCCCCCTCCCTGCCCCCCCTCTCCCTGCCCCCCCTCTATCACCCCCCTCTACCTGCCCCCCCTCTCCCTGCCCCCCCTCTCCCTGCCCCCCTCTACCTGCCCCNTCTACCTGCCCCCCCTCTCCCTGCCCCCCCCCTCTCCCTGCCCCCCTCTCCCTGCCCCCCCTCTACCTGCCCCCCCTTCTCCCTGCCCCCCCCCNATCACCCCCTCCACCTGCCCCCTCTCCCCGTGTGTCCTCCGCCACTCACCTCACCCGTGTCAGTCACCGTTGTCGCCTCTCTCTGTGTCCCATCTCATCGCCGTGCCCCCCTCCCCTGCCTCTCTCAATGTCCGCTCACATCGTCTCCCCTCCCTCTCTGCTCTCTCCCTGCAGGAGCTGTGAGGGCATCGAGTGAAGGGGAGCGAGGTTGGGTGCAGACGCAATGGCCCAGGTCACTCCGGCGGTCGGGTTCTCTGACGGCGGGACGGGAGCGGATAGTGGCCAGGTGAGACGCGGCGTGTCTGACGCAGGTGCAGCGGGGCAGTCGCAGGCGGTCGAAGGGCCCAAGTTGATTTGGTTTATCCAGGTGACACCTCGGGGGCGAGATGGGTGGAACATGGATTTTGCAGGAGTGACCTGGGGCATTGGTCTGCCAGTTTGGTGGTCGATGATTTGCTGCTGTCATTTGGACTCTGACGGCGGCACACAGTGGCCTAACTCTTGCGTATGATGCCAGGGGGTCTTTAACGTCCACTGTTAAAGCAGGCGCCGCGTATTATTGTTATTATTACGGTTAATACATCGGAGCATTAACCAGGGCGGCCGCCGCATTCGAACTGTGAATCTCGTTCAAAAAGCGGCGAAAGCGCCCAATAATGTCTGGTACAGGTGAGGAGTGGTGAGGGTGTGGGGTCGTGTGCTCCACCTGGCTGGTGGAGGTGATATTATAACACATGGGCCCTATTCGGGCCTCCTGTGGAATGTTTTCGCAAAAGACAACGTTTGTGGTGGTACGGTCCTGTGGAAAAGTAATGTGTATCAGACAACGGGGTTTTTGTGTACGGCAGTGCAGAATGTATTTGCAGTGCTTGAGCAAGCACTTCATTTGCACTCAAGCGGAGTGCGTGCCTTTATCTTGAGTTAGATAAACGTGTGTGGAAATGTGTGTCCTGTTCGTTTAAGCTGTGCATAGTAAGTCCTGGGTGCGTGTGGGAGCTTGTGTTTACCGAGAGACGGTTTGCATAGCGAGGTGTGTGTTTAGCCCCGCCTTCCTTGATGATTTGCGAAGACATTTTGTTCAGCAAGGTGCTTTTTGTTGGCATATGTGAATATGTAACGCATCGTGCACGGTGTACGTGGCATGAAATCTTGAGGCAGCAGCAGCAAGGCCCCAGACACGGGCACAGCGTTAGCGCGCTCGCCACTTATTGCAGAGGTTCGAGGTCAGAGTCCGGCAGACCGCCCTGGTTAATACTGCGGGTGTACTAACCATAAAATATAATTGCATCACATTGGACGCGAAAGCTCTTGCGATATTCAAAAACAGAAGGCCATTGCGTGCTGGAGTCATTGTCCACATTTTCCATACACTCCATTGGATTATTAAGGACAACATTGCCGCCGTCCGTGAAACTGCTGCAAGCTTTGTCTGAAAAACAGCCCTGCACTATAAGAATGGCGCAAATACCACCATACGCCGTGCGCATACACCACAGGATTTCGAGGATGTGATGACATCAAATGCAGAGCTGGGACCTCACGGGTTATCTGCTGCCGAGTACCATGGGATGGAGCCACCTGTTCCCTCGATACGCACGGGAAACATGCAAGGTGCGTGCACCCCACATTTCATGGCATGCCTGTGCACCACGACATCTCGCCAGCGCTGGCAGCATGATTGCAGGTTCAAGGCTGTTGCTTCGTCACATTTGAGGACAAAATCGATTGCAGGAGAAGGAACCTATTATCAAATGCGAAAACATTTTAGGACCCATATGTAACAGGGTCACATCTGGCAATTTTTCCAGAATTGGTTTAAGCATGCCTGCCTGCCTGCTGTTGAGACACTCAATGTCAACACCAGTCTTGTGTTTGCTTCCGTTGAACCTGTGATGCTGAAATAATGCACTCACAGAAGGCTGTGTGGCCAGTGACATGTGCATTTTTTTACACTATGCTAATTTATTTTATTATAAAATATCCTTACAGTACGTGTGGTGCATGCATGCTTTTGACGTCACACAAACTCATTATACAATCACAGCTATCCTCGCATCGCATACTCCCCAGGCAATCACTCACTCAGTTCGAGTTAATTCTCTTCCCTTTTGTTTGCGCATGTGGGTGGTGTACACAGGACCTTCGGCCAAATACAACCCTTACTTTGTGGGAGGCGGGCCAGGAACGAGTAGGATTCTGGGCCAGGGTTTGCCCCTCCTATGCTTACTCGTAGCTTGCTCACTGGTGGTGGGGCTTGTCTAGTGAGAACCTCTGCTGCTTCCCAGCCTCTCGCTGGTAACCACACACCTGCTTGTGCCATGTAGTCCTCAGAACAATGGGAAGCACAATTGCTGCCAACTGTGATGACTTGCATCCAAAGCTTAAATAGCAAACGTCTTTCAGGCAACAGTGGAGTGCATGGGCCCTCATGCCTTCTAGGTAACAGAGGCGGCAACGCATGGGCCTCGTGTTGACAGCCTCAGCTATCGGTGTCCAGCGTGAGGTAGGGTCGCCGCCACATTTTCCACAGACCAAACCCCCAAAGAATTTCTCGGCTCAGGTCTAACTAAACTGTGCATTCTACTGTAATCAAGTTGGTGGCGACCCTCCTACGTGGGCGATGTGGCCCATGCCAGGCCACACGAATCACCGTCAGGCCTTCGGCGACTGCTCGGCTTGTCCCCTGCATTAATGCAGAAGCTTCCTTGCTGCCCTGTCATACACCAGTTCTGTGCATGTGCAGCCCTTTGTTGTGAGGCTCCTTTTTATTAAGAAAGTGCTGCTGTGCCTCGGCGCGTTTCAAACACTCGCTATTTTGATCAAGTTGTTTTCCTCCTGATTTTCCTGTTCATTGGCTGTAAAATGTTGCTGAGACCGGCACGGTGGCCTGTCGATGCTTGGGGTGTCTTCTTCTTGCTTCTTGTGAGGGACACAGTGGAGTATGCTTCGTTAATGGCCTTTATTTCCTCAGGCATTGCAGGTCTATTTCAGTATCCACAATACAGCATTGGCTGGAGTGTAGTGCTTTCCATACTGCACTCACACCTCACAGCAAGTGCCTGGGTTCGATTCCAGACTCGGGCACCTTTCTGTGTGGAGTTTGTATGGTCTCCCCTTGTTCTACACGGATTTCTAACACAGATTGAAAAGAATAACATACATTGACTGGTATTGGTCAAACATTCCAATGCGGAAACACGCCATTCGTATTACTCAATTGGGATTAGCGCAGCGAGGATTGCCCCCCGACTGCAAAACCTTGACGGGAACTTCTCAGAAAATANTTGACACTCAGCGAGGCTTTCCTGGGTAACCAACGGAATAATAATAATACATTCATGCTGTGCATAGCATAACATACATTGGGCATCATTAGTGGGCGGTGGTGGCGCACGCCTGCGATCCAGTACTGTGGAGGCGAGGGTTGATGGATCACACAAATGTTGTGAAACTCCTTCCCGTGGGCGTCGAGGTACCAGTACCGTGCTTGGCAGAAGACAGTATAGCAATGGACTCATCGCCACCTGTACAGGGTTAGTTTTTCCCCTCGCGTGAATGGGTTTCCTCCGACATGTTTGAACACTCATTAATTGGCTGTAATATCTAAAATTCAAACCAAATGTAGGACCCTCTTTAAAAAGATTTCTTGGAAGCAGTGTTGCTGGATAAATATGGACCAATGCAATCCCATTCATAAGCAAATTTACTAAGACCGCAGTTGAGGTGTAGGTATTCATATGCGATAATGGGTTGTGTTCATGTGTTCTGTAAATTTTCACGAGTGTTGCGTTCATGTGTGCAGTGGCACTGTGCCCATGTTTGTATGCATTCATTTATAGTGAACAATGAATGTATACATGTACTCTATGTAAACCCTATGAACCAACGTATCAATTATTGCTGCCTCAGCAGTTAGTGCTGCATCAAAGTGGAGTATGCCATTGTCTGCCAGCGTCAGCTATAAACCCACTTTTGTAAGATGCCTCAACTTCAGCAAGTACAAGCGACAGAGGCCAACACTGGCGCGAAATGCAACCGGAGTTGACACAGCGGGCCCATGGTGCTCTACCCAGTCAGCCCCAGCTCACATTCCTACCTGGTGGTGTAATGGCCATATCTGGGTGATGGGAGATTTCACCCGCACGCACGGCATCAGCTATAAAGAGAACCCGACCTGGTTTGTGGTATTTGCTCGTGCAGATGCTGTGTCGTTTGTGCTGTCCTCCCGTGTCTGCATTTGCTCGGTCACAAGGCTGTGAAGCCTGCCATTGTTGTAGCTGTGCGGTGCCTGGCTGCCTTCTCTGTGGTCACACGTGGCGTGTGTGCGTCAGGAACGCTAGGAGAGGAGACGCAAGCATCTTTAAACAGCCCGGCTGTTGCTGGAGATGCAGGCTTCATGGGCCTCGCTTTTAGCACCCTGGAGATAGTACGCAACTGGAGCCTTAACACCTACAAGGTAAGGGTGGCATGCATGAATCGTGTGTTTTACGATCGTCCGTGCCGTTATTCTGCACTGTATTTCAAGTTCCAAGGTTATTTTGTTGAACCAGGTGAGAACTGACAGACCAGGAGGAGTCTCAATTGCAAGAGTGATCAAGGTCACCACAATGACAGAAGCCAAAACATAAAACAAATATTTACACCATGGGAACCTCATTTGCCAGTAAAAATATAATTGTTTTTTTTTTACCCTTCTATCTGGCACCTTTTTACAAGGAGTCATGTTTGCATAGACCACAATACCTGCAGTCATAATCAAACATAAATCTGATAATGTGCACTGTCCTTGAAGTTGATTGGTCCACACCCGAGACAGCTTTCCTTAGAGCCTAGTCTCACATGGGTTGGACCAGATGACGCCAAAAGGCGCACAACTCAAAGACAATGCACCATCAGAGTATGAGAGCTCTGTGGACCAATCAACTTCAAGGACAGTGCACATTATCAGATTTATGTTTGCATTATGACTGCAGGTATTGTGGTCTATGCAAACATGACTCCTTGTAAAAAGGTGTCAGTTTTGGTGCCAGATAGAAGGGTAAAAAAACTATTATAAAACAAATACTTGAATGAAGCAAATGTAAAATGACCAAAAACAACGGTTACAAAACAAATAAAAAAAAGTGTTAAATGCAGCCTCCGCAACAGCCCATTGCACAGCCATACTGCGTGTCATAGAGCAACAGTTCGGGCACGGTACTAAGAACCTGGCGATCCAAGTTCGATTCCCGCTCACGGCCAACGGTGATTAATATTTGAACAGGCCTGNCCCCTAAGTCGACTCAGTCTTACGTGAATACCTGGTGTGGCGTGTAAATATCAGGCACTGGGAGAGAAAGGCGGCTGGGCACGGTGCCGACTTCACCACCCCCTTGTGCACCATAGTGGCCTTCATAGGTTCTCACAAACAGCACTCGCCCAAGAGCCTGCTCGGCCTGCCTAGATGTGGGATCGTTGTATTTGTGTTTAGTGCACACGACAGATGGTGACGGAGCAGCTGGGCCGAGGCTCCCGCACCTTGGACCCAGAGCTGTCTGCCCGCGTGGTGGCGCTCACAGAGACGAGGCGGCGCTACCGTGCGCTGCTGCGGGTGGCGCGCTCCATGCTGGCGCACTTCCAGTTGGTCGTCACGGCACAGCGCAATCTGGCCGACTGCTTCTCTGATCTTGGCCACAAGTCTCCTGATCTGCAGGTCCCTCCCTGGCTCCTTACCAGTGGTCCAGCCATGCTGGCTCACATGCCCCCCCCCCCCCCAGCACGTGCCAACCAATCCTCCCCAATCACTCACACACTCAAATACCACCCACATAGATGTGCACGTATTCATCTGTACACTCATATAATCACTCATCCACCCACTCGCATTCACCACCCACCTCCATCCCCTCACACATCCACCCACTCACCCACCCAGTGACACATTCACTCACTTACTGGCACGTAACTCATAACTCATCCCGGCTCCTACTTATTGTCCCACCTCCCCACCCACTCGCCATCTTCCTCTTATCCATACAAGCGAAAGTCACACTTCTCTGTGTATCAGCATGGGTGCTCGTGAGGGGGGGGGATGGAGGGTGTGAAGCGCGAGGGTGAGGATCTGGCTGTGAGCGATGCAGCATGGGGGGGGGGGGGGGGGAAGCACTCGCTGTGAAGGCCACAGCCTGCTGTTGTAAATCAGTGTTTGTGATCATGCACCAGCCTGTCGCACTAATTTTGAATAAGCCCTGAACTTAAATCTAAAATGCTGGCGAGTTTGTTTCTCTTTGACGACGTGGAAAAACACTGGTGACCATGTAATGGTCACTTTTGCCACAGTAAATAGGTGTACGGCAACTTGAGGTGCTTTGAGGTTGTCATTGTGACGAGGTGATTGACTCGGTGTGACGAGGTTGGCGTGGTCCCACACCAGGAGGAGTTCAGCTACAACGCGGAGACGCAGCGGCTGCTGTGCAAGAACGGGGAGACGCTGCTACGGGCCCTCACCTTCTTCGTCAACAGCATTAACACGCTCACCAACAAGACCATGGCCGACACCCTGATGACTGTGCGCCACTATGAGGCTGCCAGGTGATAACCACAAGTGGCAGCAGCGACCCACAGAGACAGTATTGTCACACAGACAGCAGAACAGCGGGGCGACAGACAGCAGCACGCAAACAGAGAGCAACACCTGATAGACAACACAGGCGTGCAATGGGACAGCAAGACACCAGGAATCCATACAGAAACAATGGCAACACTGGTCTGCTCTTAGACTAAACTCACTTTGTACCGGCCTGTGCAGCACCCTGTGCAGGTGTGGCAGAGGTCGCAACCGGGTACCCGATACCCGGCTACCCGTACCCGCTGGGTACGGGTACCCGTTTGCGACCCTGGTGCGGCCGGGTACGGGTAGACCGTGAGTCACTGGTGAGTAACTGTCACTCATTTCCCAACGTCTTGTCTCTTCTCACAATTCAAGTTCCTAGAATCAACCCACCCCGCCTGCAACATGGCTTCATCCAGAGGTCGCAATCAGGTACCCGATACCCGTACCCTATCCCGTACCCGGCCAGCCGGGTACGGGTACCCGTTTGCGACCTGGTGCGGCCGGGTAAGGAATCAAAACCCGTTTGCGACCTCCGAGGTGTGGTGGTTGTCAGTGCGGCGTTGGTGGTCGTAATGTTGATTTGTGGTTGTGGTGGCGATTGTGGCTGTGCGATGGCGATAGTCGTGATGGTGCCGATTGGCAGTCGTGTGTGGTGTTGCTGATGCTGTGGAATTAGTGTCCCATGTGATGTTCAATGATTGTCTCCTGTGATGGTGATGTTGCCGTGTAATGTTGATAGTGATGTTACTGCGTCCGCCTGGCACTGGCCGCAGGCTGCAGTTCGACGCTTACCGGCGGACGTGGAGCTCCTGAGGAGCTCGGCCACAGACCGGCGTCTGCCCAACGTCTCGACGTCGCCCAGAAACACTTCCTCTCTCACAAGGACAAATTCGAACGTCTCCGCGACGACGTTGCCATCAAACTCAAATTTCTGGATGAAATAAGGTAAGTAATTTTTATCATTCTGCTTATATAGCGGGGAAACCTCACCGAGTCTCAGGGCTTTTTCAGGAGGGTCCTGCCAAGTTTTTTCAGCGGTGTCAATGGGGTTCACCAGTCGATTGGCAGGTTGCATGTGGTGGGGTCAATTGTGGTCACAAAGGTATCTGCTCAGCATGGATAAATACACCAAATACCCTCTAGAGCCTCCCGCCCCAACAGCATTGAGCAACTTTCAACTGAGAAATAAGGGCAAATGAATCCTGCTGTGATTTAGGCCTCCGAGCCGTTTGTATGTTCGTGGTGCCAATCGGTCGATTCATAAAATTTCACTGGAATGGGTTGCCTGTCCCCGACTTTTGGACCCGGTAACAGATTCGGAAACCGGTTTTGCTGTACTGGTTGCCGTTAACAACCCTGTGGCATACTAACCACTGAAGTGCGGTCTTCCTGCGTCAGGTGAAGGTGATGCAGAAGCAGCTTCTTCTCTTCCACAATGCCACCTCTGCCTACTTCGCTGGAAACCAGCAGCAGCTGGAGCTCACCCTGAAGCAATTCAATGTGAACAGCAGCATTGCCACGCCAACAGTCGGCATTGCCACGTGGGTCGAGGGGCAGTGATCCATCTCGCACGTAACCTCACACGTAAACACCACTACTCTCATACACAGATCCTATGAAGCCTACACAGGCTGTTGGGGCAGATGGTGAGCAGATATGAAAGCTGGCATTGCTCACGAGGGGATATGGCATGAAACACGCCCAACCACCTTTGTCTCCCAGTGGTGATGTTTACACGGTCTCGGGAAGGACTGGGACCGGTTCAGATATTTGCCACTGTTAGGCGTGAACATGAACTGAATTCTGCCCACTGCGCTAACCACTGCACTGTCACACAACCCACCACATATATACCCTGACTTGCATGTCCACTTACACACACAAACTGCCTTTCACCACCAAGTGACATGACCACAGGCCCTTGTGCCAGGCTACTATGTTGTTGAACTTCTTTCGCACCATACGTAGCCAACTGTGCTCATCGGAGGTTGCGGGGGACTCGCTGGCCGAAGGTTACGAGACAGACACGGAGTGTTCTGGCACCACCTTTGCCAACTTCCCTACACTCACCCACTCATAAACACAACCCCAAAGACATGCTCGCACACCCACTCATAAACACAACTCCAAAGACATGCTCGCACACCCACTCATAAACACAACCCCAAAGACATGCTCGCACACCCACTCATAAACACAACCCCAAAGACATGCTCGCACACCCACTCAAACACAACCCCAAAGACATGCTCGCACACCCACTCAAACACAACCCCAAAGACATGCTCGCACACCCACTCAAACACAACCCAAAGACATGCTCGCACACCCACTCATAAACACAACCCCAAAGACATGCTCGCACACCCACTCAAACACAACCCCAAAGACATGCTCGCACACCCACTCAAACACAACCCCAAAGACATGCTCGCACACCCACTCAAACACAACCCCAAAGACATGCTCGCACACCCACTCAAACACAACCCCAAAGACATGCTCGCACACCCACTCAAACACAACCCAAAGACATGCCGCACACCCACTCAAACACAACCCCAAAGACATGCTCGCACACCCACTCATAAACACAACCCAAAGACATGCTCGCACACAACACCCCAATCCCCCATGTTCCAAAGCTTCTGACCGTGAGCTCGTGCATATGTAGATACATTAACAAAACGCACATCTCGGCCTGGGTCACACACAGTGCCCACTGTGCAGGTGGTGACGCGCAAACTTCTTGCTGGGATAGTCAGCAGGTCGTGTATTCCACCACCCAATCATGGGCTGGGTGAACAAACGAGTTGCTTTTGTCAATGCCTTGTTTAGAATTACTATTTTATTCCACACATTGGTGTGAAGGGTTGGTGTGGGTAGTGTACATCACATGTAGCCATCACTTAGTCTTTTTGGAGGGAGCCTTTGCCCAGATATTTCAACGGTTTTTTGGACAAAACCACTGCAGAAAGACATTTTTGTAAGCGATCGTAGGATAACCGCTAAACGGAGGAACCATCGACTGCAATTTTGAGAACATTGCTATGCTTCAGTGTATTTAATAAAATACATTCCTCTCAAGTGACTAGTTATCTTTATTTATATTTTAAACGTTAAAAAATAAACTCACAAACCAACACGTTTCCTACCAGCATAATTCAAACATGGCAGTCACCTTCACATAGCTGCTCATTTTCTGTTGAACATTCCTCAACTGGCCAGGCGGCTCATCAGCGGTAGAGCGAGGAGCCCACAATCAGAAGGCAGAGAGTTAAAATCAAGGTGGGTGGGGGGGAACTCAGTTCATCGTCCCTCTGGCATCGATAAAAATTAGTGCCACTTTGTGAATAAGTCAAGTGGTTGTCTTGTAATCTCACCCCACACTAGAAATGCTAAATTTCCACAATGGCTCAGGGCTGTAAAAGGAGAAGAGTACCAATGCCTCAAATCTCATTTGAATCGCTAATCACTGGTTACCCATACATAGTAAACATTCCTCACCCACATTAGAAGGACCCGTATGCTCCCTTCAGTTTGCCAAGTCCCTTGTAGCCCCAACCAAGAGTCTCCTATTTGACAATACCCTGACGACTCATTGCAGCTTGCTCTTAGAGAACTGCTCGCCTAAAATGCGCATGATGTCTGCGTGGCTGCTGTCCGGCCGGGCGAGCGCGTGGTCCCATACTGTTCCTTCACAAAGCGCGTGAACGGTGTGAGGGCCCTGCTGGCGACGGGTGTGCTGCCCCGGCCTTCGGGAGGCAGCAGCACAAAGCGGCCCTGACACAGCGCGCACACGAACCGCTCCGTGTCCAGCGACTTGCTGTGCCGGCCGATGCTGGGAAGGACGAGGAACGACAGTTAAACGGTGCAGCTTGTACAATAAGTGTGCGGGCAGCATCTACTATTGTTGCGTAATAAAATCCATGATAAAAACCTAAACGTTTCTTCCAAAGTGGATTCTCAACCTCTTTCGTATGGTGCCCCCTCAGTGAAGAGCACTGATTGCCACCGCCACCCAGAGAGATCACATCTCCATGCCTCTCGTCAACACAGCATTAATGAAACGCTTGTTTCATGTTGCATATTAGTGTTTCGTTCCTGCAACGTGGCACCAAAATTCCCCATTCACATTTAAACTTCCGCCTGCACAGTGGCCTACTCGTCTTCGAATTGTGCCATGGGATCTTGAGCATCACTATGAACCATATAATGGTTGGCAAAACGTCAGTGATGTCCTGCTAAAATAAGCAGTGAGGCACTGGTGCTCATCTGCTATTTAAAGTCCTGATCCAGTTGTGGAAATTCCACATTCGTATGGCAGAAGTGAGTATATCCATAGGACAACAAATGTTGACATCCCAGAAGCTGAGTCAATCCCTCACGAGAACTTGAACTCGCAATCTTCCAATTGTGAGCTGCCCGCACTCCTGCCAAATCACCTGTTTAATACACCCCGTATTAACTGAGGCGGCCTGCCAAATTCAAAGCACAAATCTCTACAACAAACTTTGAACACGCTACCATAAAAAAAACCTGTGACATTGTTTAGGAGCCGTGTGTAATGATGCAGTGGCACCTGTTCTTGCAGCGCGTGCACTCGTAGCGGTACTTGAAGGTGATGTTGTAGGTGTGGCAGCGCGACACGGTCGGTAGTTCGGGTGCACCAGCGTGGCGGTGCGTGCGTACAGCTGCCACAGCCGCCCGTGCCCATCGCGTTGCCCGTTGATGAGCCACGTGGCGGCGTGGCACATCTCGTGCACCAGCGTGTCGCGAAGCCGCTCTGTGCCGTGCATCAAACACATCGACGCCATTGTAACAATTCGTTATTTTCTCGTCTTTAGTTTTCAAAGTACAGGCACATCCATATCTGTTGCATGTAGACAATTGGCTTGTGTGCGGATGCCATCGCTGTGAACAAATGAGATATATTTTCAAGCCATCTGCTCAGCAATTTGTACCGACTTTTCACCACATGCACATTTGTGATCGATCGGTTGTTACCTGGGTGTAGGTGGAGCTAACCAGACGTGGCAGAGCATGCTGTAAAGAGCATGGCCAGACAATTTAGCAACACCAGACACATCCTTGTTCTGCAACTACAGCCTCAGATGTGGACCAAGCAGTTACAGGAGATTATACACAAGAGTTCGGGCATGATTTGGTTGCACAACATATAACTCGGTGTGGACACTGCTTGCATTTATAAAACAGACACGTTAATGACGGGACTTTGATCAATGTGGCGTGTTCTCTCTACAATAAATCACTAATAAACACAAATGTTTTCCTCGCATTAATTTACATTGGATAATTATATTTACGAGAGTTAACGTGACCCTCCGCTACAGACAGAGCGAATGCATTACCGCGTTCAAACCCAGTTGGAAAGCATTAAGAAACCTTCTGTAGGTCGCATCTCACAAGCTTGCAGTACCGGCATTGTCGCACACTTTGACGGAAAGCTCGATGCGTGCGTAGGGTTGGCAAGCCGGTCCAGGCCCCTTTCCCATCACACAGTAGCCAGCTGTCTTGCGCATCTTGTTGTTCCACAGCAGCTCCATGTTGTTTGGCAGCTGGTATTTTGCACAAACAAGTGGCCAGAAGGCATGGATTCAGCATTGATACTGTATACAGGTCTTTTTAACTTAACCGGTCAGTCACTGCCAGTTGTTCATACATTACAGAAAACTGTCATTTAATTTGAACGTTTTAGTTTCCAACAGCATGGTCCACCAGACCTTATTTTTAAAGACGGTTTCATTGTAGAATTTGTAGAGCGACGCCGTAAGCTGGGCCTTGCATTTCTTGAAGTTGCGAACGTAGTGGCACGAAGGACTCGACAGCTCTGCCAAGAAGCAGCCGGGCACTGCACACCTGGGGGGCAGCCGCACACACGACCACACACGCACAGCGCACACACACAGCCGCACACAGCCGCACAGCCACACACGCACAGCCGCACACACACAGCCGCACACACGCACAGCCGCACACACGCACACGCACACCGCACAGCCACACACGCACAGCCACACACACGCACAGCCGCACACACGCAAGCACATTCACACGGGAGGTTTCTCGCCATCGCAGTGATCACACCTCCCAGTACCAACATGGCAGGGTGGTGGCGCAGTGGTTCCACTTATTCTCACATCAAGAACCTTTATTTAGACTGGAGGATTCCAACGAGTTGTGAAGCTTTTTCCCTCCGGTGCCTCTTTTGTGTGGAGGTTGAATGTTCTCCCCTGTTCTGCAGAGTGTAACGGACTAAATATTAACTCCGCTCTCTGATAGCTCCCACGAAGCTCCAGTCTGCAAGCAGCATGTGTTGTCGGGAGCCAGGGGGGCCATAAACAACAAAGTTTATGCAAACTGTCGAAGCTATAAAAGCTGGTAAAAAAATACAGGACTCAGTCCCAAGGCAATTCACGAGTTGGCAGAGCGACATTTAAGCCTTGCGGCAGAGTGCTCCGCCCAGTGGAGGAAATAGAAAGACAGTAGGTTCTGCCAGGCTGAAGCGGACGTCCACCAACTTGCAAAACACACCCAGGGTAATGCACGCATGCGGTTGTGATGATACCTGGTGCTGCAAACGTCATTAGACTGGGAGGGAACGCTGGCGAGGGGCTTGCCGAGCTCCAAGTCCGAACCAGACTTGACACGATTGCTTCGAGGCAATGGTGGAGGCTGCCTTGGGGTAGCTGGAAGTTGCGGAGTGATGATTTGTGCAGGTGGCTGCTGTCCCCACAATGGCACCGAAGGCAGGCCTAGCAACACCACAAACCACTTATTTTACAGACAGCAGCACACACGCACCATTATTACCACGACTGCACACAGACAAATACTGCACTACCTGCCCACCCAGCAGGAGTTGTGCTGATTAAATAAAATCATTAATGTGCTGTGTGTTTCACAGGCACTCTGTAGTAGTCCTCAGTAGGCCGATGTTGCTGTGTAATACCAATTGAGTATTTTGCAGGTAAATTTAATAATTTGGCAATCTGGACGGCACCAGTACACAATGATCGCTCTTTTTCGAATGACACCACGGGACCTTAAACGTCCACCGTGGAGCAGACGGCACCTACTATTTCATGGTTAATACCCCGCAATAGTGACCAGGGTGGTCACAGCAAGGGCAAATGCATTGCCGCTGGGCCACGTCACCACCCCACATATGGCGGTCTACATGCATGTAGCCGTTTATTAAAGGTTCCCACAGGTCGAGGGACAACAGAAACCTTGTTTTGCCATGGAGGGTGTGGTAGGCTTGTTCTTCATCCCTGGCTTTTTGGAATTGCTCTTGCGGACTCTGTCTATGAGGCTCTCAAACTCATCATCAAATTCGTCGAAGTCGGCCAGGCTCCTTTTGGAGGCTTGGGCAGTGGTGGGCGGCGGTGCAGGGACAGCGGGAAGGGGCTCCGATTCTCTCTGTGGCCGATCGAGCGTCGTGGAGTTGGTGTGCCGCTCCCCACCGACAGGGAGACGCTACGAGCCCGCAACGGAGGTACGCAAGTTCAGGGTTAGGTTTCTTGTTGGCAACTTTCTGGAGCCCAGGACCCCCTGGTGCAAGGCCGCCGGCTGTGAATGGGTCCTCCGCTTTGAGAGCATGGGTCTCGCTCGCGCCGACTTGAAATCATCTTCGTCCAAGTCGCTGCAGAGCTGATACAACAGCTCTGCAAGCACACAAGCACATCTCCACTTATGACTCTTATATGACGACCATGGTTACTGTTAGCTTTCGTGACTGCAGGGATTCATCTTCTTGGTTCTTTCGTAAAGTCACGTAGAATGGAAATAATAAGTAATAATAAAAATGGGTAATTTTTTATTTTATTATTTAAAACATAGTGTTTTATTTTTATTATTTCCATTCTACGTGGCTTTACCGAAAGAATGTTTATTTTTATTATTTTATTATTTCCATTCTACGTGACTTTACCGAAAGAACCAAGAAGACACCACACTTCTCTTTCTGCTTCTTTCCTTGCCCTGCTACACATTTGAATTATCTTCTATTGTCTTTCCCAAGCACTCATAACCTTGACACTTTTATCTATGGCAAATGTAATAGTGCTGTTTGTTAAAGGCCACTTGGCTTTTTGGGCCTGTGCTCAGAAACTGTTAAGAAACAAATTCAACCATTTCACTTTTAACTGAGGACTGAATAAGATTTTGTATTTAAGAGTGTAAACTAAGGTCTCAATTATAGCATTAACTCTTACCTGGAAACGGACTTCAAAGGAGTTTTGCTTTTCAAAGGAGTTTTCATCTTAAGGAGAACTAAAATATAAAATCACACAATATAGTCACAACACCATTGAACATTTGCGCCCAGCATGTTAATGTGAAATTAAATGTTCTTGCCACCTTAAACATTCGTGATTGACAAGTTTGGGGTGACGTGGCGACATGTTTCCGCTCATCCAGAATTGCGAAGTGTGGCATTCTCTCCAGCCTATGAAGCAAAACCTGACCGAATAATTGACTCCATCTCAAATTGACTAAAAACATGGCAAGTACACTCAAGTTCTGAGGCTCATGGAAATGCATTAAGTGCCTCAACAGCAGGGATTACCATGATACACAGCAGGTAGATAATGCAATGTTACAATGTTGTTGCGCTGCTCGGAATGGATCCCGGTGTTTGTGGATGGCTTGTGCCAATAGCATTAGGCATTTGTTCAGCTCGCCACACTTTTCCGATAGACCGGAACATTTGTTTTTACATGGCAAACCCATTTTTGTCTTATCTTCAAAATAGTTCCACACAAAAACGTGACGTGAAGAGTGTTCCACGTAAGTCGACTTACAGGTCTCAAATTCATTATCGTCATCGGAGGAATCAAAGCAGCCTTTGGGCTGTGGAGGTTGGGGCCCGGTGAGGCCTGGCTCCTTCCTCCCCATGGCAGCTGGAGATACCTTGCCATGCCAGCAGCCTGCAACAACGCGCTACATTAGTAACGCTCCCATGGCATAACAAATGTCTCAAACTACAGGAACACACAGGAGGAAAATGGGAGTGACTGAGTAAGGGAGAGAAAATAGGTGCTCAGCTCTTTTGTATAGTTTGCCTGAGCCAGTGGTGGAAATTCCTCATTCCAGTAGCGGGGAAAAGTCTATCCCATAGGAAAACCACCGTTGACTTCCCCACAAAATACTATTTTATTGACCCTGGAGGTATGGATGGGTTGAGTCAAGGGTCCAACCATGATTTTAACTTGGAACTTTGCGATTGCGGGCAGTTCGCTGTACAGCTGAGCCACCTGTATTGTCTTGCCGTGGTCTTGGATTGTTGCTTTGCTACCTTGCCCAACTTGCTTAACTTTTCTCTATCTCACTCTTGTATCCTTGTATTCTTCTGTTGATGTAAATTGCTGACCCACCACTACTTAGACATCTGTTAAAGAGCTTCACAGCTCATCAGATTCCTCCAGTATGAAGATTCTGATTCTCATTGCTGTAATGTTGGCATCCTGACCTCTTTGGCTGCGATTCCTGCTCCTTGCACGGCTTTATCTGTACTGCTGCTGCTGCTCTCGATGTGACCTCTCCACAACTGCGCTCCCTGGCTTAGGCCCCCGCAGCCCTGCATGCAGACTGACGAAGCAGCACACACCCCGCAGAAAGTGAAGCCATCGCACCGTGCAGCGAATAATACTCATGGCGCCTCATGGGCAGCAGCAGCATCAGTTACTCACATGAAGGCAGCTCATCTTCACTCGAGTCATCAGACGAAATGGACCGTCCTTGCGCTCTGTGGATTAGAACGTGTACCGATGAGTTAAGAGGTGTAAAGCTAAATGCTTTGTCAAGATAAGGGTGACCACGCACAACTGACAATATAAGAATTAAGACAAAAGAGGAATCCGATGAAGATATGAAGCTCTTTTTACCAGCGCAGATAAGCGAGTTACATCGACAAACAAAAACGATAAAAAAATAAACACAAAAAATTAAACACATAAAGTACAAAAGTACAAATTACACAAGTACATATATTCCTGCTGATTGTCAACACCAATGCAAGCTTGGGCAAAGCAGACAACTATCCAAGACCACACCAAGACAATACAGCCCCTCAATTACATTGCACATAACAATGTTACTATCGCTACATGGGTAAGGTTCATAGATACAAGTCACATTTGCAAACGTTGGTGCTGCATTCTACCTGCCGGGCTCTGGGCTCCACCCATTCTCCTTCCCCTCCTTGCGACCCCCATCCACTGGACCCATGCCCTTGGCGCCACCTCCCGATGGGCCCTGCAGCCGCCGATTCCTCCGGTCGCTCAGGGAGAGCGCCGGCCTCAGCGAAGGGAGACACGGGGTCCCTGTGCCTCCATCCTGTAGTACAGCATGAAGCGAATTGGATTCATTTTAAGAGTTATTCCAAATGTTATGTCGATATGTGTATGGAACAAGGGAATGGGTTAACCCATGAAACGCTTCTCATAAAGGACACGGAAATGATACGGCCCATATTAGTGGTCACTGGGAGAGCAAAATTGAAGGAAACTAGAGCAGCCACGTTGAGATGAGACGCGAGATCTTTTGTCAAGGATGATTTCTCTCGATATTTTAGGTAGACCCGCACTGTGTGGAGCAAAGCCCAATGAGAGGCTTAAGAGGTGGATAAGGTGGGGTCATCAGGGGCCGTGAGGCCGCGCTAGAATTTAAGAGGGCCTGCTTGTCTTCTGGACGCCCAAAGACTCATTCCAATCCTGCTAGAAAGGGCTGCCACAGGAGCCAAGTCCTCGTTACGGAGACAGTGCCCCAAGAATTCAAGCTTTCAAGGAAGTTGTCACTGCCCTTCTGCGTGGACTCGCAGCAGAGCAGTGGAGATTGCAAAACATGAGTGTCGATTTGTTGTCCTGCATAGATATGCTTTTTATTAAACGATTTTATTATCGTGTTGATTCCAGTTGTTCAAGGTTTTTGTTTTAATACGTGAGATAAGCGGCTATTGTGGCAGTGTACATCCTCCTCGTCCATCAGACCCTCACCCACCCAGTGCTGCAAATAAATCCACTCCGTGAGAAAGCACGATCAGAGAAACAGCACTCCGCTACACATGTGGGACGGAGTACAGATTTGGACAATTCCTGAGCTGCTTCAGTGGCCAAGTGCTGTCCTACCCCTCCCCCTCCACCACTGCTGCCCCCGTAACCTTCTATCCAGTTTAACACGTAGGCTTTCATGACAAATATCCATAAGAGCTTATTTTGGGTTAGATCGTGAAAATTTTAATGTGTCGTTAAACCCACCACCACTCGACACAGCCAATTAGTAACGTTTGTCATGTAAACAAAACATGCCAATTCGTTACTAGTTCAGCACTATCAGTGTGTTGGAGAGTGAACCCAACACATTTACAATTCGCGTTCCGTTACGTTTCACCAGTAATTACAACCAGCCTCATCAGGCGATAGCCTGAGTTGTGGAGGAATCCTCCTGTTTCGGTATTAAATAGAGGGGATACATATGGTGCCAGTTTAATGTCTTCATATAAATTACAATGAATGTCTATTATTGGTTGGGTTATTCAAAGTTAATCTACAAACAGTTCTATGAAATGAGACCTTTTTGCCAGCATCAAAGTATGAAAAAATTATAGGTTTTACACTTTCTGACAATAAGACAGGTGTTAAGATGTCCCATTTTGTAGCTGCTCACCCGTAGCTATAAATGCTCCGATAGTGCATTAGCTTCAATCAGTTTCAAAGACAATGCATACACTATCAGAGCATGTTTGTTTGCATGCTCACCACAAGCAGTGCGTGTGGTTAATGCAGTACTTGATTCCTTGCAAATGGTTTCGATTTGGTATTTGAATATCTTAACACCTTCAGATTCATTGCCAGAAAGGTTGAGACCTATTCTTGTTTTTTCATACTTTGATACTGGAAAAAGGTCCCATTTCGTAGCTGCCCACACGGAGCTATAAACGCTTTAATAGTGCATTGTCTTTGCGCCGTTCGCCTTTAGGCGTTCTCTGTTCTGACACTGGTGAGACTGGCCCCTAAAAAATGCTGTCTCTGGTATCGACCAATCAGTTTCAAATACAATGCTAACATAATTATCGGAGCATGTTTGTTTACATGTTCACCACAAGCAGTGTGCGTGGTTAATTTCTTGCAAATTGTTTCTATTTGGTGTTTAAAACATTTAAACACCTCCCGTATTATTGACACAGGTAAACACATATCCTTATACCATTGGAACCTCATTTGCCAGTAGCAAAATATGATAATAGTTGTTTTACCCTTTCATCTGGCAACAAAACTGACACCTTTTTTACAAGGAGTCATGTTTGCATTGACCACAATACCTGCGGTCGGAATGCAAAAAAAANCCCAACTCTGATAATGTATGCACTGTCCTTGAAATTGATTTGTTCCACACCCGAGACAGCTTTCCTTAGAGCCTAGTCTCACATGGTGAACCAGATGATGCCAAAAGCGCATTATTTTTTTCATACATTTCCATCCCTGCCCATTCACGAACCCCACACCAACCCCCTATCCCCACGTTGTCCTCACCGAGTTGGGGCTCAGGCTCGCGAGTTCCAAACGTCTCTGAACTCGTGCAAGCAGCGACTCCGGATCCAGCAGCCTGCCATGTCCTGTGGCACAGCAGAGAGGCGTGCAAGCGTCCTCGGTCATCTCGGGGGTCACGATCGCTCTCACTGCTGGCCGGAGCCAAGCCCGGCCAGCCACCCCCACTAGCCACGGCGTGGCCCGCAATCATTCAACGCCGCCTCGGTGCAACAAATCGACACCGGCCCACGTTGACGCAGCATTCGTATGTTTTGCGATGAGACCTGTTTGTTGTTTGAAAATAACGAGCGTGTGGAATATAGTAATAGGTTTTTACCCTTTCATCTGGTACAAAAACGGACACCTTTATACAAGGGATCATGTTTGCAATGACCACAACACAAGCAGTCAAAATGCAAACAAAGAGCGTGTGAAATTTTACCAACACATTCAACGAGAAAAAACACGAAAGAAACGAGTGTATTACAAACAAAAACGCGACGCTACTTGGAATCTCGACAGTTACCATTTAGTAATCTGTCTTTAACACGAGGGCACCATTTTTAAATGCACCAATTCCCATCGCGCGCCAGCCGCGGGGTGTAAAAACGAGTGCAACAGTTGCCACCAACTTGTATTCTCCTCTGCACGCCTTTGTCTCCCCCACGAGTCGATTCGCCGCCTCTGCCACCACCACCAGGCCGCCCCGCCACCACCACCACCCACGTTGCCACCACCACTGCTGCTGCTGCCTTAAGGGCCCCGCGCCACTTTAATTTGACTGGCGGCAGCGCGGCTCCCATTGGCTCCCGTCGAACCACCGTGACCCCCCCCCCCCGACAAAGCGCGGCCGTTGGGTTCGCGCAACCGCCGCGCTGATTGGCTGCGGGTTGTTGAAGCCCCGCCTCATCCTCAACCTTCTCACTGTTCGACGAAGCCCCGCCCATGGGGGGAGGAGCTTCGCCCAATGGAAAGCGGCCCGCCCAATGGTAAAGGCGCCCCCAACCAATGGGAGGCGCCCTCCCCCCCCCAGCTGTTCCGGCAGAGACCCCGCCTCTTCCGGCGGAGACCCATTCCACCTCGCCGTTTCCGGTGTAAGCTCCGCCCTTTCCGCCAGAAACATCGCGAGCCCCCCCCCNACTTCATTTAATAATAGCGGCTCCACCCCCTCGAGTCGAGACGCTTCCGGGCAGAGGCCCGCCTCTTCCGGTAGAGAGGCCCCGCCTCTTCCGGTACAGAGGCCCCGCCTTTCCGGTAGAGAGGCCCCGTCTTTTCGGTACAGAAGCCCGCCTTTTCCGGTACAGAGGCCCCGCTTTTCCGGTAAGAGGCCCGCCTCTTTCGGTACAGAGGCCCGCCCTTCCGGTAAAGAGCCCCGCCCACGTCTTTTGCGGCTCCGCTTCCGGTACGGCCGCTCGGGGCGCTCTCGGAGAGCCCCTCCCGAGCCCCCGCCAGTCTTTGTCGTACGGCTCCCCCGTTGCTGTGTCGGACCGCGCGCCTCGGTCCCATGGCGCTCGCGGACAGAGGTCCCTGTCACAGGTGTGTGTGAGTGTGTGTCACACGTGTACTGTGTGTGTACTGTGTGTGTACTGTGCTGTGTGTGTCACGTGTACTGTGTGTGTACTGTGTGTGTGTCACGTGTACTGTGTGTGTCACACGTGCACTGTGTGTGTGTACACGTGTACTGTGTGTGTGTGTGTGTCACACGTGTACTGTGTGTGTGTCACGTGTACTTTGTGTGAACTGTGTGTGTCACACGTGTACTGTGTGTGTGTCACACGTGTACTGTGTGTACTGTGTGTGTGTCACACGTGTACTGTGTGTGTATGTGTGTGNACTGTGTGTGTGTCACGTGTACTGTGTGTGTGTGTGNCACACGTGTACTGTGTGTGTGTCACGTGTACTGTGTGTGTACTGTGTGTGTGTGTCACACGTGTACTGTGTGTGTGTACTGTGTGTGTCACATGTGTACTGTGTGGGTGTGTCACACGTATACTGGTGTGTGTCACGTGTACTGTGTGTGTGTCACGTGTACTGTGTGTGTGTCACGTGTACTGCGTGTGTGTGTGTGTCACGTGTACTGTGTGTGTGGTGTGTAACGTGTATGTGTGTCACACGTGTACTGTGTGTACTGTGTGTGTGTCACACGTGTACTGTGTGTGTGTGTGTCACACGTGTACTGTGTGTGTGTCACACGTGCACTGTGTGTGTCACATGTATGCTGTGTGTGTCACGTGTACTGTGTGANTGTCACACGTGTACTGTGTGTGTCACACGTGTACTGTGTGTGTGTCACACGTGTACTGTGTGTGTGTGNCACGTGTGCTGTGTGTGTACATGTGCACTGTGTGGATAGTGTGTATGTCACACGTATACTGTGTGGGCAGTGTGTCACACGTGTAATGTGTTAGCTGTGTGTTACACGTGTACTGTGTGTTACACGTGTACTGTGTGTGTGTCACGTGTACTGTGTGTGTACTGTGTGTGTGTGTCACACGTGTGTTCACAGTGTACTATGTGTGTTACACGTGTACTGTGTGTGTGTGTCACGTGTACTGTGTGTTACACGTGTACTGTGTGTGTGTACACGTGTACTGTGTGTTACACGTGTACTGTGTGTGTGTGTGNCAGTGTGTTACACGTGTACTGTGTGTNCACGTGTACTGTGCACTCTGAACTACGTGTACTCGTGCAGGCCACTTGTTCTGCGTGCACGTACGTTGCTGAGGTGCAATGTGCAAGTCGCGTGTACTGCGTGTGCAGTACACACGCTGCACGCGTGCAGATCGCGTTTACCGCGCGTGTCCAGTGTACTGTGTGCAAGATGAGTGTACTGTGTGTGCATCTCATATGCACTGTGTTTCCCATACAAGTCTACTCCGCGTAGTGTCCAGTGCAAGTGCACTGCGTGTGTACTGTGCGTGCAGGACGAGTGGACTGATCGTGTGTCGTGTGTGTGTNCTGGGTGCGTGCGAGACGTTTACTGCGTGCAAGACGGCGTACACTGCACTGCCGCCTGTGTGTTGAGCAAAGTGTGTACGGTGGTGTCCGAGGCGAGATGCCGGGACAGGCATTACGCAGTGCACGCACGCGCTCCGTGTGGTGCGGGGTTGTCCGTGCGTGGCTGCTCGTGTTGGGAGCCGTGACCTCCTCCCTCCACTGCTCGGCGGTGACCTCAATCGCTCCTCCTGTCGCTGCTGCTGTTGTTGCTGCTGCTGTGTTGTTGTGGCTGCTGCCGCTGCTGTTGTTGTGGCTGCTGCTGCTGCTGTACGGCGGAGCGAGAAGGCAGCGAGTGGAGCCCGGCGCCGGCTTCGTCAGCCCGGCAGCTCTGGCACGCTGGGAGCGGAGCTGCAAATCACTGACTCCTTGGCTGACTGGCTCTATCCCTGAATATGACTCTATCTGTCACTGACTCTATGCCTCACTGAGTGACGATGCCAGAGTGAGGTACTCCTTGACTGACTATGACTGACTCTCTGCATGCCTTACTGACTCCATACCTGATTAGCCCATACCTAACTGACCCATATCAAACGATCGAACCTATAATCTAGATTTGAAGTTTGATCTAGATTTGTGATAAATTTATTTTATACCTGCGTGACTTTACCTAAAGAACCAAAGCGTACGATTGACCCTATACCTGGCTGTCCCATACCTCACTGATCCCATTTTGGACTGATCCCATATATGACTGGTCCCATACCTGAATGACCCCATGCCTGTCTGCCTGTCTGCCATCGCCCGTGGGATTGAGCGGGAGCTGTGGGCTCGGTTCAGGGCTCCGCCCTCGTGTCACATCGCTTGTGGTGGAGCACACTCATACGTGCGGCCAGTTGTACTTCCTCAGCAGCAGTGTCTCTGCACAGCCCCTGAAGCCAGTTTCCCACTTGTTGGAGAGGTTTGCGGTTCGAACCCAGTGGCCGACCTGGTTAATGCTGATGGTATATTATTAATAAATACTACGCACCGTCTGCTTCACAGTGGATGTTAAACATCCCATGGTGTAATTTAAAAAGAGCAGGCCAATGTGTACTGGCATCACGATCCAAATTGGCAAAAAATACTCGCATATTACTCACTTGGGAAACGCACAGCAATCGTCACGATCGACCACGAAGTAGGACCTTCCTGAAAAACATTCTTGGGACTCGCTGAGGCCTTCCCGGATCAACAAGCGTAACAATAATAATAAATGGCTGCAGAGGTCACCTGAAGCAGACAATATATTTTTTATTGAAATAAATAATTCCATGCGTACTTTGTTGCTTGTGTGTCATGATTCTAATCCACGCTACAAAGCCAGCGCGCGAGTGAGCTGCGCTCACGTTGGCTGTGTGGAAGCTGCTGCTGCTGCCGTGGCTGTCGCCTGCGCGCCCTGTGCAAGGCATTGTGGCCGCCACCGTTGCGTCATGATTTTGTGAGGTTTTCACCAAGAATTGAGGTCAGCAGCACAGGCGCTGTGAAACTGAGTTTTAAACACGTGCCACTTGCATCTGCCATCGTCCGCGAATGACGTCTGTGCGTGTGCTTTACGTGTGCGTGTGTTTTTGTTGCCAGGCGGGGACGGCCCCGACGTGAAACATGACGGCCCACTCGCCCTGCAGGCCGTCCCGCAGGACACGGTGAACCGCAATGCGCCGGCCCTGCCGCCGACGTTCCTCAACCTGCGCGTCTCGCACAACGAGTTGCTCACCGCCGAGCTCCTGCGAAAGCAGGGGCCTCCCGCAGACCTCGCCCCCGCAGTCCAGCGGCCTCCTCTAGGGCTCCGCTCAACGGCCATCAGCCCTTGATGACGGCCGTGAGGCCTCACGAAAGCACAGGGCACTCGGAGCTGAGGCAGAGTGGAGCGCCGGACGGTTGCGGTGGCGGCGGAGACGGAGACCGGGACCGGCACGAGGGATGTGACGGGGAGGACAGCCGAGAGGGCGGAGACGAAGACGACCCCAACCACAACCCGGGACCACGCGGCCCGCATCCGGCACCGCCGCGGCAACGGCAAAACCCGTGCCGAGCCAGCCGAGAGTGCCGGCAACAAGTGCCCCGCGCCGGTGCCGACGTGCAGATCCGTGGCCCCCCGGGGCCTTGGAGAGAAATCTGAGGTGCTCGGTGATGGAACCGGTGACGCCCACAGCCGAAACGGGAGCGATGGTGCCAGGGTGGAGAGCGAGACCAAGGTTGACATAGAAGCAGAGGTGATGATGGATGCCGGCAGGGAGAGCGGGGAGGATGTGAGCGGGGAGGCGAATCATCCTCACGTGGGAAGCGACGTGCGGGGCCCGATGAGGACGTAGGAGCACGTCGCGATGGGGGAGTCCGGAGAGAGTGGTGGACCAGGGCAAGGGCAGCGCAGGCGGTCAGGAGGAGGAGGAGGTGAACGGCCGTGGAGACGCGGAAGACGCTGACGCACTGCAAGACGGGGCGCAGGGCCTGCGCAGCTTCTACGGGATGCGCAACACGGGCGGCAGCGACGAGGACTCGAGCTGGACGACGCTGTCCAGGGCAGCGCCGTGTGGAGCTCCCCCGATGACGCCGGTAAAAACAACCCCCCGTGCTCGTTACCTCCATGTGTCATTCGTTCTTTGCTTCATAGATTCATTGCACAGAACGTGCATGTGACCAATTTACCTGGAATGCACCCAATACTCTATGTTTTTTCGGTAAAGTCACGTAGGTAAAAATAAATAAATAAATTTAAACAACTAATTAAATCACGACGTTTCGAAGCAACACAAGCATCCGTCTCAGGTGTGACCGCTCCAGCAAAAATATGACGGATGCTTGTGTTGCTTCTGAAACGTCGTGATTTAATTTAGTTTTCATTTTATAATGTATTTTATTTTTTACCTACATGACTTTACAATTGACTTTACAATTGGGTAAAAGTTAAAGAGCAAATGGAGAAAATGTTAGAACACAGTGTATTCTTTGGGTCTTTCGGTAAAGCCACGTAGATGGAACAAATACTAAAAATAATAACAATATCACGACGTTTCGGTCGCAACACAATCAATCGTCATCAGGTGAAAATATAGCGGTAGAGCTTGTGTTGCGGTCGAAACGTCGTGATATTTTTTTTTTTTATTTGTTCGATCTACGTGGCTTTACCGAAAAAACCAAGGAGTATGGATCCCTGCAGTCACGAAAACTTCGAATCTAGAATGCACCCATCTTGTCAGATTTCGAATCTAAGCAGGTTTGAGCCTGGATAGTGCCTGCATGGTTGCCCACAGTGCTTAAAGCAGGTTCCGTAGGCTGTTACGGGGCTACGCTGAGGGTAACATCTATTGTTGTACTGTTCCGTCCTCCAATGCCTATGCAACCTGCACCACCTACGTGGCTTGCGAGGCCCTCATCCAGCAGGAGATTGACAGAAGGGGGTTGTGCTTGTAAACCCCCGAAATCAGAGGTGGTTCGGGGCAGGTGTAAAAACTCAAGATAGGGACGAGGCTCATTTGCAAGAGTGACCTTGGTCGTCAAAGTTACAACTTGTAACTCCAGGTCTTCTCGGCCACAGTGATGCACTCTCTTGTGTGTGCTTGCAAAAGTTGTATGTATGTTGAACTTATTTTGCACCGTACGTAGCCAACCGTGCTAATTGGAGGTGCGGATCTCTCTTAAGAAACATCTGCACTGGTTTGATACATTTAGGCTGGCCTGCCTATGATCTATTCCGTGCTTAACTAGGCTGGATTGTGTGAGGAGCGCACAGATCCTGTCTCATCAGTGAGCTCTTACTGCAGGTGAAGCTGCATTAAATTTCGATTTAAAGCTTTCGTGACTGCAGGGATTCATCTTCTTGGTTCTTTCGGTAAAGTCACGTAGAAGGGAAGTAATAAAATAATAATAAAAAAAATTATTATGTTTTATTTTTATTATTTTATTACTTCCCTTCTACGTGACTTTACCAAAATAACCAAGAAGGTGAAGCTGCATTGTTTGAGTCTTGTAGCCCACATGCCCAGCCACCATATGCCCAAGCAGCTTCTGTTGACCTGATAGAGGGGATAAACAGGCACGGCACGGGCAAGAGAAGAGATGGGCTGATGTGGCACAGGAGGATGTGGAGCTGAGTGGACTTGCCAATGACTGTACCAGCGGTGTCAAGATCGGTCTCGATGGAGGAGGCATTCTGCCGGAGGCAACAACAGAGCGGAGCACTGGGCGGTAAAAATGCAACAAATTTGCCGAGTAGGGAGCACAGGTGGTGCCTCTACCAGTCATCTCAATTAGTCAACCCATGGCACTGGGTCTCTCCTGTGACCCGTCAACAGGCCTTTGACACTTCACATGGCCTGTGCCAGGCGAGGTGCACTGCCGCTTCGTGGTGAATGGCTGCTTTTGTCGTATTTGTGTGTTCATGACGATAGCAGTGCGATATTTGAACTCGTCATATGTTGCCTTAGATGAGTACTTGGCGCGGTGTGTAAACGTCAGCACTGGGGAGACAAAGGCGGTCGGACGTGGTGCTGGCCACCCACCCCTTATGTGCTTTGCCAGCCTTCATAGGCGCTCACTAAAGGCACCAACAGCCTGTTAATGGCTATGCAGGGAATGTTTGTCTTTGTGCGTGATGACGTGAGTGTAAATGTGTGTGCACCCGGGTTCGATTCCCACTCACGGCCAACACCAGTGACGATTATCTGAACCGGTCCTGGGCCTCCCTAGGTCGACTCAGCCCAAGTAGAGTACGTGGTTGCGGCGTGTAAACATCGCCACTGGGAGACAAAGGCGGCGGGCGTGGTGCTGTCCACCCACCCCATCGTGCGCCGTGGCCGTCATTCATAGGGTGCTCGCGAACAGCACTTGCCCCAACAGTCTGCTGAGGCTACACAGGGGAGGGGTGGGTGGGGGATCTTTTGTCTTTGTGCGCGCGCGCGCCTGCGTGCCGCCGTGATCTGGTACCCCCCCCCCCGGTGCCCTTGACGACGCTGTTGCTAGGGGGGGGGGAGCGATCACGTCAGAGCGGCGCGTGCCGTGCCACGGTCGGCGCAGATCGCTGGCCACCCGACCCGTGGTGGTAGGGAAGGGCTCCCGCTCCCTCCCACCCACCCACCACCCAGCCACCCACCAGCCACCACCCACCACCCACCACCAGCCACCCACCAGCCACCCACCANCCACCACCACCACCACCCACCACCCAACACCCACCACCCACCAACACCACCCACCACCCAACACCCACCCACCACCCAACACCACCACCACCAACACCACCCACCACCCNACACCCACCCACCCAACACACACCCACCCACCNAACACACACCCACCCACCCAACACACACCCACCCACCACCCAACACCACCACCACCCAACACCCACCCAGCCACACACCCACCCAACACCCACCCACCCACCCAACACCCACCCACCCACCCACCCNACACCCACCAACACCCCACCCACCCAACACCCACCACCACCCACCACCACCACCCACCACTCACCCATCCACCCACCACCCCACCCACCATCCACCCACCCACCATCCACCCACCCACCACCCACCCACCACGCATCAACCCACCCACCCAACACCACCCACCCAACACACACACCCACCATCCACCCACCCACTCACGCGCCACCCACCCACTCACCATCACCCACGCACCACCCACCCACCATCCACCCACCACGCACGCATCAACCCACCCACCATCACCCACCCACCCAACACCCACCACCCAACCACACACCCACGCATCCACCACCCACTCACGCATCCACCCACCCACCACGCATCCACCCACGCACCCACCACGCATCCACCCACGCACCCACCCACGCATCCACCCACCACCCACCAACCCACCCACGCATCCACCACCACGCATCCACCACCACCACCCACGCACCCACCACGTACCCACCACCACCACCCAACCACCCACCACCCATCCCGGGAGCCGCGTGGCTCCACCTGCCGGAACCCTTCGGCCGATCCTTCCCGGAGCAGGGAACGGGGTCGCCTCCTGTTCTGTTCTGTGCGGCACGGCAAGTGCAGGCAGCGGGGGTGGGGGGGATTTGTGTCTTGACCGTCGCCTGGTGTCACCAGAGCCCCCCCACAGTCTGCGGAGGCAGCGGTGGCCCTGGGGTTCGTCTGTTAGTCCGCGTGTGCGTCTCTGGCTTGGTAAATAAATAACCTCGTGGGAGGGCGGTGACCGCGCCCCTCGTGTGCCTGGGCGTGCGTCATGCTGAGCAAGGACTACACGCTGGCCATCGTGCTCGTCAACTATGGAGGTAGGCGGCCCCCGCTTGGATGTGTGGAGACGTGCGTGCGTTGAACTTCTTTCGCGCCGTACCGTAGCCAACAATCGTGCGAATCGGTGGTGGTGGGGGGGCGATGGAGCGATCCACTCTCGTGCTTATTCACGCGCACGCTCATGCACCCAGTCTAGCTGTGTGTGAGTCAGTCTAGTTGTGTGTGAGTCAGTCTGGCTGTGTGTGAGTCAGTCTAGCTGTGTGTGAGTCAGTCTAGCTGTGTGTGAGTCAGTCTAGCTATGTGTGAGTCAGTCTAGTGTGTGAGTCAGTCTAGCTGTGTGTGAGTCAGTCTAGTTGTGTGTGAGTCTAGCTGTGAGTGAGTCAGTCTAGCTGTGTGTGAGTCAGTCTAGTTGTGTGTGAGTCAGTCTAGTGAGTGAGTCAGTCTAGCTGTATGTGAGTCAGTCTAGCTGTGAGTGAGTCAGTCTAGCTGTGTGTGAGTCAGTCTAGCTGTGAGTGAGTCAGTCTAGCTGTGTGTGAGTCAGTCTAGCTGTGAGTGAGTCAGTCTAGCTGTGTGTGAGTTAGTCTAGTGAGTGAGTCAGTCTAGCTGTATGTGAGTCAGTCTAGCTGTGAGTGAGTCAGTCTAGCTGTGAGTGAGTAAGTCTAGCTGTGAGTGAGTCAGTCTAGCTGTGTGTGAGTCAGTCTAGTTGTGAGTGAGTCAGTCGAGCTGTGTGTGAGTCAGTCTAGTTGTGTGTGAGTCAGTCTAGCTGTGTGTGAGTCAGTCTAGTTGTGAGTCAGTCAGTCTAGCTGTGAGTGAGTCAGTCTAGCTGTGAGTCAGTCTAGCTGTGAATCAGTCTAGCTGTGTGTGAGTCAGTCTAGCTGTGTGTGAGTCAGTCTAGTTGTGTGTGAGTCAGTCTAGCTGTGTGTGAGTCAGTCTAGCTGTGTGTGAGTCAGTCTAGCTGTGTGTGAGTCTAGTTGTGAGTGAGTAAGTCTAGCTGTGTGTGAGTCAGTCTAGTTGTGTGTGAGTCAGTCTAGCTGTGTGTGAGTCAGTCTAGCTGTGTGTGAGTTAGTCTAGCTCTGTGTGAGTCAGTCTAGCTGTGTGTGAATCAGTCTAGCTGTGTGTGAGTCAGTCTAGCTGTGAGTGAGTCAGTCTAGCTGTGTGTGAGTCAGTCTAGCTGTGTGTGATCAGTCTAGCTGTGTGTGAGTCAGTCTAGCTGTGTGAGTCAGTCTAGCTGTGTGTGAGTCAGTCTAGCTGTGAGTCAGTCTAGCTGTGAATCAGTCTAGTTGTGTGTGAGTCAGTCTAGTTGTGTGTGAGTCAGTCTAGCCGTGTGTGAGTCAGTCTAGCTGTGAGTGAGTCAGTCTAGCTGTGAGTGAGTCTAGCTGTGAGTGAGTCAGTCTAGCTGTGTGTGAGTCAGTGTAGCTGTGAGTGAGTCAGTCTAGCTGTGAGTGAGTCAGTCTAGCTGTGTGTGAGTCAGTCTAGTTGTGAGTGAGTCAGTCTAGCTGTGAGTGAGTCAGTCTAGCTGTGAGTGAGTCTAGCTGTGAGTGAGTCAGTCTAGTTGTGTGTGAGTCAGTCTAGCTGTGTGTGAGTCAGTCTAGCTGTGAGTGAGTCAGTCTAGCTGTGAGTGAGTCAGTCTAGCTGTGTGTGAGTCAGTCTAGTTGTGAGTGAGTCAGTCTAGCTGTGTGTGAGTCAGTCTAGCTGTGTGTGAGTCAGTCTAGTTGTGAGTCAGTCTAGCTGTGTGTGAGTCAGTCTAGTTGTGTGTGAGTCAGTCTAGCTGTGAGTGAGTCAGTCTAGCCGTGTGTGAGTCTAGCTGTGAGTCAGTCTAGCTGTGTGTGAGTCAGTCTAGCTGTGTGTGAGTCAGTCTAGTTGTGAGTCAGTCTAGCTGTGTGTGAGTCAGTCTAGCTGTGTGTGAGTCAGTCTAGCTGTGAGTGAGTCAGTCTAGCTGTGTGTGAGTCTAGCTGTGAGTCAGTCTAGCTGTGAGTGAGTCAGTCTAGCTGTGTGTGAGTCAGTCTAGTTGTGAGTCAGTCTAGCTGTGAGTCAGTCTAGCTGTGAGTGAGTCAGTCTAGCTGTGTGTGAGTCAGTCTAGCTGTGTGTGAGTCAGTCTAGTTGTGTATGAGTTAGTCTAGTTGTGTGTGAGTCAGTCTAGCTGTGTGTGAGTCAGTCTAGCTGTGTGTGAGTCAGTCTAGCTGTGTGTGAGTCAGTCTAGCTGTGAGTGAGTCAGTCTAGTTGTGTGTGAGTCATTCTAGCTGTGAGTGAGTCAGTCTAGTTGTGAGTGAGTCAGTCTAGCTGTGTGTGAGTCAGTCTAGTTGTGAGTCAGTCTAGCTGTGTGTGAGTCAGTCTAGTTGTGTGTGAGTCAGTCTAGCTGTGAGTGAGTCAGTCTAGCTGTGAGTGAGTCAGTCTAGCTGTGAGTGAGTCAGTCTAGCTGTGTGTGAGTCAGTCTAGCTGTGTGTGAGTCAGTCTAGCTGTGTGTGAGTCTAGCTGTGAGTGAGTAAGTCTAGCTGTGTGTGAGTCAGTCTAGTTGTGTGTGAGTCAGTCTAGTTGTGTGTGAGTCAGTCTAGCTGTGTGTGAGTCAGTCTAGCTGTGTGTGAGTTAGTCTAGCTCTGTGTGAGTCAGTCTATATGTGTGTGAGTCTAGTTGTGAGTGAGTCATTCTAGCTGTGTGTGAGTCAGTCTAGCTGTGTGTGAGTCAGTCTAGCTGTGAGTGAGTCAGTCTAGCTGTGTGTGAGTCAGTCTAGCTGTGTGTGAGTCAGTCTATCTGTGTGTGAGTCAGTCTAGCTGTGAGTGAGTCAGTCTAGCTGTGTGTGAGTCAGTCTAGCTGTGTGTGAATCAGTCTAGTTGTGTGTGAGTCAGTCTAGCTGTGTGTGAGTCAGTCTATCTGTTGTGAGTCAGTCTAGCTGTGAGTGAGTCAGTCTAGCTGTGAGTGAGTCAGTCTAGTTGTGTGTGAGTCAGTCTAGTTGTGTGTGAGTCAGTATAGCCGTGTGTGAGTCAGTCTAGCTGTGTGTGAGTCAGTCTAGCTGTGTGTGAGTCAGTCTAGCTGTGAGTGAGTCAGTCTAACTGTGTGTGAGTCAGTCTAGTTGTGAGTGAGTTAGTCTAGCTGTGAGTGAGTCAGTCTAGCTGTGAGTGAGTCAGTCTAGCTGTGAGTGAGGCAGTCTAGCTGTGTGTGAGGCAGTTTAGCTGTGTGTGAGTCAGTCTAGTTGTGTGTGAGTCAGTCTAGCTGTGAGTGAGTCAGTCTAGCTGTGAGTGAGTCAGTCTAGTTGTGTGTGAGTCAGTCTAGCTGTGAGTGAGTCAGTCTAGCTGTGTGTGAGTCAGTCTAGCTGTGAGTGAGTCAGTCTTGCTGTGTGTGAGTCAGTCTAGCTGTGTGTGAGTCAGTCTAGCTGTGAGTGAGTCAGTCTTGCTGTGTGTGAGTCAGTATAGCTGTGTGAGTCAGTCTAGCTGTGTAAGGCAGTCTAGCTGTGTAAGGCAGTCTAGCTGTGAGTCAGTCTGGCTGTGTGTAAGGCAGTATAGTTGTGTAAGGCAGTCTAGCTGTGTAAGGCAGTCTAGCTGTGTAAGGCAGTCTAGTTGTGTAAGGCAGTTTAGCTGTGTAAGGCAGTCTAGCTGTGTATGAGGCAGTCTAGCTGTGTGTAAGGCAGTCTAGCTGTGTGTAAGGCAGTCTAGTTGTGTAAGGCAGTCTAGCTGTGTGTAAGGCAGTCTAGCTGTGTGTAAGGCAGTCTAGCTGTGTGTAAGGCAGTCTAGCTGTGTGTAAGGCAGTCTAGCTGTGTGTAAGGCAGTCTAGTTGTGTAAGGCAGTCTAGCTGTGTGTAAGGCAGTCTAGCTGTGTGTAAGGCAGTCTAGTTGTGTAAGGCAGTCTAGCTGTGTAAGGCAGTCTAGCTGTGTAAGGCAGTCTGGCTGTGTGTAAGGCAGTCTAGCTGTGTAAGGCAGTCTAGCTGTGTGTAAGGCAGTCTAGCTGTGTAAGGCAGTCTAGTTGTGTAAGGCAGTTTAGCTGTGTAAGGCAGTCTAGCTGTGTAAGGCAGTCTAGCTGTGTAAGGGAGTCTAGTTGTGTACGGCAGTCTAGTTGTGTAAGGCAGTCTAGTTGTGTGTAAGGCAGTCTAGTTGTGTACGTCAGTCTAGTTGTGTAAGGCAGTCTAGCTGTGTAAGGCAGTCTAGCTGTGTGTAAGGCAGTCTAGTTGTGTAAGGCAGTCTAGCTGTGTACGGCAGTCTAGTTGTGTACGGCAGTCTAGTTGTGTAAGGCAGTCTAGCTGTGTACGTCAGTCTAGTTGTGTAAGGCAGTCTAGCTGTGTAAGGCAGTCTAGCTGTGTACGGCAGTCTAGTTGTGTACGGCAGTCTAGCTGTGTACGTCAGTCTAGTTGTGTAAGGCAGTCTAGCTGTGTGTAAGGCAGTCTAGCTGTGTACGGCAGTCTAGTTGTGTGTGAGTCAGTCTAGCTGTGTGTACGGCAGTCTAGTTGTGTGTGTAAGGCAGTCTAGTTGTGTAAGGCAGTGTAGCCGGCTGTGAGTCACATTGAGGCTGGGGAGCTGCCCACAAAGGTCAAAGCCGGGAGTCGTCCTCGTCATCCTCCCTGTCCCATGAATCCCTCGCGCCGCCCCTGTGGGAAAACCCAACACCCCACTCGCCTTCGTCACACTCTCTCTCTCTCCCTGGTGACGGATTGACAGTGCCACAACTCAACGTTATTGTTGGTGCCCGATGTTGCTGTGCCGCTGAGTGCCGGTGGCGCCGTGTCTCTGCACTCGCCCCTCCATCACCCCAGACGAGTTGTGGGATGACTGCTCGCATGACGAGGCCGATCCCGCGCTGCCACCCGGCTGGAAGAAGATCCGCGACACGTCGGGGACCTACTACTGGCACATCCCCACGGGCACCACGCAGTGGGAGCCGCCCTCCCCGCCAGCGCCACCTTCCCGCCGGCCACGGTGCCGGACAACTTGGTGAGTGTCCCCCTCGCACCAGCGTCCCCCTTTGGGGCAGCAGCGTGGTGCCACACTGGTACCAGTCGCGCGTCACAGCAAGATAGTCATGGGTTTGTATTGTGTGGAGTTTGTATTTTTCCCTCTGTTCTGCATGGGCTTCATCCGGGTTCCGCCAGTTTCCTTGATGTAAGTGGTATCAGCCCAACATCCCAATGCTAAACGATTACCTGCAAATTACTCAATTGGGATGACACACACACAGCAGCAACGTCGACCCCTGCTGTAAAAACTTGGAAGGACCCTCCTGAACAAGAGTGACGATTATCTGAGTACCGTACCAGGTGCGGTGTGTAAACATCGCCACTGGGAGACAAAGGTGGCGGACGTGTGTTGGACACCCACCACCTCGTGTGCCGTGCCGGCCTTCGTAGGTGCTCGCTAACAGCACTTGCTCCTACACTCTGTTAAGGCTACACTCGGGATCTTTGTGCGTGTGATTGATTGTGTACGCGTGTGGTGAGCGGCAGTGTGGCGGTTAGCGCGCTGCGCTACGAACCGGCGACCCGGGTTCGATTCCCACTCACGGGGGGTCTTTGTGTGAGTGCGTGTGCAGGATCTGCACGCTGAGAGCACGCACCCCGACCCGAGCCTCAAGGAGTTCGAGGGTGCCACCCTGCGCTATGCCTCCCTTAAACTCGGGTGAGCACCCCGGTTGGCGTCGGGGTGTTCCTGGGTTTGGTTTCCGTTTGTTATTTTTGTTTAACCGGTAACCGTTTTTAAATCGGGTTGACACCGGTTCGCTGCACGTGTAGAAATGTCTAGAGCAATGAACATGGCCTATTTACCTTTTAACTGAGAATTGAAGGCAACTGCCACGGTGATGAAGTGGTCAGCATGTTGGACTTGTAATCCAGAGGTCGCCAGTTCAATTCCGTCTCCTCCCGGCGCAGTAGTTGAAACATGGGGCAAGTTTATTAAATCTCCAACGCCTCTGTCCACCCAGCGGTGCAAATGGTCGTGTGTGGTGGGGTAAAGTGTGGGTACGACCACCTCTTCCAGGATGTCTGGTTAGCGTGGAAGAGTAAACAACATACCCTCTCGGGCTCCTCTAGAATTAGCAAGCGAGTGCAGGACTGCACCTTTAACTTTAAACCGAGATATGAGAACACCTGAACCGCGTGGTGACGTGGGCCGCCGTGCCGTTTGCAGGTTTTATTGCGAGCCAATCGGTGCATTTGTTACTCGGATTCCTCTGGAACGGATCAGCGGTTCCCGACTTTCAGAACCAATGACCTATTCCGATAACAGTCACCGGATTACGGTATCATTGAACAACCCCGAATGTAACTCACCTCTGTATGCCCGTGCAGAGGGGACATGGATGAGGAGGAGGGGGACTGCATGGGCTGTGATCTTCCCTGTAACCCCGAGGCCAAGGTGAGGTCCTGTTCCTCGGTCACCTCTGCCCTCGACGCTGACCGTACAGTTCCGGGCATGCACGACCATTCTTCACAGTGGATCCCTCCCATCGTTTTTCTACGCCGAGCTCGGTGGCGATGCTGTAACGAGCACGGCAATTCCGTGATGACCATGGTGACGCCATGACTACCACAGTGATGTCGTCACACCCGTGGCGACACCGTGATGTCATACTCTTAGGTTTTTTCGGTAAAGTCACGTAGGAAAAAATATTAATTAATAAAAGTAATAATAGAAATAAAATAATAAATCACGACGTTTCGGAGGCAATACAAGTCTCCGTCATCAGGTGGGACATCACAGCTAGATTTACAGTCTCTTGTATTTTTTTCCTCACTTTATACAGTAAATCTGCTGTGACGGTCCCACCTGATGACGGAGACTTGTGTTGCCTTCGAAACGTCGTGATTTATTATTTTATTTCTATTATTACTTTTATTAATTAAAAATTTTTACGTGACTTTACCGAAAAACCTAAGAGTATGAATCCTTGCAGTCACGAAAGCTTCAAATCTAGAACCGTGATGATAATTTCCACACCGTGGTGACGATGCGGAGGCTGTGGTGTGTTGCTGCAGTGCTTCGCCGTGCGATCGCTGGGCTGGGTGGAAATGAGCGAGGAGGACTTGGCTCCTGGCCGCAGCAGCATCGCCGTCAACAACTGCATCCGCCAGCTGTCCTACCGCAAGAGCGACATCCGAGACACGGCCGGCATCTGGGGAGAGGTCGGTCACCCAAACTCACAGCCGCCCCCCATCCCCACCTCCACCTTGCCGCCTATTTTGTGCCCTGTACTCGGAGCCTGAGCCGCGAGCCTGAGCCACGAGCCTCTGTCCGTGTGCCGCTCGCCAGGGGAAGGACATGTTCCTGCTGCTGGAGAAGGATCTGCTGACGCTCGTCGACCCCATGGACCAGGGCGTGCTGCACTCCCAGCCGATCATCAACATCCGCGTGTGGGGCGTCGGGCGCGACAATGGCAGGTGGGCACGTCTCCGAGGGCTACGCACGGCCACCCCTACACCCCCAGGCAGCTCACCCTGGGCAACATTGGTCATTTTCAATGACCACACCTCCCACCCAGAGCAGTGCCAGCGTCGGCTTAACACCTCCCACAAGCGAACACTCACACGATGTATGGAGTGCGTAGAGGAATTAAACTTTTTTGGCCTAGTCGAGCATCACAGACACCTACAACCCTGCGCCTCGCCTAGTATGCCTACCCGGTCGACTTCCCGTGGCCCGGCTGGAGCTACGTGGGTCGTCAGCCTGGAGCTGGACAGTGGCATGAACGTTACGCGGATGCACGGTCTCCTTTGTCGCTCGGGAGCGGGTACTCATTGCGTCTCGCCCGGGAACGCCCCGGTTTGTTATGTGTTCGTGCGCTTGTGGCTTTCTAACCGTGTTTTGTGTCTTCTCGCCTCCTCTCACTTTCTCCGTTTCCCCGCTGCCTCGCGTGGACGCCCAGGGAGAGGTAAAAGCATCAGCACCCACGCAGCGACCACACTCGCAGCGACCACACTCGCAGCGACCACACTCGCAGCGACCACACTCACAGCGACCACACTCGCAGCGATCGCTGCGCATGCAATCACTAGCAGCAAACACAGACGCGGCGATGGCATGCCCAGCAGACTTGCCCAGCAGACTTGCGCAGCAGACACGCTCGCCGGCACAGTCGCAGGCAGAGTAGAGCCGCACGAGGACACGGAGGACCCGATTCCCAACTCAGACCCCCCTCCATGTGGAGCTTATATGTTCTCCCCCTGTTCTGTATGGATACCTCTGGGTTCTCTAGTTTTCTCCCATAGCTTAACACGAACAATGTTATTGATGTAAGCCGAGCATCCCAATGTAGCAGGATGCTCCTGAAACAGAGTTTCTGGCTCAGTTTGGCTTTGCTGGGTAAATTAATTATAAATACAATGATGATTGCAGTTTTCTGCTTTGTAGGTCACTTCCAGTGGATTGTCTCTCATTTGTGATTATTATTGTGCTTATTTACCCAGTAAAGCCTCATCGAGTCTCAAGACAATTTTTCAGGAGGGTATTGCCAGTTTTTGTTGCAGTATAGGGCAATGTTGCTGCTGCGTGTGGTCCGAATTGAGTGCCTTGCGGGTAGTTTTTCAGCATTGGGATGTTTGGCAAGACCAGTTCTATTGTGCGAGTGTAGTTTTTAGTACTTTTTAGCTATGGGAGGAAATCAGACAACTCGGAAGAAGCTCACGCAGAACAGGCGGATGAGAACAAGCACACCAGAATGAGAATATGTATGTATACTGGTGGAATCCGATGGGCTGTAAAGCTCTATTTCACAACAAGCAATACAAAACACGACGGCAGTGCAAAGTACAAGAGAGGTAAACAAATCACCCAAACACAAACAAATACAACACTCAACCATCCACATCCTACCAGGCAAAGCCCACTGCAAGTATTCACTTGTTTGTCAGAAGCGACCTGGTCACAAGTGATTGCTCAACAAAGTGGCCCGTCATTTGAGATTGACAAACCCCACGCAGAACGGCGCCTGAGTCGCGATAGAAACCCAGGCTCTTCTTTCTGCGTGGCGCGGTGCTACCGCTGCGCCACTACCAACCTGCCACCCAAATGAGCGAATGTAACGGCTCGCAATCCTGAGACCAGCGATGTGAGCACAGAGGGGGCGGGTCAAAGGAGCGCCGTGTGGTCGGTGTGTGATCGAGCGTCTGGGCCTAAGCGGCCAAATTTGCCAAGTGGCAAGCAAGAAGAGCACAATTACACTTTTAATAGAGAACAGGTAAGACTGTGGCCAGATGTTAACTACCTCGCCTGGAAAATAGGTCGTGGGTTCGATCCCGACCCTGACGACTGCACATACACATTTAGAAACACACGTAAAGAGTATTTGGCTCCTAAAAATTTCCACATGATAAGCCACTTGAGCTATCATTTGGGGCCAGGTCGCGTCTGAAAAATATCTATATAGCTAGTGGCCTTACCTGGTAAAATAAAAAAAAGAGTTTATAGTTTTAGAGTGAGTGAATGAGTTGGGTGAGTGTGAGTCGGTGAGTGTGTTATTGTGACCTGCAGTGTAGTGGTGTCTGGTGGACAGAGTCCTCAACATGGTGGAGGAATCAATAACTGAAGTTCATGGGAACAGCAGTGGTAGTAACTATAGAAGAGCGATAATAGTTTTTTTACCCTTTTATCTGGCAACAAAACAGAATTTTTTTAAAGGTGTCAGTTTTGTTGCCAGATAAAAGGGTAAAAATCAATTATCATATTTTGCTACTGGCAAATGAGGTTCCAATGGTATAGAAGAGCGATCGGCAACGGACTCGCAGCCAGTGAGTGAGTGACTCACTGCCCATGGTGTTAGAGGCAAAGCAGCGTTTGAGGGGGGCTGGGGGATGGGTGGAGTGGGGATTGGGTGGCGGGGTGGGGATTGGGGTGGCAGGGTGGGCAGGAAAGTTTGGGAGGAAGGGGGCAGGGGAGGCCTGAGCGAGTGAGCGGCGATGCCGAGCGCCGCCCGCGTCTCTCTCCGTGTGTCCCCGCAGGGACTTTGCGTACGTGGCGCGCGACAAGCTCACCCGCGTGCTCAAGTGCCACGTGTTCCGCTGCGACACGCCCGCCAAGGCCATCGCCACCAGCCTCCACGAGATCTGTGCCGGGTACGCGGAGGGAGGGACGGGGGGGGGGCGGGTGAGGGATGGGGNTGACACGTTGAGGGTTGGGGACCTCTGTGTAGGCGTCGCGAGGTTCTCACGTTCCCGCGGTGCCGCACGCGTGAACGCAGATCATGGCGGAGAGGAGAAGCGCCAAGTCCTGCGCCAGCAGCTGCGCCGCCGAGCTCGGGCAGCAGCTTCATGAAGCCCCTTTGCAAGGTACGGGGTCACGGCCTCGCACAGCGTCACACAGCCTCACTCACCCTCTTACTACAGCCTCACGGAGTCCCCGATTGAGTCGGGTCCCTGATTAAATTGGGTCCTGAATTCCTGGTTGAGATGGTCGCTGTCTCCCAGCAGTGGAGTTTCCCACGGCCAAGATGGAGTCGGTGCAGAAGTTCCACGTGCTGTACGTGGGCTCCATGGCGGTGGACAGGCCTGCGGGTAAGCCACCGAGCTTCATGGGTAAGCCTTCACGCCCGGCAGCCTCCACCGATTCACACGGCTCTCTCACTCGTGTCCTTTTGCCGGCGGTGACGCCGCAAGCGACGGTGCGACATACCCTCGGCACGAGCATAACGAACACGACTACCGCAGAGTGCGGCGCTCCACCGTGAGATAACGGTTGCGGCACTGCTGAGCTGCGTTCTGCACCGGCGGCGTTTTGCTATGTTTTGTTCTATGGCGCCCATTATGCGAAGCTTTAAGAAAATTGCAATCTGAAATGTTTGCTTTTTTAATAGTGGTACCGTTATTCCGTTTGAAAATGCCGTCGCTGCTGCGACGGTGCTGGAGAGTGGCTCGAGTGCACGCTCGTGGCACTCTGCCACTGGGAATGGCTCTTGCTCCATTTTCTTTTGTATAAAATTCAGCCGCTTAAATCTGGAGAAATCTGATCTCCCCAGTGGGCACCTGGGAGAACAATTTCCAATCCGACCACAGACATGGATCGCTATCCAAGGTTGTGGTCTGTAGGACAATCATTTATCAAACCCCCTTTTTAACAACCTCGCTTCATGCGGCCGGCATGGTTGCTGCGGCGCAGTGGTAACACTCGTCGCTCACAGAAAGAAGCGCCTTAGTTCGATTTCCTAATGCTGAGAATTACTTGAAAATTTATTGGGATTACTCACCGCAACAACATCGTCCTCTACTAAGAAAACTTGGCAGGAAAAAAGAGTCTTGAGACTCGGTGAGGCATTCCTGGGTAAATAAATGAAATGATAATAAAAATTAGAAAAAAGTAAAGTCGTGGGCCTCCTCTGGGCTGCACCTGGCCCACGTGGTGTAAGTTTCCCAACGAAATGGGAGTGGGGGGGGGGTGGGTTTCGTGTCGTGTGGCGGTGGCGCGTGCGTCTGCGTGTCTCTTGACTTGCGCGTCGTCCCAGGCATGGAGGTGCTCAACGATTCCATCGATGCGCTCATGGCCAAGTCCGTGAAGGAAGACTGGGAGCCCGTCGTGATCAACGTGGCCCCGGCCACTGTGGCCATCTGCAAGGAAAAGGTGCGGCTTAATTTGTCCAGGACACACAGGTCTCGGGTATGGCTAGAGGATAACAGCCGTTTGTATCGTGGGTTTCATTCGTCTCGCTGACATCTACACACAGAATGTGGCTCTGCAGGCTGTAAACAGGTTATGAGCACCAGTGCCTCATTGCCATTCGGAAATCACAGGCAATCACTTTGATGTCATGATATCAATCGGTCTGAATGCTCGTGTTGTTTGCAGGAGTCGCGTAGCATAGAAAGTGGTGACGAGGAGGAGGGAGGTGATGAGGAGGAGGAGGAGGGCGGTGAGCAGGGAGATGAGGTGGTGTTTGAGTGCCGTGTGCGCTTCCTCTCGTTCCTGGGTGTGGGCCGCGACGCTCGCTCCTTCGCGTTCATCATGGCGGCGACGCCACACCGCTTCGAGTGCCACGCGTTCTGGTGCGAGCCCAACTGTGCGGGCCTCTCCGAGGCCGTGCAGGCGGCCTGCGTGGTACGTCGTTTCTCCACACCTGCCATAGGCCGCGCCGCGCACCCATGAAATACTATTGCGCTTTCAACGTTCTGCAGCGGGCCTTTGTTCTTGTGCACAGCAAGCCAAAAAAACGATTGCGCACGATTATCCAGGAAAGCCTCAATCAGTCTCAAGAAAACAAAAAATTAAGAGTTGGAATTTTTGGCCAATACCAGTTGGATTGTATGAAACCGGAGACCCAGAGGAAAGTCATGCTGAACAGGGGGCAACATACAAACCCCACACAGAAAGGCACCTGAGTCAGGAATGGAACCCCATGAGGTACGAATGTTACCACTACGCCACCATCCGGCACTGAAAAAAACTTTGCACACTTGATTTCACAAGTTAGAAAAATAATTACGCATACCAGGACGAGTTTGAGATTTAAGATTGTCAGGGACAGTTTCAGCTAAATCTGGAACGACAATAGAAATATCATCACCATCATCGAGGATTTTGTACCAGAGCCTGATTTTCGGATATTTAACATTAATCCAAAAATCTGGAGGCATTGCGAATGCTCGCTCTACGATTTAGCAGCTTTCCAGTATTCGTTTGTGTTCAGAAGTGTTTAACGTGGAGTATGCAAGCTGGCAGGCAGCTGTCAGGGCAAAATCACTTTGGCATGTTTACAAATAATTATTTTTGTGCTCTGGTTTGTCTCCCAGGTTTTGAGCAATATTCGGATCAATTCGGCGGTTTTCAGGAGGTTCAATCGCCAAGATTAATGAATCCTTATGCTAAAGTATAGCTCTTATTCGCTCTTCTCTACAATAATTTAAGCAATCCAAATTACCGATGGACATATAAACAAAGCTATTGCATGAAGACTTTCAAATTTTGTTGAAGAGTATTAATGAGTCTGGCAGCCATCAATTGTGGTTGAGAGTTGGCTACCGCAGTTCACTGGCAGTTAGTATTCACAGGTGTGTTGTTGTACACGTCCGTGTGTGTGTGTGCGTGCGCCTGTGCACGTGCATGCGTGTGTGTGTGCATCTCCAGCTGCGCTACCAGAAGTGCCTGGATGCGCGCCCCGGGGCGCTGAAGCCCGAGGGCCATCGCAGCCGGCCGACTCTGTGGCGCGCCGCGTCGGCTGCAGCGTGCGCAAGGGCGTGCAGTCGCTCTTCGGCAGCCTGAGGCCTCGCCGCTCCCCGTGCCCGACACCCCTAGCCCCGCCCTCCTGGGGACCTCTTCCCCGTCACCCGTCCCCCCGACCCCTCGACGATGACGACGACGACGGCGGCCGCGCCCTTCCTCTTCGTGAAACCTCAAGGCTGAAATTCGGCTGAACAAAAGGAAATGACAGTAACGGCAGGAGACGGGCCCCGACGAATACAAACTAGAAATGATTTGTCAAATGCAGTGCCACGAGTAAATGTCCGCCTTGATCAGAGGCCTCGGCATCTTCCAGTCGGCGCGCCGCCCACAGCCCTGCGTGGACACGGCAGCGAGCCCGTCGGCATCGCCGCGCGACGGGCAGCTCGTTACACTCGGTGCCATCGACACTTCGGGGCCACGTTGGCCCAGGGCTGTGCCGGTGGCCCCGCCGGACGGTAAGGTTCCTGTAGACGCCACGGTCGCCCTAAGACACGAAGAGGAGGGCGGCCGCGTGACGGAGCAAAGGCCCCAGCCTCCCTAGAGCCGCATCTGAAAAACTCCCACGCTGGAGCCTTATTTAGAGGCCCGGCGTGACTGTCGAACGCGTGGCTAGGGCACGCCATCGACTCAAAACACCGGGATGGCGATAGAACCAGACGTTGGTGCCAAGTGCTACGGTGCCTCTCCCGCATCGCGGGGCCTGCAGACCCCTTAACGTCTGCAGGTGTCGATTGCGCTCGCGTTGTGTGTCGAAGCCGCCTAGGCGTGCCCATGTCTCCCGTTCTACGAGGGTCGCCGCGATTCGACGATACTACGGTGCACCGTACGATTCACGGATCATGAGAATCGTAACGTCCGTTTTGCTAAATATCGTTATATCGTGATTACCGTTGCTCATTATAGTTGCTTAATAATTTATTTCCTGATGAGATAGTTGTGCAATAAGCTACACTCATATTCAAATTCCAAAGGAACAGTGATCGCCCTTTCCATTTGTTCCTTGCAAACGTGGACGTTGAATTCCTAATTATTTCTTGTAACTGAAGCATGCAGTTGTAAGCGTCGGGCATATATTGAGTGAAGTGCAGGTGAAGACATTAATCTGTATTTGAGAAGTAACAGCAGAGCAATAAACCAACATAGTATAAATGCCAATACAATTACAAGCGTATGGGAAACGTTTATCACGATGTGCGTCGTTTTGTACAAACCGACACCGTATTCCCGAAAACTGACATCGCGGCCACCCTACACGGGCACGCGCGACCGGCAGAATCTGCTTCTGAAACGTCTGCATGCACGTTGTGTGTGATACCTCGGAAGTGTTTACGAATTGACGTTGTTTTTCAATGAGTTGCGGCACTTGTAGTATTTATTGCGACGATTGACACGTGTACAGTTCTCTGTTTAAGTGCGGCCTCTTGCGCGAGTGGCGGAGGTGCGGCGCTGTCGGCACGCGTGGCGGCGCTGGTCGGTCGTCGTCGGCGAGCCCGTAGTGGTAGCGGTTCGCTGACTCCTGCATTGATTAGCTCGTTCATGCCCATAGCGATCGGTAGGTCTCAGTAGCCCCGTAGTGCCCGTGTAGCCATAGCCACGCTTCGTGCTCCCAGTCTGTCCGTGTGGGTACTCCCTTTTTTGTGGGTCACGATCCGACCCGCGGCCAACACCGCAGTGGGCCCCCTTCGGACTCGGCCCGAAGGGGCCCACTGTTGCCTGTACCGGAGTCGAGGTGGACGGTGAGTCACACGCATGCGTGTCTTCCACTGAGCAGTCGGGAGTGCAATGGTAATTGAGTACATTTGGTATTGGCACTCATACAGTAGGAACAACAGGTTCCACACTGCCCACAGGGATTATTTGTCTGTCGTGCATATCTGCCCACCCCCCAACCTCCACCTCTCCTCCCCCAGCTGCCCCGTCGCCGCTAAACAGTGCCACACTTCAAACATTGTCGTTTAATTGTACAAACAATTTAAAACGTATAACGTGCAATTTTAGTCTGCATATTTCGGCCTGCCATCGACCAAGCAACGCTGGACATGATTGACGGTCCGTACGACCCGTTGGGCGGCCAGCTCATCCGCCCGCATCCCGTTGGCCGATCGTATGGGATGCTTGTGGAATCGAACGTGATCACGACCAATCTGGTCGGTTGCCACAACAACTCGTCCGTCATTATGGTCAGGATGCCAGCGAAGCCGTCGAGGAGTACGAGCGGCGTATATGACGAAGAGGGCGCTCCTTTGCGCCAGGCCACTGCTGTGCTCCTGTCGGCCCTGAACGACATTGCGCAACACCCAAGCGTGGCCGACGACACAGGCACGGCGCACCGCACGGGAAGCGCTTGGCGTCGCAGACGGTCAACGTGTTCACTGGCGGCCACCAATGGTCCATGCCCTTGATGGTACATGCCCTGCTGGGCGCCACGTCAGAGTTCCAGCGGAAATGTTCCGGTACGTGTCCCCGCACGCAGCTGTCGCCTACGTCGACGGCAATTGGATCGCGCCATTGATGAGGACGGCAAAACGCCGATCCTCCGGCGCCTAACGTTGACCCGCCTGTCGATGACGACCAGTTCGTCGACGAGGCCTGGACGCCCTGGTGTTCGCTGTCGATCCTGACGATAAGGGCGATGGCAGCGTCGGCGGGCGACGGCTACAGGCTGGCGTCTGCGACGTCGTCTTCATGTCGCAGGCCGAATCGTACGACAACCGCGGGCCTCACTTTGCCGAATACTCGGCGCTCGAGTTCGAGAGCAACGTCGAGCTGGTCCCAAAGAAGCAGCGCGTTGCCGCGGCTCGGCCTGGTCGGCACTCGTTTGATCTGGGGCCAAACATTCTCTGTTCGCTGAGTATAACGCGGTCATTCACCTCGATGCGTACCGCCGTTCTTGCCGGCAACAAACCCAACGATCCCGCCCGAGTCTCTGCATGGAAGCGCGATCTGGAATCTTTCGCCAGTACGTCCTGGATCTGCTCGTACCCTGACAGAGTGCGACGAGCCACGGTTCGCCCGCGACGGCGCGGTCTCGCTGAGATGATTCATGCATGGGATCGGCGCTCTGAGTCCGTCGTCAATCGACAGCACTTCCGATCTCTTTACACCTGATGTCGAAGCGGCATCGGAGCAGTCGCAACGAGCTGATCACCAGTCTGTGGAGGCAGCGCAATACCGGGCTGACGTCCGCATGTCCAGCGCCGTGCGTCCCATCTGGAGCTGACGGCTTCGTGTGATGAGCTCTTCATCGATGTCATTCTCGTGAGTGCCTAGCAACTCGCGGCTAGCCACGGACCGGCGCCGTCGGTGCCGGTGTACGCCCCACCGACAACTACGATTTGCTGCACGGTGAGGGGGCCGCTGATGACGTCGACTGTCGCTGAGCGACATGTGCAAGCAATCCATGCCCTCGAACCGCGCCATAGCGATCACGGCGACGTCGGCGCCGCCAGCGACCGTGGAGGAAACGGCGGCCCTGTAGATCCGATGTTCCATGATGAGGCCATGGTCAAAATCGGGCCGTGCTTTCTGACCGATGGCCAGTATTGTGTCGCATTGGAAATCGTCGACGTGCCCGACAGAAGTTGCTCATGATGCACGGCGTGGTGGCGTCGGGAAGAGTGTCTGCATCCACAAACCGCCGATGAAATCGCCTCACGCGGCGGCACGACGGCCTGCTGCTGCTACACCGGCGTCGGCGCCTGCCCACTGCCCCAGGGGCAGACTTTTGCCGCCATGTGGAAGTCGTTCGTCAAGGACCTGAATGCTGGCCAGCTGGTGGACTTGATTTTCAACATCATCGGCGGCGACAGTTTGCGCCTCGTCGTCATCAACGAGGTCAGCATGCTGCCGGCTGCCTTCCTCGTGCTGTTGGACCAGCGCCTGCGCTCAATGTACAATCCACGCGTGGTTTTCGGGGGCATCTCCATCCTCCTGGTGGGCAACTTCATACAGCTGCCAGTTACATGCGGGCACGATTTATATTGCGTTATGTACGGCGCCGTGTCGTCGGAAGACCTGAAGGCGCGCTCCTTGTTCGAGCAATTCCATGTATTCGAGATGACTGAGCAGCTCCAGGCTACCGCGGCACTACCCGACAGGGACCCGCTGGACGGATGCCGACTGCGCCTTCCGCCCCATCACCGACGACATAATCGATGGCCTGACGGCACCGATTACCAAGACCGAGATCGCCGCCGATCCGGCCTGGCTCACGGAATCCACGTGCCTGGCGACAAGCGATCGCGATCGGCCGTCGTCAACGCTGCCGCGCTGTACACGTCGCGTGGGACAATGCGGACGAACGCCGCGCCACCATCGCCGCCATACGTGCTCAAAGCGACAGCGGCGACGACGGCGTCCGCCGTGTCATTGACGTGCCGACGCCACTGACCATATCATCGTCTCCGTGCATGGGGTCGATGTGGCCGCATGGCCACGTCATCTCAACGTCGCCCCGCGCGATGCTGACGGTGGCGTCGACGCGGTCCACATCCCGATCGGACTGATCCAACGCAAGCCGAAGACGATCCGGATCGGCAAGGTCACGGTCGCCTACGAGGTGCACGCGGTCGACCTGTCATTCGCAATCACCACATGGAAATGCCAGGGCGCGACGTTCGCGTACATCATCGCCCTGCTGGAGCCGAGTCACGGCAGCCCAAATCTGTAATTTGAGTTGCTGTACGTGATGTTCAGCCGCGTGCGGCAGGCGTGTCAATTCCGTTGTTTTCCTTTGGCGCCCTCGTTCCGGAAGGCGCACCTCAAGACGTTGCGGCCGAATATACATTCGACGAAATGGCGAATGGACATTGGCAAAAACGGCATGGCAACCACGCGCGGACCGCAGGCTCGCAAGCCGCTCGTCCCGCGCGGGAAACAGTCGCAGCCGGAGGAGCCAGCTTCCACGCCGCAAGAGTCTGCTGTGGCGGCGAAGCGGCAATCAAGCCCGCCTCCGCCCGGCGTCACTCCACGTCGTCTGCCCCCCCGTCTCGGTCGAACACGTCGTCTTCGTTCCGGGGTACGGAAGGCTGTTTCCAAACGACTTCCGCTGCTTACAACCTGGCCAGTGGTTGAACGACACCGTCATCAACCTGTTCGGGTAGTTCTACTTCCTGCCGCGAGCGGCAGACGTCCACCTGTTCAACACGTTCCTGTACACGAAGATCTTGGCGGGCCATCTCAACGACTTGAATCGCGTCTTCCTTCGATGGCGTGTCTTCCAGGCCGGTGTGGATCATACCGATCCACGAGCAGTCGCACTGGCAGATCTTGGTCATCGTCAACGCCACGTGCCCACCAAGGTCGACTGCCATGCTGTTAGACTCAATGGCTGCGCGGGGCAGTCGCGCAACGCCAAGAGGATCCGGCCTTCGCCAGCGCGGTGGTGGTCCGGGTCGTGCGCGCCGAACAGGCGAGCACGCCGGTGCGATCGCCACGGTGGCGCTTGTGCCGCAGCAACCGAACGGCTACGACTGCGGCGTCTACGCCCTGCTCAACATCATGCACCTGGTGCGCGATTACGACAGCATCGTGGCCGTTCAAGGACCAGGTCAGGTGGATTGGCGCGTGGTACACGCAGGAGCGGTGTCACAGCACAGGCGCGACCTGCTGCAGCAGCTGCATGAACTTAAAGACCTACATCAGCAATAAATCAAGAATCATCAGATGCAATGTAACAGCTACAACCTCCAACACGACTACAGTATCCAACACGAATTGCACAGAATGCGCTGTCCAACCAAGTTCCTACCTGCCCACTCCGAAGGAGCGTGCTATTTTAGCGCAAGGCTATCGTCAATATGCTGCCGTCTCATCGTCTGAAGCGGTTTTGCAGTGGGGCCGATATTGCTGTGTAATTTTTGGTGTCATTTTTCAAATTTGAGGTGAGGATGATGATGAGGTCACTATGGCGAACAGTGATGTTGCTATGGTGAGAATGGTTAAGTTGCTAGGGTGGGATGATGATGAGGTGGTGGTTGAGGTGGCTTTGATGAGGGCGTGGCTATGGCGAGGAGGTGGCTATGGCGAGGAGGTGGCTATGGCGAGGTGGCTTTCGTGAGTACAGACAGACCAACGACGATGTGCGCGTGCGTGACGCCCGTGGCCCGCGCCTGGTGCAGGTTTAGCGATGTCGATGTAGCGCCGGTGCCGCGTGGTGAAGCTTGGTGACGTGTCGGTTCTAATGCACAATAAATAGAACACGTGTACACGGACAGGGCTCTCTCTCCCATTGAGTCATCTGATGTCCATAATTTGCAGGAGCAGCAGAGAGGTGCCAGCCCCGAGCTTGGAGGCACGGGGATGTGTGTACGTTGAGACTTGCAGTGATTTGTGAGTGTGGATAAGACTGCAGGATGCAGGCCGTGTGGCGGGTTTCCTGTAGGGTGTGTATGGTGTCCAGGCTGTGGTGGGTGTAGACCGTCGTCTGTATATGGTGTACAGGTCATGCTGTTTGCTGTGGTGTGTGAATGGTAAACACTGGAAGGTGTGAATATGGATACTTGGCTTGTGCTGGACTTGCAGTGATTCAGGAAGCTGAGCATCACTGGCTGCTGTGCCCGGCTGCTGTGCCCGGCTGCTGTGCCCGGCTGCATGTGTTGCTGTGTGGAACTGCTATGCATGATTTAGCTGGTGCAGGGAGGAGCGCCGTGCATGGGACCGCTGTTCGAGCTGAATTAGCCGCCAGCACGGAGGTCCGTGCGTAGCGTTTCAGCTCCACAGGCCGGGGTAGCGCAGGTTTCTGAGACTCTTGCGGTGCTGCTCATTTGCAGCTGGGCCCCGCCTACTTTCTCGAGAGAGCCTTCTTGCCGTGGCCGCCACGCCACTGTTGGTGTCGCCAGGAGCCAGGGCTTCTGTCGGTCGCCTGCAGAGGTGCGGGGCGCCGGAGTGGTGGCACCGGGGTCCACGGCCGCCTATGCTGCCCACGCCATTCAGAACTTGTCCTGTGGGCCTGCGTTCTGGTTATCAGGTGCCCGTGCAAAGTTATCGTTGCACTTTACCTCTACGCTCCCCGCCTTCGCCAACCCGCACTACCGGCATGGTGAGGTTTGAGTAAATAACCCCCACAGCCATCCAGCAGCAGATTGACCAACGGTTGTTCAAATAGCCGCGTCAGTGAGCGGGACACACACACGGAGTGAAGCCTTAATTAATAAAGCCTTTATTAGGGAATCTACAAGTCAACGTGCATTGTCAAGACGCAGCAGCCGCGCCCATCAAGATGAACCGCATCTGGAGGAGGCAACGTTCTCAATAACGTGACTTAAGCACCACTCCACGCGTCAATACCCGTGCCAACCCGGGGTAAACAAACGACAGCGTTTGGCCACCCTTGGTCTGGTGGTGGGAACCTCTCTTACCCTCAACCTCGACCCTAGCATGGACCACTGGTCTCCATGCCTACAGGCCGCACCCCGCTGACTGCATGGTGCAAGTGGCTGTGAAGAGACAAATCTGCGTGAGATTTACATGAAGGCCAGACGTGCGGTGTCAATATTGGGAGTAACTATAATCAGCAGTTACCGCGTCGTGACGTCATCATGAAGCTAACACTGTGACTTGGAATGTGCAGACCCATAGCCTCTGGATGTTATGGGAGGTTTGGCCTTTGTAAGTGAAACTAACACTGTCTGCAATTCCATCCGTATTTCAAAAATCACTGCAAGAATTTACAGTTTAAAACCCGTTTCATCGAAAGCCTTTGTGCGCTCTTAATCGAGGCATTTCCAATGCCATCGCCTGCATAAAAGTGCAAAAAGACGCGCGTATTGCATTAGCAGCGCAACTGGAACAGGCGTTTAGTCTCGGCAAAATAGATGCACTGCTTAAAAACCGTCCCGAGTTGGTGTCTTGAGAGTGCTGAATATCCTTTTCACATGCCGTGGATTCATCATGAACCACTGACATTTCCCAATGTTTTTGAAATGCAACCAAATGTGGAACCAATCAAAAGGCAGCTCTTAGAAAGCCATGTTCGTGACGTCTGGAATCTGTGCGAGATGTGGTTGCCTTGCCCCTTAGGCACGCTCCCCCATCAGGGGGCGCTGCAATCTCATCCGACTGGACTTCGCCACTCCAAACATTCGAAGCAACCACTGCCAGTAAGAGCTGCGCGAAAAAAATTCCGCTTCCAGTCCGAAGCATGAGAAGACGAAGCTTATAGAGGCTTGAATGTAAACCTGCGTGTCAACCAAGTGTAGGGGGGAGCTGGGAGCTGCAAATCACCCAACCCTGACATGGCACCGACCACGCACGCGATGAGCGCTGGTGCCGCAAGGAGCGGCCCGCTCTCCATCGAGCGCGGCTTCTCGGCCTAGCAGCGGACGGTTTCCTTCCAGATGCGCACGAGGGCCTGGTGCTGCTCGGGCCGAACCTGCCGCGCGCACTGCTCCGGGTCCCAGGAGCGGCCGGATCTCAGCGCGCACAGCATGGCGACCTTGCACATCCCGACGCACGGCTCAGACGAGTGGCCCTTGTGCAGGTGCCACCAGAAGACCGCGAAGAGCGCGTCGTCGTCCTGCATGCGGCGCAGCAGCGCGTCCCAGTCGGCGGGGCCCAGGGCCTCCATCCCGTAGGCCTTGCGGGCCGAGTAGAGGAGGCGCCACGTGGGCCGGTCAAGACGGTTGGCCTCTTCCAGGTCCAGGTAGTAGGTGTGGTGGTCAAGTACGGCGCGAGTGCTGTCGTTACGATCACCGTCGATCTCGTAGACACGGTAACCTGTCCACGTGCGCCGCGCACAGCGAGTTGAAAGAGCCGAGGAAAGCACCCACATGGCTGATCTGTCAACCCACTCTCTCACGGTCAAGATGTCATCACGGCCAAAACCGATGATGCCACCACACCTAGCCGATGCTTTCTACCCTCTGCCAGGATCTGCAGCTGCGGTACAGTAGACATACGGTCTTCAGGATCTGCTCTGGCAGTCTTGCACCATCAGGATTAAGCCTTCCCCCTTGGTTGTCAGGCCTGTGGAGACCAATCCAGTGTCTGTTTCTTTCAATCATTCCTCTCCCATGCTGCACTTGTGTGTCCCACCCAGCCCAGACGTTTTTGCCAAATCACATCTGCAACACTCGCCTGCGATGTTTCTCTTTCTGACTTCTGCATTGCTTATTTGGCCGTGCCACAAAATTCCCAGCATCCACCTCGGACACCTGAGCTCAAATTCCAGCAACTTGTTTTAAAGCTGTTTAGTCAGGGTCCAGCTCTCTGATCTCCTGTGTGTAAATGTTCACGTGCACTCTGCTCAGCCGATGAGGCTGCTGCTGGTGCTCGGGCTTACCTGGGTTGAGATCCCAGTAGGTGGTGACACTGGGTGATAGGTACGCCACGCTCAGCGGCCGGCTCAGAGTCTCCTCATCGTAGAACATCTCAAACTGGTCCGTGTGCACGTGTCCAAAAAACTGGGCAGCAATGGTGGATTCGTACCTGGGGAGGGAAAGGGAGAGCATAGAATAAACCCTTCTGGATGAAATTCTCTCTCTACTGCTGGAGGGCAGTTCCATTCATCTAGCTGGCTGGAGGTGGACAGCCTCTCCACACTAAGCCCAACTGTCTACAAACTGGGGGCTGCTGGGCATAATTTCAACCATTACCACTGCCGCAACAAACATTCCACACTCAACGCTTTTTCACGACAACAAGGAAATATTTTACAGATCAACAGAAACGTCAGCTTCTGCATTTTTTTTAGGTCACACCATCTTTGTTGTGGAAAATGCTGATTTAGCAACAATAGTTTCCAACACGGAGCCACAACTTCCTTTCTCGAACGAAGGTCTGTGGTCGCAAGGGAACCCAAAGGCACGGCACGCAGGCTACAGTGCCACTCTCAAAGTGGAGCAACGTGTGGTTCCCTGCTAGCAGGGTGGGCGTTGGTGTGACGGGGAGGAGCTGCGCAGTAACGTAGCCACTCGGCACGTAGCGTGACACGAGGCGTTTGCGTGCTCAGCGTTGTTGATGTTTGCCTCGGGCTTGTTTGAAGAAATAGACACGGATTTATTTTGGAGGCCAGGTTTTGCCAAGTGTTGTGTAACAAGCATTTGTTTAATTTTTAACAGTTGTGGATACATTTTATTTATGAAAACCTTGGGCTGAAAAACAGGTTGTTAGGCAGGGTGTCAGAGTGACAGGGCATCAGGCAGCCCATGAAGACCCTACCGGTTGATGATGTGATAGTAGTTCCAGCTCCAGGTCTTGCGACACAGCCCAGGTGCGATGTGACGATGACGTGAACCTAGAGGAAGAATGCGTTAGCGCACCACCCTGCGCCCGTCCAGTTCCTCGTTTAATCTTGCACCACTTCCTCTTGCCTCTGAAAATCACTTCCTCCACAGCGCCACAGATTCAGACGAAATGGAAAATCCCAGCCCGCTGCCCCCGTACCTTCTCGCCGTTGTTCTCGGCTGCCTGCAGGACGTCCACGAACCACTGCAGCTGCCCGGCGGGGTCCGTGTCGTTGATGGCAAGCCAGAAGTTCTCCACGGAGCAGAAGTTCATGTTGAGGGAGACGACGCGCAGGCCCGGCTTGGCCAGCACCGTGTAGAAGCCGCCAAACCTGGGGGCGCACGCACACACACACGCACTGTGTTTTGCTGATACGAGCCCTACACTTTACCCTGGTCACACGTTAATTTACAGTGGATTGTAATGTTGAACATGCAAATGATTGGCAGCTTAGTGGCGTTATGGTCAGGTCTCCCCATTAAAGTAACAAGAAATAGTTAAACCACAAAGATAACAACCTTGCAGAGCTCAGCTTTACCTTCATCCAGTTCACTTGACCACAGAGCTCATGTGGCCCAAGCACCAATGATTGCTAGGACAAAAGAAAGGGTGGACCCATGGGGTGACTGGCTGGTATATGGCTGATCCCATGGGGTGACTGGCAAATACTTCGACTGGCTGGTACCGTAGAGTGACAAGCGCGTCGCTAGGCAGCCAATGACTCCACGCTTTTGCCATGGCATCGTAGAGCCAGGCGGAGGAGTGGTGGCCGGGTGCGGAGGGCGGTGGGAAGCTGTTGACGGGCGAGCTCTCGTGGTTGCCCACGGCCGGGTAGACCGTGATGTCGCCCAGGTACTTGCGGAAGAGCTCCGTGACGGTCGTCAGCGCCTGCAGAGCGATACGCAAAGCGAGGGACATCAAACCTCTCGCATCGCACGGGATCTCGTACTCGCCTCTGGCAGGTCTCCGTTGAACAAGACACTTTGAGGGCCATGTTTTTTCATCACAGCTCGGCTCTGGCTTGGCCTCTAACGCGGCTCGGCTCAGGCTTGAGCCGTTCGGTGGCTTCCAAAGTCGCGTGAGTGACCAGCTCGGCCGTGGCTCGCTCGGGCTCGGCTCGGGCTCGGCTCGAGGGAATCCTGAGCGTGGCTGGGACCGTCCTCAGAGCCAGATCCACTTGAGCCAGAGCCATTCCTGAGCCGAGCCGTGACGAAGAAGACGGGCCCTGGTCTCGATGGGATCAAAGCCCGCAGTACCTGCACTAGAGCAACTCACATTTTAATTTCAGCCGCTTCATTTGACATTAATTTATGCATAATTATATCAAGATTGTGAAATCGGTACCACGTCATGAGCATCCGTTTGCATCTTTTGCAGAGCGGTGGAAGCCTTCATGTTGTGTGATATATGCTTTTGATTCGTGACATGTCGACAGAGCTACGACCTCCGATATCCCTTCAAGTGACGACATCTGGTCGACACGGTACTTCTCACAAACTCACGTCGCATGACATAGTAAAACCGACATTTTAAACCTTATTTAGGCAAAATAAAGTTGCAGAAGCAAAGTGAACGTGACGACACGAGCAAATCACGCGTGACCACCGGGCCTGAGCTCATCAACTCGCTTGAGAAGCCGGTTTCACCACAGCCAGCGGCTCCGACCTGTGAGCCGGCAATGTCGTGGAGCCGGTGGCCTCAGGGTAAGACCCGCAGAGAAGTGTGGCCCTCAAGGGCCCAAAGGACTCCTCGGGCCCTCAAGTTGTGGCGAGGCGGGTGACCCACCTGCAGCTGGTCTTGTTCCGTCTGCTCCCACACATTGTGCGCGGGATGTCTCCTGTCCAGTACGCGTGCGTCACCCCCGTGCCGCGTCCCTCCTGCCACGTGTGGTTCTCCTGCCGCGTGTGGTTCTCCTGCCACGTGGCGTGCTCCAGCAAGCTCTGCACGGTGCGTAGCGGCACGTCGCACGCTCTGTAGTCCCCCACTTGCCGGCCCCGGGGCGACCGGGCGAGGGGGCCCCGTCCTGCCGCCGGCAGCACAGCGGCTCCCCGCACTCGGCCTGGCTGCCCTCGGCGTAGTCGCGGTCCCAGTGCACGTCCGTGATGAACAGCACCGAGTCCCGGGGCGCCGACGGCGGCGGCGGCGGCCCGGGGGCCGCACGGGCGGCTTGGGGACGGGCGGTAGCCGCACGCTCCAATTGGCGTGGGGGGGTCCCGGGGGGCCGCAGCCGGGGCCCAGGAGGACCCGCACACGGAGGCGGGGTCCAGCACGGAGTGGAGCAGCACCGTGACCACGTAGTCCTTGAAGAGCTGCGTCGCGTTCTGGCACACGCGGCGGTCCTGCAGACGAAGCTTCTCGCACACGGAGGCGGCGGCCCGCGCCAGGGCGTCCTCCCCGCCCGGGAGGGACAGCGACGCGTCCACGAGCCCCACGGCGAAGCGGCACAGCGCGCACAGCTCCGTCGAGTTGGGCGACGAGGCTGCGGTGACCCCGGGAAGCGCCGGGTTCGTCGCGAAGAGGCCGGGCGGCCAGCTCCAGGGAGCGGCCAGAGGGGCGCGGCGCCGGCGAGAGAGGCGAGGACGAGCGCGGCGAGGGCGAACGCCGCCGCCGCCGGCGCCGCCATGGGGAGATGGGGAGATGGGGGAGCCGGCGGAGAAGCGGGCGAGAGGTGGAGGCGGTGGGGTCTGGGGAGGAAGACGGTCCCAGGGAGGGGGGGGTTGAGGTGGTGGTGGTTGCGGTGGTGGTGGTTGAGGTGGTGGTGGTTGAGGTGGTGGTGGTTGAGGTGGTGGTGGTTGAGGTGGTGGTGGTTGAGGTGGTGGTGGTAGAGGTGGTGGTGGTTGAGGTGGTGGTGGGAGCCCTCTCGCAGGGCTCGAGGCTGACGACGCGGCCGCTCCTCTGAGGGCCTCGCGTTGAGAGTCGGGAGGGCGGTCACGTGGACCCCGGAAGCCGTCACGGAAGTTCCCTCCCCTCGCCGCACCCCCCACCCCTCCCCCNACCCCTCCCCAACACCCCGCCCCTCCCCACCGCACCCCCTCCCCACCCCTCCCCCCACCCCTCCACCGCACCCTCCCCCCGCACCCCCTCCCCCGCATCCCCCACCCCTCCCCCNACCCCTCCCCCCNTCCCGCACCCCTCCCGCACCCCTCCCCCCACACCCCTCCCCACCCTCCCCCAACGCCCCTCCCCTTCCCCACCCTCCCCCAACGCCCCCTCAACCGCTCTCCCCACCGCACCCCTCCCCAACCCCTCCCCACCCCTCCCCCAACTCCCCACCCGTGACCCGGAAGAGGATTGAGCGCCGCGCACGTGGGGAGCAGGGCGAGCACGTGGGGAGCCTGAGACGAGGGAGACGCGCTCAGTGTTCCAGGTGAAAGCGACATCAACAAAGCTCGCACTCGTTGTTCTTGTTGTTGTTATCGCCCACATCGTTACCAGCATCGCCGCAAGGGTCACTTGCATCGGCATCAGCAGCTACCGCAGGGAAACGGCGTCTGCTGCAGTTGCCTGCATTCGGACTCTGCGTTCTCCGTGGCCTCTCTCTCTCCGCCCTCCCCTCTCCTCGTTTCGCTCGCCGCGTCTTTCTGCTCGATCCGCCGCCACAAGTTGAGTGGCGAGGAAACGCGACAAGCGGGAGACGATCGTGGCGGCCCAGGCGGGCGTGCTGGACCACGACGAGCCCGAGTTTGCGTATCCGGACGCGGCTGGCATCAGCGGCGAGTGCTGTCGGAACTATCCTGGACCCCATATTCTTTGGTTCTTCCAGTAAAATCACGTCGATAGAAAAAAATAAAGTGAATAATAAACTCAAATAATAAAAAGCAAAAAACCCATTAATGTAGACTGTAGCCTGGTTATTGAGCTGGGTGAGTGTACTGGCAGTCTATAATGTGGACTGTAGCCTGGTTATTAAGCTGGGGCTGGGTGAGTGTACTGGCAGTCTATGATGTAGACTGTAGCCTGGTTATTAATCTGGGAGAGTGTACTGGCAGTCTATAATGTAGACTGTAGCCTGGTTATTCAGCTGGGTGAGTGTACTGGCAGTCTATAATGTGGACTGTAGCCTGGTTATTAAGCTCGGTGAGTGTACTGGCAGTCTATGATGTAGACTGTAGCCTGGTTATTAATCTGGGAGAGTGTACTGGCAGTCTGTAATGTAGACTGTAGCCTGGTTATTAAGCTAAGTGAGTGTACTGACAGTCTCTAATGTAGACTGTAGCCTGGTTATTAAGCTAAGTGAGTGTACTGGCTGTCTATAATGTAGACTGTAGCCTGGTTATTAATTTAGTGAGTGTACTGCAGTCGATAATGTAGACTGTAGCCTGGTTATTAAGCTGAGTGAGTGTACTGGCAGTCTATAATGTATACTGTAGCCTGGTTCTTAACCTCGGTGAGCGTACTGCCAGTCTATAATGTAGACTGCCAGTACACTCACTACAGTCTACATTAGTGTTTGTTTTAGTTTGTATTATTTTTATTCACTTTATTTTTTATTATTTTTCTATCTCTGACTTTATCGAAAGAACCAAAGAATATGAATTCCTGCAGTCGCAAAAGTTTTAAGTCAAAATTGATCCTAGGACCCTGCCCTCGTCATTACGGTGACAAGGGGGGGGGGTCCCTCTTGCCTATTCGACTTATCCATCCTGCGCTGTCTCACCTGGTTCAACAATTACAACTGACTTGATCCAGCCTGAGAACACGCGGTGTAGTGTGTACGCATCAGCGCTGGGAAAACAAAGGCGGCCGCGCGTGGTTTTTGTTTTAGTAAGTGTTCCCTAAGGGGCCATCCATTTAGTAGGTACGCAAAAATCTGTCCAAACTTGACCCCTCCCTGTACGCGCGCGTACTTTTTACACCCCCCCCCCATCTGCGTACGTACGCCTGACCCCCCCCCCCNGAATCCTATAGAACGGCTGATATTTAATCCACGCAGAAACGATCAAGGATTAATAATATTTACGTGTTTAAGCAAACAAATAGTCCACTGCCTGACTAACTAATTTTNGAAGGCCAATGTAGACAAATTATTATCGAGGCTTCACCCCCTAGCCTGGCACAAGCGCTGTGGTGACCTTTACCTCCACTTCGTGGCGAATATCGGCTGTTGTGTATGCGCGCGCGTGTGTGTATCTTGCGTGCCCAGCGTTTACAGGAGACTCAGGAGTGCCATGTTCGCGGTGTCGCAATGGGGCGACGCGCACGAGGGCCGCAGCCTCACCAAGGCGCTCTTCCCCTCTGGGCAGAAAGGGGCCCGGCGACCCCCTCCGCGCTCCCAAAGACCCCGAGCCCCGCTCAGCTACCTCAGGCCTCCTCGACAGCACCACCACCACCACCCCCAAAGGTCTCGCCTCCCTCAGCAGCTTGATTGTCACCACGCCGTGGACACGGACCCCACTCGTAAACTCAACTCGCTCGCTCCCTTCACGCCATTCATTCCATTCGCTCATTCCCTTCAATAACTCATTCCCTTCACTCATTCGCTTCGCTCTTCTCATTGCACCCGCTCGCAAGACTCACGCGAAGTGCGCACGCTGTTGTCGCAGGACGGTGCTGGAGGCGCCGTCGAGAAGGAGAAGAAGAAAAAGAAGAAGCGGCGCAAGCTGCGGGTGCGGCGCGGCGCCGAGGAGGGGCTAGCGACGGAGCCGGCGAGGCCGAGGGGAGCACACGCAAGACCCCACGGCGTAGAAAAACGCCGGTGGACGAGAAGTGGCGGCCCAAACACAAGCGGACGCGCAAGCGGCCGTCCCAGAGCGAGGCCCCGGCCGACGGCGATGCCGACAAAACGGAAACGCGCAAACGGAAGAAATCGAAGACATCGGCGGGAGATGCCGCCGAGGTCCCGCCGACGAACTTGGGGAACGCGCGAACGACCGCCCCCCTCGCAAAAAAGCGAAAGCGGAGAGCGCCGAGGGAGACGAGCAGAGCGGGGATGACGGAGAGAGCGGCGTGGGAGATGAGCAGAGCAGGAAGGGGAAGAAGCCACTCACGAGGAAGCAGTGGCAGAACCGCATGAAGAGCAAGCGGCGGATCCGGAACAAATACAAGCAGCGCGAGCTGGTGTGGCGGAAGGAGCCGGAAGAGCCGGTCGATGCTGGCGACCGGCAGGTGGAGGAGCCCGCGGATGCCGCCATACAAGACCCCTCGCTCTCCAAATACAAAAGCAAGAAGCTCAAAAGGCAGAAGGAAAAGGAGGAGAAGCAGCAGGTGGAGGCTGAGGGCCGTGACGCCGTCGGGGCGGAGGCAGCGTGCGACGGAGACGTCGAGACCGTCGGCAAAATCAAGAAGAAGAAAAAGAAGGTCGCTAAATCGGAGCCCAAACGGCGCAAAGCGGAGAGTCCCACGGAGAACGGCGACGAACGGGAAGGGGCAGGAGATGCCGCGGTCGCCAAGAGTAAAACAAAGAAACTGAAGTCGTCGTCGGCGGCGACAAAGAGGGGATCCACCAATGACGCGGAGGAGGATGAGGATGGCGCCCACCCGGATCCCAATGCCGCTCCCGCGCCGCCGGTCCCCGCAGACCGCTCCGCTGCGCTGCGGCTGCGCATGCAGCAGCGCCTGCAGGGCGCGCGCTTCCGCTTCCTCAACCAGCAGCTGTACGAGGGCAGCAGCCGCGATGCGCGGCCCTGTTCCGCGACGACCCCAGGCCTTCCAGGACTACCACCAGGGCTTCACGGCGCAGGTGCAGCGCTGGCCTGTGAACCCGCTCTCGCGCATCATCTCCTCCATCAAGAACCGGTGCGCGTGCGAGCGAGGGAGCGTGCGCGAGTGTGTGCTCCCGTACATACGTGGCGATGGGTCGATTGCAGCCATTCTCAAGATGTTCACAATACGCCCGTTGGTAGCCTGCCGCTACCACGACGCGCGGCGGCATGGGGGCGCTGCTGCACGTTTCAGAGGGGGCAAAACATTCCTGGGGGCGAAGTTGACCGCACATGAGTGAAGACTCATTCTACAATGTTCTTGAGTTAAATACGCATCGGCAATGATTTGTCAAATACTTAAAAATGTAACATTCGTAATCAATCCGTAGCGTTGGTCCTCGCCGCGTGGTTCCCAGCCTGTGCCCTGCTGCTGCCCCGTCGGCAGGGGCCGCAGGAAGCGGCTCGCGGCACCGTCGCAGACGCGACCAATCCTTCACCAAAACGCCACAGTGCTTCACCGCCCATTGCGCCACCGTCACTAAAAGGGGGTGGAAACGTGGCCATGGCGTGCCAGCGTGTCACAGCGCCCTTCGAGTCGTGTGGAGTTTGTGTTGTTGGGGAGGGGGGTCGGGGGGAAGCTGCCCCCCACCCAGATTCGACTGCCAATGAGCACCACAGGGTGCTGTGTGGAGGGTGCTGAGAGGGGTGCTGCATGGAGGGTGCTGAGTGGAGGGTCCTGAGAGGGTTGCTGCATGGAGGGTGCTGAGTGGAGGTGCTGAGTGGAGGGTGGTGTGTGGAGAAGGTCCTGAGTGGGATGCTGAATCGAGGGTGTGAGTGGGGGGGTGCTGCATGGAGGGTGCTGAGTGGGGTGTTGCTGTGTGCCCCACAGGCCGGCGTCGCTGGTGGTGGCCGACTTTGGGTGCGGGGACGCGCAGCTCGCGGCCTCCGTGCGGAACCACGTGCACTCGTTCGACCTCGTGGCGCTGAACGAGCGCGTGACGGCCTGCGACATGGCCAAGGCACTGCTCACCACCACACACACCACTGTTCACTACCACTGCTCACCACCACTGCTCACTACCACTCACCACCACTGCACCACCACTCAAGACCACCGCTCACCACCACACACCGTTACTCACCACGGTAGTGTAGCGGTTAGTGCGCTGCGCTACGATCCCTGGTGTGGTACGTAGACATCAGCACTGGGGAGACAAAGGCGGTCGGCCGCAGTGCCGGCCACCCGTCCCCTCGTGTGTCATGTCGGCCTACGTAGGCGCTGCTCGCGGACAGCCCTTGCCCACCGGTCCACTAACGGCTGCACGGGGGATCTTTGTCTTTGTGTGGGCACGGGGGTCCAGGTGCCCCTGGAAGGCGCTAGCGTGGACGTGGCCGTCTTCTGCCTCTCGCTCATGGGACCAACATCCAGGACTTCCTCACCGAGGCCAACCGCGTGCTGCGCACAGGGTGAGGCCCTCGTGACCCACGCCCCCCTCCCCCTCCCGCGCGCCCCCTCCCCACGTCCCCTCCGCGCGCCCCCTCCCCCACGTCCCCTCCCGCGCGCCCCCTCCCCCTCTCGCACGCCCCTCTCCCGCATGTCCTCCTCCCCCTCCCGCACATCCCCGTCCCCCTCCCTCACGCCCCCCAAACCCCCCCCCACTCCCCAGCCCACTCCCCCCCTCACACACTCCTCACGGCGCTCCACGTGGTGCCGCTCCGCGCTCGCGAGCGTTTGCCGTGAGTCTGTGGCGCCGCGTGTACGAGGAGGCTGCTGCGGTGGCCGCGTGTCCGTGCCGTGCAGGGGCGTGCTGATGATCGCCGAGGTGGCGAGCCGCTTCGAGGACGCCCGCAACTTCCTCAGCGCCCTCTCCGCGCTCGGATTCAAACTGCTGTCCAAGGTACCACCACCACCACCATAACCACCAACACAATTACTACCATAACCACCAACACGACAATCACCACCACTACCACCATCACAACCACCACAACTACCACAACCACTGCCACCACTGCAATCACCGCCACAATCAAACACCATCATCAAACCTACCAACCCATCCACCATCACAACCACCACCACCACAACTACCACAACCACTGCCACCACTGTATTCACCGCCACAACCAACAGTCATTAAACACACCAACCCATCCACCACCACCGCAGCCACAACTACCACGACATTCACCACCACCATAACTACCACAACCACCAAATCAACCACCGTCATCACCGCTACTGCTGCTGCCCTCAACTGCGGGGGGGAGCGAGGGGCCCGTTGACGCTGCTGCGAGCTTTCCCCTAACGCCACTATCCCCACCCCGATGATGGAGGCCGCTGTGTGTGTGTGTGCGACCGTGCAATGGTGGCATGTGCCGGTAAACATCCAGCTGTTTGTCGCTGTGCTACGTGCGCTCATCTGGCTCGGGTGGTGGCTGCTCAGCAGTGGAGTGAACGGTTAACAATTGGAAGGTCACAAGTTCAAAGTTCAAATCCTCTTTGGGGTCGACTTGGTACATCGTCTCTACAGGGTCGATAAAATGAGCACGGCTCTGCGGGAAATAAACAGCGAGACTCGCTCCCGTAATCGTAACGAGGAATTTCCACCGCTGGCTCACGACTGTAAGCAGGCGACGAGCCGGAACCCAGCGTGGTTGTTGACGTGCGTGCTCGCTGTGCCCCCTGCGGTTCTGCCAGAACATGGAGGACTCGCACTTCCACCTGTTTGAGCTGCAGAAGACCGCTCCTCCCAAAGCCAAAGAGCAGCTGCCCGGCCTGGCGCTCAAACCGTGCGTCTACAAGAAGCGGTGAGGGCCCCTCCCGGCGCCAGCCTGCACCAACAAGTCGACGGAGCCACGGCGTGACGGAGTTCCTGCGGCGTGCACTCTGGCGACTCCAGCGGCTCCGGCGTGGGGAGGGGGACTGGGCACCGGGGCGAGTGCGACTGGCGCGTGCAGTCGAGGCGTGGCGGTAGCGATCGCGAGCGGTGCCGCATTCCCCATTTTAATTTTTATCGATAAAGGAAACTTAACCCAGCCTGCTCGTTGGTATGATTTGGGTTGGGGTGAGGGTTTGGTGGATGATGCTGTGGCCGTGCGGGTACTCCCAACAGAACTCACGCAGCAGCACTCGCACACAGCAGCATGCAGCACACAAGTGGCGCACACAGCACACAGCAGCATGCAGCACACACGTGGCACACACAGCACACAGCAGCATACAGCACACACGCGTGTAGAACACGCACGCCAGCGAGGGTGCGTTGGGTGGGAGTCGGCACGATAGTTTATTGGGAAAGCCGCGCCGCCCCCACACGCGCAGAGGCCTCACATTTACTCGGGAACCGACTTCTTCACTCGGGAATGGGGTCACCACGACCCCCGACTCCCTAACACCACCAACACCGCCGCTGTGACTTCCAGCCCAATGCACGAGCCCGTTTCCTAGACTCGTATCCCCTAGCCCATTGACCCCTTACTCGTAGGCCGTTCTACTAGCCCCCAAACAGCTTTTAACCCCTGCTGGTGAATTACCTCAGCCCATTTCCCCGTGCACATTCGAAAGTTCTCCTGCACGGTATCCATGCCAAAACCTGCGCCCGACATGAAAGGCTTTTGGGGCCGTGCCCCACACCCCCGCCTGTGACCCCTGGCCCGTAAGGATGCTCCTCACTCCGAGCCAGTTACACGAGCAAGGACCTCTAGTCCTTGGTCCTGATACTAGCCCCTGACCCCCTAGCCCTGACCCCTAGCCCTGACCCCTAGCCCTGACCACCCTAGCCCTGACCACCCTAGCCCTGACCCCTAGCCCTGACCCCTAGCCCTGACCCTAGCCCTGACCCCTAGCCCTGACCCCTAGCCCTGACCCCTAGCCCTGACCCCTAGCCCTGACCCTAGCCTGACCCCTACCCTGACCCCTGACCCCTAGCCTGACCCCTGACCCCCTAGCCCTAATTTTTAGCCCTGACCCCTAGGCCTGACCCCTAGCCCTGACCCTGACCCCTAGCCCTGACCCCTAGGCCTGACCCCTATAGTCTCAGGTAAGCGCACATTGCTTGAGGAAGCGGCAAGACCGCGATTCACATTTCACACACGCGCAGTCCGCAAGCGTCACGTGACGGCGCAACACAGTAATATCTTAAAACCTTAAAAATATCGCCGTCTTATAAAACGTTAGTGTTAATTCTCCCGAAGTAGGCATACAGGCAATTGGTGGTACAATTGGTCCTGTGTGTAGTGTGCTGTGTGGCGTGCGCAGTGACATGTGCAGTGTGATGTGTAGAGTGCTGTGTGTATTGTGGCGAGTAGTGCCGTGTGTGTAGTGCTATGCGTACCGAGGTGTGGTGTTGGATGGTACTGCAGAGCATCTTGTACCATGGCCCCATGCTGGTGTATGGATGTTTGTGGAACTTATTTTGCACCACACGTAGCCAACCGTGGTCTTTCCAATGTGTACATATGTTCGGATACATGTGTGTGCTTCTGCATACTGTGTCTGTGTGTGTGTTTGGGAAGCGGTAGTGTAGTGGTTAGCGCACTGCACTACGAACCCAGTGACCCAAGTTCGATTCCCGCTCATGGCCAACACCAGTGATGATTATCTGAACCGGTTCTTGGCATCTGCTAGGTCGACTCAGCCTTAAATGGGTAGCTGTGCGCTGTGTAAACCTCAGCACTGGGAGACAAAGTGATGGTGCTTGCCACCCACCCCTCATGTGCCGTGCCGGGCTTCATAGGCGCTCGCTAATCACGCTTGCCCCAAAGTTTATTAAGGCTACATGGGGCATATTTACGTGTGCACGGTTGTGTATTAGTGCAGCTGTGTGTGTGTGTGCGCACGAATGCGTGTACACGTAGCCCTGGTGCGTGCACGTGCGCGTCCCGCATCTGTGCGGGACGCGGCGCCGGGGCACGCGTCGGCCTTCACAAATCCGTGCCGGCGTGTCGGCGCTCGCGTCAGTACGGCTGCTGGTACACGTCCTGCAGGGACATCGGCATGGCGGTGCCAGGTGGGCCGGCAGGAAGCCGCCGTAGGGGTACGCCATCTGCTGCAGCGCCGGGTGCTTGTGCATCGTCAGGCCCGTGGCCATGGGCAGCCCGCCCTGGAGGCCCGCGGGGAGGCCCGTGGCCACGCTGATGTAGCTGGGGCCGTAGAGGCCGGGCACCGCCATGCGGGGCAGCCCCGGCGGGGCCATGGCGTACACGGGCGTCAGCGTGCGGCCCTGCAAGTGAGCGTCGCGGCAGTCAAATGCGGAGCCTTCGAGAGCAGAGCTTGTGCCGGTGCAATGGTGTGTCTGCGTGTCCAAAAGTCGTGCGTTGGTGTGCGCCGTTGCCTCGGCCAATGACCGAATCTCTGGTGCTGGGATGGGTGAGCAGCAAGCGAATGTAATAACAGGTATTATTGACTATCGGCAGGGCTGCATTGTCAGCAGTGCAGTCAAATCCACCGTTGTACTGTACTTCTTTGCTCCGTCTGAATAGTGCTGTGTGCACCGCATCACGTGACCATGTACTCAACATCAATGGGTTAGTTCACGTGACGATGCTCGCGTGAACCGCTGGGTGTTATTCGTGAATGGGTCATGGCTTAGGGTCGGCACCTTCTCCACGGAGCAAACTGTTATCCCTCCCATCCGTCTTCTCTATTCCCCAATCTCTCGATCATCTCGCTCCGTTCAACACGTTACAATGCGGAGAGCGCTGTTTGTCGCTGTTCGAGCTTCTGGGCTCGTGCTCAGGAACCGTAGGTTCACATCGCCGTGAGCTAACCGCTGTGCCACCACTCCTGGGCGTGCTGCGCGGGGCCGCGTGCGAGCGGGCGAGTTCACACGGTCGCCTGTGTGCGTGTTAGCGTGCAGGCACACGCGTCTGCGCTTGCGTGCGTGTTAACGTGTGCATGCTAGCGCGTGCTAGTGCGTGCGTGCTAGTGCGTGCGTGCGCACGCGCTCGTGTACCTGTTGCGCGAGAGCGCACGCGTACGCGTGGTTGTATCGCACCTGGAAGGTGGGGTGGGAGGCGAGGCCCTGCAGGCTCCCGCGTGCCCCCCAGGTCGGGCGCCATCCCCAGCGCCGTGAGCAGCTGCTCGGGGTGCCCCCCACCCCGCCGCGCGGAACTCATCCCCCAGTTTCTGGGGGGCCCTCCCGCGGGGAGCACCGAGTACTGGTGCCCCAGGCCGGGCAGGGTCACTGCGGGGGGGGGGGGGTCGCAGTGGGGGAGGTTAGCGGAGGGCGTTGGGGTGGGGGGAAGCCCAGCCGGGGGGGGGGTCCCGTTCTCTCAGGTGGAGAGACGGAGGAGGTGGCGAACCGAGGATCGTCGCGATTCGGTCGATCTCCTCGGGCTCGCGGAGCCAAACTTAGCCCTCCTCAGCGCACCTCACGCACGCGGACATCCGCACACACACATGCACGCACGCACGTACGCGTGCGCACACGTGTGCTACCTAGGTGCGTGGGAGCGGGGATTCGGGTGATTGGTTGATGCATGCACGCGGTGCGCAATCAGCGGCGCCTCCTTCGCGCGCCGTCGATTCGTTGGGGAAATCGTTTCCCCCGCCGAGCCCGCCGAGCCCGAGCCCTGCGCAGAGAATCGATCTTCCGTTTCGATTCGTGTCAGTAGAACGTCTCATCGGTTAGTCACCGTGAACCAACCCCTGCGGCCGGGGATCGCCGCAGGATTACGACAACGACAAAAAATTGATTCCCAAATCGAATCTTGATCTCCTGAATCGTGACGATCGATCGGATCGCGAGTGGGCCCCGAGTCTAATTTGGGGGGGGGAGGGAGGGAGGGAGGGAGGGAGGGGGGGTCACCGATTACCGATTCACGGGTGATTCCCGCTGTGTGCGAGGGGGGGGGGGGGGGCAGGCAGATTAAAGACATCGAGGGGGGCTTCTGCACGGGATCAATCTGGTCCCCACACACGCGGCCGTGCTGCTTCACCTGCCGTGGGTGGTGTGACTAGGGGGGCCTCGCCCTCCCCCCAACAGGGGCAGTCGAGGTCAACGCGTCCCACGATCTCGCCCTGACGCGGGGGATGCAGCAGCGAGAGGCGTGTGAGACGCGGGGAGTTACGGCTGACAGACCCCGCCCCCCCCCACTTTTCTCTCCTCACCAGTTAGGGTTTTGCCCCCCCCCCATACTCCCTCGCTTAATAGGCTGTCGTGAGAGGGGGCCACAGGGAACCCCCCCACCGATCCCCTTCCCCCCCCATCAACATCTCCTGTATCTGCTTTACCTACTGATATAGGACCCATAAACTCACAACAACAACGCCATTAACCACTACGTGGCAGTGACGTCACCACAGGGCTTGCGCCAGGCTAGGTGCACGTTAAGGCCACGTGAAGTGTCGGAACGCCCGCTGGCAGGAGGTCACGGGACTGGCCCAGGTGTCATGGGTTGCCTGACTGAGATGACTGGCTGATGTACCACCTGTGCCACCTCTCACATAACATAACCCATAAACTCAGAACCCATAGACACACACAGGACCCTTAGACTAACACAGAGACCCATTGTTTAGAATTGCATTTTGTGTTTAGTTTGTTGTCCTTTCCCCGATAAGCACGGTTGGTTACGTACGGTGCGGAAAAAGTTCAGCGTTCATACGTGCATTAGACTAACACAGGACCCACACCGTCAGCAATGCTTGCATACGTCGTGAGCAGCACCCTTCCCCGTGTCGACGCCCCACGCCGCTCCCCACGGAGTCCACGGCGCCAAGGCCGCCCCCAGTGATGGCGCGGCCGTAAATGCGGAGATAACGACGTGGAGCCGCGGGCCGATAACGCGCAACGCACTTCGGCCCAATGACGACGGCGAGGCCAGGTGAGCCGATAGCGAGCGAAGGTGAGGCCGTGAGGAGAGGACACGGGTGAGCACGGAAGATTCAGCACGTGAGCGCGCGTGAGGAAATGGGCAAGCGTGGGCGCGTGCGCAGAGACGACACGAGGCAGGGTCCACCCTCCAGTGCCAACCCCTCGGGTCCCTGCTGGCACAGCCGCCACGCGAGGCCCCTTCCTAAAAGGCCCTCCTGGCACAGCCCCAAGCGAGCCCCCCTACTAAGGCCTCGAGGCTGTGACCGCCTCCTCGGCCTCCTCCACCCACGAGGTTCTCCCTCTCGGAGAGAGAAATCGGTGGCACGTAGCGGCAGCGAGGAGTTGGCGTTGCCGGATCCCGTGGGTAGCAAGCCTCGTCTTGGTTGCCTGCAGGAGCTTGGGGCTAGACATGGCCGTCATGTCGGCACCCCGAAAGCCTGCAACGGGGCCTGGTAACAAAGGAGCCCCCCCAATGGTTCCCCTGAGCGTTCACGTCTCGGCTCCACAGAGCGAGACTGAACTTACTGCTACCATGAAAAGTGAGGACATAGGTGAGCACAGGTGATGTGATAGGTAAGGTGTGAGAGGATATGTTTGCACAGGTAAGGGGATAGGCAAGCATGGGTGACATCAAGTGAGGACACAAGGTCAGGGGATAGTTGAGCATTCAAGAGGAATTCTATTAGGTGAACTCGAGAAACCATGGAGTCACCCAGCACCCAACCCCCAGACAGAGTGGAGCCTGGGTTCCCACGTCCCGAGTCCCAGGTGCCCGTGTCCCCCGGTGCCCGTGTCCCCGCGTGAGGTCACGTGGAGTGGGGGTCCCCTCGGAGGCACCTGCGTTGTGCTGCTTCAGCCCGAGGGGGTTGAGCCCCCCGGCCGCCGCCGCTGCCGCCGCGGCCGCCACGGCGAGCTCCATCCCAGAGGCGGCCCCGAGGGCCCCTTCGGTCCGGCCACCCGTCGGGCCCCGCCCTGGCGGCCGCCTTGCCCTCGTGGTAGCGGCTGTAGATGCCGCGGCCTGCGCTGTAGCCGCCGAGGTAGGAGCCCCGGGGGCCGAGGTGCGGCCCGAGAGCACGGACGTGCCGCGCGATCGCCCGCCCGGTGAGTTCCTGCAGCCCCGGATGAGCGCAACGGGGTTAGGGCAATGGATGGGGACAGGGCTACTGGAGTCTGATTGGCTCGCAGGGCTGCGCTCTAAAGCCGGGCCACGTTGGACGAGGACGCTTCCGGTCACGTGACACCGCCGTGCACGACCTCGACCGCCCACGCAGCCGTCGCCAGGACCGGTTTTCGTCACAGAGCAGTGGGGGGCGGCATCGATTGCCGCAAGGAGAGGCCTAACGTCAAGGCGAACCCTGCGTCCCACCTAGTTGCCACGGTACCCGTGTCGACCGTGTATCTCCGTTCCTGTGTCGAGTCACAGGCTACTGCAGGAAACCAAGAATGGCCCTGATCCGGCACAAGGTACACGGGACACGCATAACACGCACACACACAAAGTTCCCCCCTACAGCCATTAGCAGCCTGTTGGGGCAAGTGCTGTTAGCACCTATGAAGGCCGGCACAGCACACAAGATTGTGGGTGGCCAACACCACATCCGGCCGTCTTTGTCTCCCCAATACTGATGTTTACACACAGCGCCAGGTATTCAAGTGCACATGCTCGTGTCGAGTGACAATCGGCTGCGTGATACGATGCCGTCGTAACTTCACGCGCCCGCCGAGCTCACGACCTGAACACCAGCATGGACGAGATCCACGGTCCACCACCCGGAATGCCCCGAGTGCTCCTCTCTCTACCCCTGCCAAGACGCACGGTTTCACTTTTGCAGTTCCCGCACCGGCTCACGTCAAAGTCACACCTTTGAGGAAGTAGTCCCGGTTGGGCCCGACGGCCGTGCGTTGTACATGCCGTAGCTGAAGTACGCCAGGCTCCCGGCCGTGTCGTACGGGTAGATGTAGTTCGGTTGCAGCGCCTCCGGCACGGCCGACGCCGCCGCCGACGCGGCCGCGGCCACCCCGGCGCCGGTGCCAACGGCGCCGCCGCCGCCGCCCGGCACGGGCGCCCCTTGCTGGCCTTCTGGTAGCGCTGGTACTGCTCCTTGTCGACGGGCTTGGCGAGCGTCACCTCCAGGGTGGCGCCCTCCAGCGAGGCGCCGTCCAGGCGGCGCATGGCCTCCAGGGCGTCGTCGCGCGTGGAGAAGTGCACGAACGCGTAGTCGCGGATCTTCTTGACGCGCTCGACGCTGCCCGCGCGGAACTGCTCGAAGGCGGCGCGGATCGCCTCCTCCGACGTGTCCATCATGAGGTTGCGCACGTAGAGGATCTTGACGGTCTCCATGACGTCGTCGTCCACGTCCAGCTCGGGCTCGGCCCAGTCCACGGCGATGGGGTGGCCCCACAGCTGCACGCGGCCCGACATGAGCTTCCGGCGCGCCATGGCGGCGGCGCGGTGCGTCTCGTACTCCACGAACGCGAAGCCGCGGTTCTTCATCTTGTCGGTGGCGCTGGGGTAGACGATGACGTCCACCACGCCCTCCGTCACCTTGGACACCTCCTCCACGATCTCCTCCTTCTTCTTGGTCTTGGCGATACCGCCCACGAACAGGCGGCAGTTGTCCACGCTGCTGCAGATGCCGAGCAGGCGGCCGGGCCTCACCTCGAAGTTGTTGAGCTCCCGCACCGCGCGGCGCGCCTCCTGCACGCACGCACGCACACACGCACACACGCACACACGCACGCACGCACGCACACACGCACACACGCACGGACGCACACACGCACGCACGCACGGACGCACGCGTGAGCACGCACGCACGGACGCGTGAACGGCGAGGTCTGTGAGCAATGAGTGAGTGAGAAGGTGAGTCGGTGAAGTGAGTGAGGAGGTGAGTGGGTGACGAGTGCGGAGAGTGAGGGGGTGAGTGAGGAGATGCAGGGTGGTTCTGGTGGTCATGGCGCCTTGTTAGTGAAGCGTTCGCGTTGCTGCTGGTGGCGGTGCTGGTGGTGACTGTGCTGGTGGTGTTGGTGGTGACTGTGCTGGTGGTGGTAGTGGTGCTGGTGTTTCCTCAAATATTGGAAAAGCCACCCCTGTGAGTGGCTCGCTGAAGCGCCATCTCTTGAGGAAGTATGAAAGGGGATCCAGAGTCTGAGACCAGGAAAAGCGCCGGGCAGAGATGATCTCCAAGCAAACTGCTGAGGGAGGGTGGCGTTTGTTTGCAGACTGCCCTATTGCCCTATGTGGCATCATAGCAACTGTGTGGACCACTGGACAGGTTCCACAGGATTAGAAGGATGCCTCGTGGTCCCCTCTTTAGAAGGGGACTGTACTGATTGTAACAACTACCAGGGCATCTCCCTCCTCAGTCTGCCAGGAAAGGTCCTGGCAACGATGATTTAACACCGCCTTGCCAGGCATACTGAGGAGAGGTTTGCTGAGCCCCGATGTGGTTTGAGCCCAGGGTTGTCCTGCACAGACGCCTCATGCTTTGTCCATTTGCTACAGCAGAGGTGTAGGGAATTTCAACGGGACCTACACATCTGCTTTATTTACCTAATCAATAGGCCAGGGCTCTAGGTTGTTCTTTGTTCTTTCAGGGTCCCCGACTCTCTGCTCACCATCATAAAGGACCTTCATGATGATGGGCAGGCCCAGATAAAGCTATGTGGCCGAGAGTCAGAACAATTCCCTGTTTACCCTGGGGTGCGACAGGGATGTCCTCTGACTACTACGTTATTTAACATCTTTTTCGACCATGTAGTTCGAGAAAGCTCTTGGTGTTGTTGGTTCTGGTGGTGACCGTGGTAGTGGTGGTGGTGACCGTGCTGGTGCTGATGGTAGTGCTGGTGCTGGCGGTGTTGTTGGTGGCCGTGCTGGTGCTGGTGCTGCTGGCGGTGACCGTGCTGGTGCCGCGCCCCCACCTGCTTGGTGCAGAACGTGGCGAACGCGTATCCGCGGTTCTTGCCGTCGAAGTCCATCATGAGCCGCATCTCGTAGAGCCGGCCGACCCCCTCGAGCACCGGCACCAGCTCGTCCTCAAACAGGTCCCGCGGCAGCTTCCCGATGAAGATCTCGCAGCCGCGTTGCGGTGGGGGGCCCTGCCAGCCGGGAGGGGGCCCCCAAACTTCCTCTGCCCGTTCTCCTGTATCATACTGTACCTGTAGTGGGGGGTGGGGTCAGGGGCTCGAGGTGAGAGGGGTCTGACGGCTGCGTCTCGTGTTCACCGTCTGACGCGGAGTGGCCACGGCGATGGCACGGAGATGGTTAGTCCGTCGTGGCAGGGTGCTGGTGGTGGTGGTGGGTGGTGGTGGTGGTGGTGGTGGTGATGGTGGTGGTGGTGGTGGCAGGGTGGTGCTGGTGGAGGTACAGTTGTGACACGCTCGCGTCTCACGACAAGAAGGTCCTGGGTTCGATTCCCGACCCGGGTGCCTTTCTGCGTGGAGTTTGTATGTTCTCTCACTGTTCCGCATGGATTTCCTCCGGTTTCCTCCCATAGCGTTAAAAAAAACACCGTATACAATGTAACCGGTGTCGGCTAAAACATCCCGATGCTGAATATTTATCACTTTCAAATGCCTCGACTGGGATCATACGGCGGCGGCAGCAGCGGCATTGCCCCCCTGTTGCTCAAACTTGGCAGGACCCTCCTAAAAGCGAGCCTCGAGACTCAGCGCGAGGCGGCGTTCCCGTGGGGTAAACGAGCAATAGCAAATAAACAACGTCGCCGCAGTGTGGTCGGTGGCGGTGACAGCACGGTGACAGCAGCCACCCGGACGAGACCACGACTGTGGTTGCTTCATGTGGTGCGGCGCGGGACGTGGTGTGCGGCACGTGGCGTGCGGGCTGCCGTGAGATGCGGTGCGGGAGAGTGCGGTGGTGGCGTGCGTGCTACGTTGAGGCTGCCCTGCGGTCGTGCTACGGTGCGGTGCGCCAGGTTGGCGGTGCGGTTGCGACGCAGCTTTTGCGCGGCTGTGGTTTGGTTGCTGCAAGACGCGACGTGGCCCCGGTACGGCTGCTGTAGTCGTGGTCTGCGGTGCGGTCTGTGCGGTTGTGGGGGGTCGTTGTCGTGGTGGTGGTTGTGCGGTTGCAGTGTGCGTGGTGTGTCGTGCGTGGTTCGGTTTGTGGTGTGGGGGGGGGGGGGCGGTTACCCGTCCGCTCCATGAGCGTGGTGAGGGCTGGCCCGTTTGGGGCCGAGTTCACCGCGTCGCACCCCGACATCGACCCCGTCTCTTCTGCGGTCATCCTGCACGCAACGACAAACGTTTCCCCGCATAGCCTCAACAGACTTTTGCCAAAGATCCTCCACCCCCGTATAAGAACTGGAACAGACCGTTGGGGCCAGTGCCGTGAGCGAGTAGCAGGCCGGCAATGTGGCACACGACGGAGGGGTGGCCACCACCACGCCCGGCCACCTTTGTCTCCCGGTGGCGATGTTTACTACACAATCGTCAGCGGTGTTGGCCGTGAGCGGGAATCGAACTAAGGTGGCCATGTTCGTGGCGCGGAACACTCACCGCTGCATTGCCGCTCCCTACACACATGTACACACATGTACACGCACACGCGTGTCCACACGCGTGTCCACACGCATGCACACGTGGACTCGCACACGTGGCTGGGTCGCGTGGAGAGTCTCGGCTCCCAGACCCGCGCCTAATCGCGTTCATTCACCACTCATTCACTTTTTTTTATTAATTCACGCACTCGTGAATTAACACACTCATTAAAGCACTCACTCGTTCAATCAATCAATCTCCTTCGTGAAATAACTCGCGAGCTCACTCAATCACTTACTCATATACATTCAGCTACTCTCATTCACGAACTCGTTCCCTCACTGTCTCAATCACTCACCAATTAACTTAGGCTCTCATTCAATCACTCACCAATTCACTCACGCTCATTCAATCACTCACCAATTCACTCACGCTCTCATTCAATCACTCACCAATTCACTCACGCTCTCATTCAATCATTCACCAATTCACTCACGCTCTCATTCATCACTCACCAATTCACTCACGCTCTCATTCAATCACTCACCAATTCACTCACGCTATCATTCAATCACTCACCAATTCACTCACGCTCTCATTCAATCACTCACCAATTCACTCACGCTCTCATTCAATCATTCACCAATTCACTCACGCTCTCATTCAATCACTCACCAATTCACTCACGCTCTCATTCAATCACTCACCAATTCACTCACGCTATCATTCAATCACTCACCAATTCACTCACGCTCTCATTCAATCACTCACCAATTCACTCACGCTCTCATTCAATCACTCACCAATTCACTCACGCTCTCATTCAATCACTCACCAATTCACTCACGCTATCATTCAATCACTCACCAATTCACTCACGCTCTCATTCAATCACTCACCAATTCACTCACGCTCTCATTCATCACTCACCAATTCACTCACGCTCTCGTTCAATACTCGCCGATTCACTCACGCTCTCATTCAATCACTCACCAATTCACTCACGCTCTCATTCAATCACTCACCAATTCACTCACGCTATCATTCAATCACTCACCAATTCACTCACGCTCTCATTCAATCACTCACCAATTCACTCACGCTCTCATTCAATCACTCACCAATTCACTCACGCTCTCATTCAATCACTCACCAATTCACTCACGCTATCATTCAATCACTCACCAATTCACTCACGCTCTCATTCAATCACTCACCAATTCACTCACGCTCTCATTCAATCACTCACCAATTCACTCACGCTCTCGTTCAATCACTCACCAATTCACTCACGCTCTCATTCAATCACTCACCAATTCACTCACGCTCTCATTCAATCGCCAATTCACTCACGCTCTCGTTCAATCACTCGCCGATTCACTCATGCTCTCATTCAATCACCAATTCACTCACGCTCTCGTTCAATCACTCGCCGATTCACTCACGCTCTCATTCAATCACTCACCAATTCACTCACGCTCTCATTCAATCACTCACCAATTCACTCACGCTCTCATTCAACCACTCACTCAGCTCTTACTTGCTCAGCCTTTCCCGAACTCGAATCGGGGTGGGTGGGCGGTTGAGAGCAGGAGACGCGACTGCGTCTGTGCGTTACGAGTTGCGTCTGTCGTAGCCAGATGTATTCCATTAGCTCTAACCTAATCCTAGCCCTGCCCAAGCCATGCCCTAACCATGCCCCATACCCTGCCTTTAACCACTTTGCCTTACCCTAGCCAGCCCTAAACCTGCCATAGCCCTCGCCCATGTTCTAATCCTAGCCCTGCCCTAACCCTAACCATGCCCGAACCCTGCCTATAACCCCGTTGCCTATCCTAACCTTGCCCTAGCCATGCCCTAACCCTGCCCAAGCCATAACCGTGCTCTCGCCTTGATCGCAACCTTTCCTAAACCCCGACCGTAGTCGTCTCGCCCGAACCCTTCTAGAGTTCGAACCAGAACTTTCGTATCAGCCGGAGCAGTCCGGAACATTCCAGTAACTAAAGTGGCAGGCCACATCCACCTCGCCTCGCCGTGCCCTATGTTCATAAAACCCTGCTCTTAGGATGTATAAACGTGGGGGGGGGGGGNTAAACTACTGTGGAATCGTCATGAACAGCCGTACCTTGTACTCTAGTGGTAGTGCCTTACGCCGAAACTCCAGACTCCGAGCAGCGTTCCGAAAAATGTGGAGTGGGGACAGAGTGAAGCAACTCCGCCTGTCACCGCATCGCTCCCCTCGGCCTATGGACCCCCCCCCCCTCGCTCACGCCAACCCCGAGGACTACCCCCCCCCCACCCCCCTCTCTCTCTCTCTGCCACCTCCCAGCCCGCGACCTTTGCTCTCTGCCTCTTGTCGGGGGATATTTACCTACACACACACAGAGACTGTAAACACACACATATACACCATCTACTACGACAACAACCGCCATTCGCCACTAAGTGGCGGTGACGTCACCACGACGCTTGTGCCAGGCTAGGTGCACCTTGAGGCCACGTGAAGTGTCGAACGTGCGCTGGCAGGAGGTTTACGGGGCAGACCCAGCAGGTGCCACTGGTGGACTGACTGAGATGACCGAGACGACTGGCTGATGTACCACCTGTGCCCCCTACTGTACCAACCTGCTGTGCTTTAGCCACACGGCGCTCCGCTCGTTGTTGTGAGCGTCGCTCCTCCGCTCGTTGTTGTTGGAGGGCGACTGCCTCCTACTACTACTACACACACACTCATACACACAACAACAGCCCCTCGTTCGCTCAGTTGCGGTGACGTCACCACGGCGCCTGTGCCAGGCTAGGTACAGGCTGAGGTCACGCCACACACACACACATTCTAAAACTCCCCACGTGTAAGCCCTTGCGTGGCTGCCGTTATCAAGTGCCGCTAGCGAGCGCACACGAAGGTGCGGGGTCGGCTGGAACCACGCGCGACCGCCTTTGTCTCCCCGGCGCTCGTGTTTAGACACCGCAACAGTGAGACAAGACGCGCACGCACGGACGCGTGGTGACGTCACCACGCGCGCCTCTCTGTCGAGACGCTTCACCGCTCCACTCACTTCACAGTTCTTGCCCGGAGACCGCCACTCTGATACACCCGCCTCCCTCCCCCCCTCCCTGACCCCCTCCCCCCCCTCCCTGACCCCTCCCCCTCCTCCCTGACCCCCCCCCCTCCCTGACCCCCTCCCCGCCTCCCTGACTCCCTCCCCCCTCCCTGACCCCCCTCCCTGACCCCTCCCCCCCCTCCCTGACCCGCCTCCCGACTCCCCTCCTCCCGTCCCTGACCCCCCTCCCGCCTCCCTGACCCCTCCCCGCCTCCCTCCCCCCCTCCCTGACCCCCTCCCCCCTCCCTGACCCCCTCCCGCCTCCCTGACTCCCTCCCCCTCCCTGACCCCCCTCCCCGCCTCCCTGACCCCCTCCCCCCTCCCTGACCCCCCTACCCGCCTCCCTGACCCCCTCCCCGCCTCCCTGACCCCCTCCCCCCTCCCTCCCCCCTCCCCCGCCTCCCTGACCCCCCCCCCCTCCTGACCCCTCCCCCCCTCCTTGACCCCCTCCCCGCCTCCCTGACCGCCTCCCTGACCCCCTCCCCCTCTCTGACCCCCATCCCCGCCTCCCTGACCCCCTCCCCCCCTCCCTGACCCCCTCCCCCTCCTGACCCCCCTCCCCGCCTCCCTGACCCCCCTCCCCCCTCCCTGACCCCCTCCCCCCCCTCCCTGACCCCCCNTCCCCGCCTCCCTAACCCCCTCCCCCCCTCCCTGACCCCTCCCTGACCCCCTCCCTGATCCCTCCCCCCCTCCCTGCTATTATCGCCACCGTTCTGCCCACCTCCAGAGTTTGAGCCCCTAATCTGTGAATGCCTTTGGCCGGTCACGTGCATGAGCGCAGACCCCAACCCTCCACCCCCACCACCTCCCCCAACCCTCCACCCCCCACCACCTCCCCCCCATGGGGGTTTGTGCGAATCGACTTCTCGCTCCACTGAGATCGCCATCAACAAACATAATTCCATCACCACCCATAATTATCACACAACGACCATCAAATCACACATTGCCAATATCCATCACTCATTATCACACATCACCATGAAGCACCACATTTCACCATTTACCATCACGATTAACCATCAACCACACCTCATCACCACCAACCACCGCACACCACCATGAACTATTACCATCACCCCCACCCATCATCCTCACTCTTCACGCTGAACCAATGCCCATCGCCCTGAACCCATCATGACGAACTCACAACCTCATTATCTCTGCCACACACCAATCACCTCGGCCACCACCACATACCCGTCACTCACCATTCTCACCCATCGCCCACCATCCTACATTCATCTCTCTTCACTAGACACGTCACCCATCACTCCTCGCCCACCACCAGCAATACACACCATCACCTCATTGATCACGTCACACCGCGTGCCCATCAGCCCTCCTCTGTTGTCTCAAACTCGGCAGCCATCGGCCACCATCCCACATCCATTACTCGGCACGCATCGCCTTTAACTCATCACTCTCACCCGTAATCACCTCCCACCCATCACTCCTCGCCTCTCCCATCATCTCGCCCATCACCTCCCAGCCATCACTCCCCGCCTCTCCCATCATCATCTCCCCCATCACCTCCCACCCATCACTCCTCGCCTCTCCCATCATCTCGCCCATCACCTCCCAGCCATCACTCCTCGCCTCTCCCATCATCTCCCCCATCACCTCCCACCCATCACTCCTCGCCTCTCCCATCATCTCGCCCATCACCTCCCAGCCATCACTCCTCGCCTCTCCCATCATCTCCCCCATCACCTCCCACCCATCACTCCCGCCTCTCCCATCATCATCTCCCCCATCACCTCCCAGCCATCACTCCTCGCCTCTCCCATCATCATCTCCCCCATCACCTCCCACCCATCACTCATCTTCTCTCCCATCATCTCGCCCATCACCTCCACCCATCACTCCCCGCCTCTCCCATCAACTCACCCAACACCACCCACCCACCACTCATCGGCTCTCCCATCACCTCCCACCCATCACTCCTCGCCTCTCCCATCATCATCATCTCCCCCATCACCTCCCACCCATCACTCATCGTCTCCCCCATCACGTCGCCCATCACCGCGGCGTCCGCACCTGTGGGCACCACGAGGAGGACGAGGAGGAGGAGGTGGTTGGAAGAGGTGGGAGCCGCGCGCGATGACGGCGATCGAGGGAGGAGACGGAGCGCGACTGGGGGATCGATGTGCGGGAGGCGGCAGGTGAGTGAATGTTTTACCTGCGCCGCGTCAATAATTAATGCTCCGTAGCGCCGCCGCCGCCGCCACACTCGTACGAACACGGCTCGCCGATTCGCCCGGTCAATAATTGATTAATCGCTTGGGAGCGGCGCTGCGCGGCGGCTCCGACTCTAATCCCGGGGTAAATCATTGCACGCCGCATTCCTGAAGCTCGCCCCGGTGAGCTACGAGGGGTCCCGAGTTCCGCGAGACGGCGGCTCTCGAAGTGGGAAGGGGAAGAGGAGAGGCACAAAGTTGCGTGGGGGGCAAGCGGCCTCTTGTGGCCTCTTGCGGCTACAGGCAGACTCGACCTTGGGCACGCGCGCTGCACGTGACGGCGCTGATGGAAAGACACCGAGCACGGCTGGTGAACATTCCACATTGCCATGGCGGGTCTCTGGACTTCCCACGGGGCGCCCTCGGCGATGGGGGCACCAGGGCCCCCACCCCGGCACCTCTGCACTCGGGTTGTCCATTACGAGCCGGGCTCAAGGTACAGAGGGGCGGGGCGGGGAGGGGGGTCCAAGGTTGGGTCGGGCACGGTGACTGTGGCATCAGGGACCGGCCCCTCCCCCACCGCCAATCGCACCCCTCACTAAACCTTACCCTTGCCCGAACCCCTGTACCTTACCCCTACCCTTACCCCTTCCCGTAATCATACCTCCAATCACAGCCACACACCGAGCCATACCCCTATCAACCTCGGCCCCGACTCTACCCGCACCTACGATTAGCACGGTTGGCTTCGTACGGTGCGAAAGAAGTCCAACACACGCACACCCCCTGTTATCATACCTCCACGTCACGCATACCCTCTTCTTAGCCCTACTTCTTACCCATTAACACTCATCCTGCCACCACCTCTACCTCGAGCCCCCATACACAACCCAACTCTTACACATTAACACTCAGCCTGCCACTACCTCTACCTCGAGCCTCCATAAACAACCCAACTCTTACCCATTAACACTTAGCCTGCCACCACCTCTACCTCGAGACCCCATACACAACCCACTATTACCCATTAACACTCAGCCTGCCACTACCTCTACCTCGAGCCCCNATAAACAACCCAACTCTTACCCATTAACACTTAGCCTGCCACTACCTCTACCTCGAGACCCCATAAACAACCCAACTCTTACCCATTAACACTCAACCTGCCACTACCACTACCTCGAGACCCCATACACAACCCAACTCTTACCCATTAACACTCGCCTGCCACCACCTCTACCTCGAGCCCCATACACAACCCAACTCTTACCCATTAACACTTAGCCTGCCACCACCTCTACCTCGAGACCCCATACACAACCCAACTCTAACCCATTAACACTCAGCCTGCCACTACCTCTACCTCGAGACCCCATACACAACCCACTATTACCCATTAACACTCAGCTGCCACTACCTCTCCTCGAGCCCCATACACAACCCAACTCTTACCCATTAACACTCAGCCTGCCACTACCTCTACCTCGAGCCCCCATACACAACCCAACTCTTACCCATTAACACTCGCCTGCCACTACCTCTACCTCGAGCCCCCATACATAACCCCAACTCTTACCCCTACCCCAAAACACAAACCCTGACCCTACCCCGGCAACCCTGTCGCCCCCGTGGGAGGAGATGGAGAGGAGGGGGGGGCTCTCATCAGGTGTCCGTGAAGGCGCTGATTGAGTGCGGTGGAAACACCACGGATTGCGCCCGTGGCGTTCTGTTCATCTCCGACGTTTCCGCCGAATCGGAGCGGGAAACGCGGAGTAGAAGCGGCGGACGCAAAACAAAAACAAAGATCCCCCCACCCCACCCGCATGGCCAGCACCACGCCCGGCCGCCTTTGTCTCCCGCCAGGGTTGACGCGTTCGAGGCCGAGTCGACCGAGGCCGAGTCGACCGAACGTCACGGGGGGTGGGGTGGGGGGGTGGGGGGTTCAGATAATCGTCGCTCTACCCGCAGTATGCGGCATACAGTGCGGGGAGACGAGGCCGGTGGCGAGGATGGCACCTCGACTCTCCCTCCTCCTCCTCCCCCGTCTCGCACTCGCCCACCGCGACCCTCACAACGCAACCACTCGGGGTGGGGGGGGGTCTACACCGTCTAGAGCCAGGGTGGGGAACGTCCGGCCAGCGGGCCGTATAAGGCCCGCGACATCATTTGGTGTGGCCCTGCCAAGGCAACCGCAGGCGGGACTCGAAATTCAATAAATCTAGGAGCAAACCTGGAAAAGCAGTTGCGAATAGCAACATCATCATCAATACCAGCTAACGTCACCACGCCTCGCTAAAGAGAAGCAGTTCCAGCCATGCATTAGGGGTGAGTTAGTTAAATGTTTGACCAAATATAACGGGCAAATTTTTAAGTTGATAATTTTGCATGGCCGCGAATGATGTTGTAAATATCCCAATGGCCCTTGGCAGAAACAAGGTTCCCCAGCCCTGGTCTAGAGTAACAAAGACAAAGATCCCCCGTAGAAGAACTGGGACAGACCGTTGGGGCAAGTCCCGTGATCGAGTAGCAGGCCGGCCGGCACTGTGCACACCACGTGTTGTGTGGATGGGTGGCCAACACCACGCCCGGCCGCCTTTGTCTCCCCCAGTGGCGATGTTTACTACGCACCGCACCAGGTACTCATTTGATGCTGAGTCGACCTAGGCGGAGGCCCAGGACCGGTTCAGATAATCGTGACCGTGGTGTTGGCCGTGAGCGGGAATCGAACTCCGTACACTCTCAACCACGCACTCTCTGCGTCTCTCCCATCGCTCTCTTAAACGCACGCTCGCTCGCTCGCTCATTGCACTCACTCCCCGCATCTCTCTCTTCTCTGTCAACCACTCCGCGATGTCCCCCTTCTTACCCATCACCACGGCAGTCTCACGTCCACCTCGCTCAGCCACTCAACCTCAGCGTCTTTCACCTCCTCGCATTCACGCTCGCTCACTTCACTCTGCATCGCTCCTCTGTCAACAACTTTTTAAAAAAACTTGATTGAAAACTAATTTCCTTAAAGCTGCTTTTTGTGCGCTTAGTCCGTTGTTCTTCCCTTCGATTAGCACGGTTGGCTACGAACGCTGCGAAAAAAGTTCCAAAATACATAACAATAACAACAGCCGCATTGGACACTGATGCCACCACAGCGCCTGTGCCAAGCTAGATCCACCATGTGGCAAGGTGAGGTGTCGAAGGCTCGCTGGCAGGTCACAGGACAGACCCAGGTGCCATGGGTTAACTGAGACGCCTGGCAGACGCATCACCTGTGCTCCCACTGTGCCGACTCGCCGCGTTTTAACTGCACGACGCTCTGCTCGTTGTTTGTGAGTGTCGCTCTTCTGCCCTCCGCTGTTGGTGGAGGGCGACTGCCTCCAACTGCCCAGTAGCGTCCTTAACGAGCCTCCTCCATAGGGGCCAATCTTGACGCAGCTGGTGCCAGTCATCGGTAAGTCCACTCAGCTCCACATCCTCCTGTATATTAGCCCACCTCCTCTCTAGGACGTGTCGCGGCCGTTTAGCCCCCTTTATCCAACATTCGGTGTCCAAGCATGCGGGTTACATGACCTAGCCAACGCAGCCTTGCTTGCCGGAAGAGTTCACTGATGGGACGGTGTCCAGATCTTACAAGGATCTGTGAGCTCGCACAATCCAAGTCCAGTTAAACCCAGAATGGATGATCGTAGGCATGCCAGTATGAATGTTTCAAACTGGCATGTATATTCCTTTCTCGGAGTCCAGGTGTCGCAAGCAAAGAGAAGGAAAGTGGTCGAGAAGACACAGGCCAGGTAGCTTCCACAGATGATGAAACGATAATGCTGCACGACCTATTCGGATTGAGACCTCTGCTCCAAAACGGGAGTTGGTCATAAGTACACTATCCATTTACGTAAACGTCTCCATTCTATCCACAACTGCCCCATCACTCATGAGGAGTTGAGGGGGTGGGGTGTTTGATGACATAAAATACCCAGGCAGGTGCTTTTTTGTGGGTTTGATGGTGAGGCCCCACCTCTTTGCACGCTCCATGACCAATAAGGAACCGTCCTTTGACCGCACCGCGACATCTGTACCCGATGGATAGTCCACCGGTACAGCCATGGAAAGCGTCTCAAACGACGTGGTCTATGACATCCCTGTCGCACCCCACGGTGAACAGGGAATGGCTTTGACGTGCAGTCACGCAGCTTTACCTGGGCATGCCCACCATCGCGAAGGTCCCTAATGATTATGAGCAGAGGGTCTGAGACCCCGATAACACAACGAATAACACAGAGCCCTGGCCTTAAATAATCTCACATACCACAAAAAAATATCCCCCGTGTAGTCTTAACAGACTGCCTTGGTCTCCCTAGTGACGATGTTTACAACACCGCACCAGGTACTTCATTTGAGGCTAAGTCGGTCCAGGGGAGGGCCTAGGACCGGTTCAGATAATCGTCACCGGTGTTGGCCGTGAACGGGAATCGAATCCGGGTCGCCAGGTTCGTAGCGCAGCGCGCGAACCGACACACTACTGCACACCACGAACAATCACACTCTCACACTCATTCTAATACCACACTCATATACACTCATATACACTCTGACACACAATCACACGCTCACTCATTCTCACTCTGGCTCCCCGTCTCACTCGCGCACACTCTAAATACACGCGCGCACACACACACACAAAGATCAAAGATCCCTCCATATAGCCTGAACAGACTGTAGGGGCAAGTGCTGTTAGCGAGCACCTATGAAGGCCGGAACGGTACACGAGGGGTGGGTGGCAAGCACACGTCCGACCGCCTTTGTCTCCCTAGTGGCGATGTTTACACATCGCGCAAGGTACTCATTTGAGGCTGAGTCGACATACACACACACGCACACGCGCAAATCGCCTCTATAGCCGCACAGACTCGTGTGGCGGGGGCTTTTTGGGAGCACCGGTCAGGTCCTGAACAGCAGGGCGAGTTGCTGTGGCCATAAACCACGCCACATCAGCGTCGGTGTTGACACACATCACTCATCAATTGAGGCCGAGTCGACCTAGGGAAGCCCAGGACAAGTTCTGCTCGTCTCAACTCAAGGTAGCTGTGACTTGGTTCATCACGCATTGCGCTCACCTCACCCAGCCACACCACCACACACATTCACAAAGACAAAGATCCCCCGGGTGGTTCGCATCGACTGTTGAGGCAAGTGCTGTTAGCGAGCACCTATTCTGGCCTTAACGGAACACCAGGGGTGCTGTATCCAGCGCCACGCTCGGACGCCTTTGTCTTCCCAGTGCTGCATACACACCGCACAATGTACCCATCGTTTAAGACGGAGTCTACCTAGAGATGGTCCATGGTCGGTTCGGATGTCACTCGCCGTGGACGGGATTCGAACTGAACGGTGCATCGAGTGCGTATCGCAGTGCCTCACCACTGCGCCACCGCTCCACACACAACATCTTTCTTACACAAAGACAAAGGTCCCCCCGTTATAGCCTTGAGCACACTGCTGGGGCAAGTGCTGTTAGCGAGCACCTATAATCATAGCCGCACTCCCTCTCACACCAACACAGCGTTGCGTCTCACCTGGCCGTCTGTCCGTCACAGTCCCCCCAACCCACCCATGTGTGTCTCCCTCGACTCCGCCTCCGTGTGTCCCTCCTCTCTGCCCGTCTCCCTGTCTCCCCGTTCCCTGTACCAACCTCCCCCCGTCTTCCTTTCCCACTTTGTCCCCCTGTCTCCCTGTGTCTCCGCGTCTCCTACACCACCCCCACCCACCCACCGCCCTCATTTCCCCATCTCATTGCGCTCCCTGTTCCCTGTCCCATCTCTCCCCGTCTCTCCACGTCTCCCCCCCCCCCTTCTCTCTCTCCCTGAAGTATCCCAACCATCCCCTTCACCCCCTCTGTCCCCATGTCTCTCTCTCCCTGTCACCCACCCGGTGTCTCTCCCCTGTCCACGCGCGTCTCCCCGCGCGTGTCTCACCTGGCCGCGGGCATTCGCTCCTCACCTGAGCTGCGGCGACAGCTTCCGGCTTCAAGGAGGAGGAGGAGGGGGGCAGAGTGAGGAGGGGGAGCAGCGATCCCCCCNACCCTCCCCCGACCCTCCCCCCACCCTCACCCCGCCCCCCACCCTCACCCGCCCCCCGGTAACCAGGCGGTGTCACGTGAAGGGCGTTGGGGACACGGGGCGCGCATTGGTCACGCAGCGCGTGCACTTAGCTTGGCACGGAACCACACAGCCACATACACTACCACTACCACACATAATCACATACACTACCACAACCACATACACTACCACAACCACACAACCACATACACACACACACACATACAACCACACACACACAACCACATACACTACCACACACACATAACCACGTACACTATCACAACCACACACACACAACCACACACACTACCACTACACTACACAACCACACACACATAGCACATACACTACCACAACCACACACAACCACATACACTACCACACACACACACACAACACACACACACCACATACACTACCACAACCACACACAACCACGTACACGACCACATACACAACCACATACACAACCACATGATCACAACCACGTTATCACACAATCACACAACCACGCACACGATCTAACCACACGACCCCGCACAACCACATTTACCGCATGATAGCTCCTTAGCTTAACCCCACACCTGTACAACCGCATATCCTCACACCCGTATAACCACACCACACACACGCACGCAACATCACACCCACTAACCACACCACCGCTGTCCACAGCACAATCACAGCCCCGTGTACACGACCACACATCACCTCGTCACACACCTACTCATACACACTGCCCCTACCTGAGACACACCTGCCCCTCTACTCAGACACACCTGCCCTACCTCAGACACACCTGCCCCTACCTCAGACACACCTGCCCCTCTACTCAGACACACCTGCCCCTCTACTCAGACACACCTGCCCCTCTACTCAGACACACCTGCCCCTCTACTCAGACACACCTGCCCCTCTACTCAGACACACCTGCCCCTCGACCAGACACACCTGCCCCTCTACAAGACACACCTGCCCCTCGATCAGNCACACCTGCCCCTCTACTCAGACACACCTGCCCCTCGACTCAGACACACCTGCCCCTCACCTCAGACACACCTGCCCCTCTATCAGACAATGCCCCTCTACCAGACACACGCCCNTCTACTCAGACACACCGCCCCTCTACTCAGACCACCTGCCCCCTACTCAGACACACCTGCCCCTCACCTCAACAACCGCCCCTCCTCAGACACACCTGCCCCCACCTCAGACACACGCCCCTCGACTCAGACACACTTGCCCCTCTACTCAGACACACCTGCCCCTCTACTCAGACACACCTGCCCCTCTACAAGACACACCTCCCCTCGTCAGACACACCTGCCTCAGACACACCTGCCCCTCACCTCAGACACACCTGCCCCTCGACTCAGACACACCTGCCCCTCGACTCAGACACACCTGCCCCTCTACTCAGACACACCTGCCCCTCTACTCAGACACACCTGCCCCTCTACTCAGACACACCTGCCCCTCTACTCAGACACACCTGCCCCTCACCTCAGACACACCTGCCCCTCTACTCAGACACACCTGCCCCTCTACTCAGACACACCTGCCCCTCTACTCAGACACACCTGCCCCTCGACTCAGACACACCTGCCCCTCGACTCAGACACACCTGCCCCTCACCTCAGACACACCTGCCCCTCGACTCAGACACACCTGCCCCTCGACTCAGACACACCTGCCCCTCTACTCAGACACACCTGCCCCTCTACTCAGACACACCTGCCCCTCTACTCAGACACACCTGCCCCTCGACTCAGACACACCTGCCCCTCGACTCAGACACACCTGCCCCTCAACTCAGACACACCTGCCCCTCTACTCAGACACACCTGCCCCTCTACTCAGACACACCTGCCCCTCTACTCAGACACACCTGCCCCTCGACTCAGACACACCTGCCCCTCACCTCAGACACACCTGCCCCTCGACTCAGACACACCTGCCCCTCGACTCAGACACACCTGCCCCTCTACTCAGACACACCTGCCCCTCTACTCAGACACACCTGCCCCTCTACTCAGACACACCTGCCCCTCTACTCAGACACACCTGCCCCTCACTCAGACACACCTGCCCCTCTACTCAGACACACCTGCCCCTCTACTCAGACACACCTGCCCCTCTACTCAGACACACCTGCCCCTCTACTCAGACACACCTGCCCCTCTACTCAGACACACCTGCCCCTCTACTCAGACACACCTGCCCCTCTACTCAGACACACCTGCCCCTCTACTCAGACACACCTGCCCCTCTACTCAGACACACCTGCCCCTCTACTCAGACACACCTGCCCCTCTACTCAGACACACCTGCCCCTCACTCAGACACACCTGCCCCTCTACTCAGACACACCTGCCCCTCTACTCAGACACACCTGCCCCTCGACTCAGACACACCTGCCCCTCGACTCAGACACACCTGCCCCTCACCTCAGACACACCTGCCCCTCGACTCAGACACACCTGCCCCTCGACTCAGACACACCTGCCCCTCTACTCAGACACACCTGCCCCTCTACTCAGACACACCTGCCCCTCTACTCAGACAAGACACACCTGCCCCTCTACTCAGACACACCTGCCCCTCTACTCAGACACACCTGCCCCTCTACTCAGACACACCTGCCCCTCTACTCAGACACACCTGCCCCTCTACTCAGACACACCTGCCCCTCACCTCAGACACACCTGCCCCTCTACTCAGACACACCTGCCCCCCTACTCAGACACACCTGCCCCTCTACTCAGACACACCTGCCCCTCTACTCAGACACACCTGCCCCTCTACTCAGACACACCTGCCCCTCTACTCAGACACACCTGCCCCTCACTCAGACACACCTGCCCCTCTACTCAGACACACCTGCCCTCTACTCATACACACCTGCCCCTCACCTGAGACACACCTGCCCCTCTACTCAGACACACCTGCCCCTCTACTCAGACACACCTGCCCCTCTACTCAGACACACCTGCCCCTCTACTCAGACACACCTGCCCTCGACTCAGACACACCTGCCCCTCACCTCAGACACACCTGCCCCTCGACTCAGACACACCTGCCCCTCGACTCAGACACACCTGCCCCTCTACTCAGACACACCTGCCCCTCTACTCAGACACACCTGCCCTCTACTCAGACACACCTGCCCCTCTACTCAGACACACCTGCCCCTCTACTCAGACACACCTGCCCCTCTACTCAGACACACCTGCCCCTCTACTCAGACACACCTGCCCCTCTACTCAGACACACCTGCCCCTCTACTCAGACACACCTGCCCCTCTACTCAGACACACCTGCCCCTCGACTCAGACACACCTGCCCCTCTACTCAGACACACCTGCCCCTCTACTCAGACACACCTGCCCCTCTACTCAGACACACCTGCCCCTCTACTCAGACACACCTGCCCCTCTACTCAGACACACCTGCCCCTCTACTCAGACACACCTGCCCCTCTACTCAGACACACCTGCCCCTCACCTCAGACACACCTGCCCCTCTACTCAGACACACCTGCCCCTCTACTCAGACACACCTGCCCCTCTACTCAGACACACCTGCCCCTCTACTCAGACACACCTGCCCCTCGCTCAGACACACCTGCCCCTCGACTCAGACACACCTGCCCCTCACCTCAGACACACCTGCCCCTCGACTCAGACACACCTGCCCCTCGACTCAGACACACCTGCCCCTCTACTCAGACACACCTGCCCCTCTACTCAGACACACCTGCCCCTCTACTCAGACACACCTGCCTCTCGACTCAGACACACCTGCCCCTCGACTCAGACACACCTGCCCCTCAACTCAGACACACCTGCCCCTCTACTCAGACACACCTGCCCCTCTACTCAGACACACCTGCCCTCTACTCAGACACACCTGCCCCTCGACTCAGACACACCTGCCCCTCACCTCAGACACACCTGCCCCTCGACTCAGACACACCTGCCCCTCGACTCAGACACACCTGCCCCTCTACTCAGACACACCTGCCCCTCTACTCAGACACACCTGCCCCTCTACTCAGACACACCTGCCCCTCTACTCAGACACACCTGCCCCTCACCTCAGACACACCTGCCCCTCTACTCAGACACACCTGCCCCTCTACTCAGACACACCTGCCCCTCTACTCAGACACACCTGCCCCTCTACTCAGACACACCTGCCCCTCTACTCAGACACACCTGCCCCTCGACTCAGACACACCTGCCCCTCTACTCAGACACACCTGCCCCTCTACTCAGACACACCTGCCCCTCTACTCAGACACACCTGCCCCTCTACTCAGACACACCTGCCCCTCTACTCAGACACACCTGCCCCTCACCTCAGACACACCTGCCCCTCTACTCAGACACACCTGCCCTCTACTCAGACACACCTGCCCCTCGACTCAGACACACCTGCCCCTCGACTCAGACACACCTGCCCCTCACCTCAGACACACCTGCCCCTCGACTCAGACACACCTGCCCCTCGACTCAGACACACCTGCCCCTCTACTCAGACACACCTGCCCCTCTACTCAGACACACCTGCCCCTCTACTCAGACACACCTGCCCCTCTACTCAGACACACCTGCCCCTCTACTCAGACACACCTGCCCCTCTACTCAGACACACCTGCCCCTCTACTCAGACACACCTGCCCCTCTACTCAGACACACCTGCCCCTCTACTCAGACACACCTGCCCCTACCTCAGACACACCTGCCCTCTACTCAGACACACCTGCCCCTCTACTCAGACACACCTGCCCCTCTACTCAGACACACCTGCCCCTCACTCAGACACACCTGCCCCTCTACTCAGACACACCTGCCCCTCTACTCAGACACACCTGCCCTCACCTCAGACACACCTGCCCCTCTACTCAGACACACCTGCCCCTCTACTCATACACACCTGCCCCTCACCTGAGACACACCCCCCTCTACTCAGACACACCTGCCCCTCTACTCAGACAACCTGCCCNTCTACTCAGACACACCTGCCCCTCTACTCAGACACACCTGCCCCTCGACTCAGACACACCTGCCCCCCCGCACACCTGCCCCTCGACTCAGCACACCTGCCCCTCGACTCAACACACCCCCCTCTACTCAGACACACCTGCCCCTCTACTCAGACACACCTGCCCCTCTACTCGACACACCTCCCCTCTTCAGACACACCTGCCTCAGACACACCTGCCCCTCTACTCAGACACACCTGCCCTCTACTCAGACACACCTGCCCCTCTACTCAGACACACCTGCCCTCACTCAGACACACCTGCCCCTCTACTCAGACACACCTGCCCCTCTACTCAGACACACCTGCCCCTCTACTCAGACACACCTGCCCCTCTACTCAGACACACCTGCCCCTCTACTCAGACACACCTGCCCCTCTACTCAGACACACCTGCCCCTCTACTCAGACACACCTGCCCCTCACCTCAGACACACCTGCCCCTCTACTCAGACACACCTGCCCCTCTACTCAGACACACCTGCCCCTCGACTCAGACACACCTGCCCCTCGACTCAGACACACCTGCCCCTCACCTCAGACACACCTGCCCTCGACTCAGACACACCTGCCCCTCTACTCAGACACACCTGCCCCTCTACTCAGACACACCTGCCCCTCTACTCAGACACACCTGCCCCTCTACTCAGACACACCTGCCCCTCTACTCAGACACACCTGCCCCTCTACTCAGACACACCTGCCCCTCTACTCAGACACACCTGCCCCTCTACTCAGACACACCTGCCCCTCACCTCAGACACACCTGCCCCTCTACTCAGACACACCTGCCCCTCTACTCAGACACACCTGCCCCTCTACTCAGACACACCTGCCCTCTACTCAGACACACCTGCTCCTCTACTCAGACACACCTGCCCTCTACTCAGACACACCTGCCCCTCACCTCAGACACACCTGCCCCTCTACTCAGACACACCTGCCCTCTACTCAGACACACCTGCCCTCTACTCAGACACACCTGCCCCTCTACTCAGACACACCTGCCCCTCTACTCAGACACACCTGCCCTCTACTCAGACACACCTGCCCCTCTACTCAGACACACCTGCCCCTCTACTCAGACACACCTGCCCCTCTACTCAGACACACCTGCCCCTCTACTCAGACACACCTGCCCCTCGACTCAGACACACCTGCCCTCGACTCAGACACACCTGCCCCTCACTCAGACACACCTGCCCCTCTACTCAGACACACCTGCCCCTCTACTCAGACACACCTGCCCTCACTCAGACACACCTGCCCCTCTACTCAGACACACCTGCCCCTCTACTCAGACACACCTGCCCCTCTACTCAGACACACCTGCCCCTCTACTCAGACACACCTGCCCCTCTACTCAGACACACCTGCCCTCACCTCTATCAACTCCCACGCGCGAGCACCCCAACCTAGTCGGTCCTCGTCAGGAGTCCCGCCCGGGTCCCGCACGTGCCCGGGCCGCACTGAGCCCCCCACACCTGGGGGCACACCTGGGCACCAACACCTGGTGGCACACCTGGGCATACACCTGGAGTCACACACCTGGGCACCCACACCTGGGGGCACACCTGGGCATACACCTGGAGTCACACACCTGGGTACACACCTGGGCACCCACACCTGGGTACACACCTGGGCACCCACACCTGAGTTCACACCTGGGCACCCACCCTGGGCACCCACACCTGAGTGCACACCTGGGCANTCACACCTGGGCACCCACACCTGGGCACCCACACCTGGGCACACACCTGGGCACCCACACCTGGGGGCACACCTGGGTGCACACCTGGGTTCACACACCTGGGTGCACACGTGGGTACACACCTGGGCGCACAGTTGGGTGCACACCTGGACCCTCGGGTCGAGAGCAACCCCCTCCCCCTGCCCCCCCCGGGATGCAGGCAGTGGTAGTTGGTGGTGGTGGCGGCGGCCTCGTGTTGACTCTGTCCAAACAAAAGCGGCGAGAAGCGTGCACTGTACTGGGTACACGGTCACGCTGTTTACAGCACACACACACGCACGCACAGGCACACACACACANGCACAGGCACACACACACACACANGTGCCCACACATAAATAGGTACAGGCGAGCATACGTGCACGGATACAGCAGACACGCACAAACGCACAGGCAGGCATACATATAAACAAAATCAGGCATACTTGAATACACAGACAAAGATCCCCGTGTAGCCTTAACAGACTGTAGGGGAAAGTGCTGTTAGCGAGCACCCTATGAGGGTCGGCACGGCACACGAGAGGGTGGGTGGCCAGCACCACGCCCGGCCGCCTTTGTCTCCCCAGGGCGATATTTACACAGCGCACCGGGTACTCATTTGAGGCTGAGTCGACCTAGGGGAAGCTCAGGACCGGTTTAGATCATCGTCACTGGGTGTTGGCCGTGAGCGGGACACACATGTAGACACACATGTACACACATGTACACACACAGACACACATAGACACACATGTACACACATAGAAATATGTACACACATAGAAACTTGTACACACATAGACACACATGTACACACATGTACACACATAGAAACATGTACACACATAGAAACATTTACACACATAGACACACATGTACACACAGACACACACACACATGTACACACATGTACACACATAGACACACATGTACACACATAGACACACATAGACACACACATAGACACACATAGACACACGTGTACACACCCACAGGTTCACACAGCAGCCGCCGTTTGCCACGAAGTATCGGTGACGCCACCAAGGCGGTTGTGCCAGGCTAGGTGCACTTTGAGGTGGTCACGTGAAGTGTGAAAGGCTCTCGCTCCTGACAGGAGGCCACGGGGACAGACCCAGGTGCCACGTGTTGACTGACAGAGATGACTGGCAGATGCACCACCTCTTTGCCCCGCCGTGCCATCTCGTTGCGTTTTAGCCATCCGGGCGCTCCGCTCGTTGTTGTGAGCGTCGCTCCTCTGCCCTCTGTTGTTGTTGTTGAGGTGACCGCCTCCAATTGCCCAGTAGCGTCCTGAACGAGTTCCTCCACAGAGGCCGATCTTGACACCGCTGGTACCAGTCATCGGCAAGTCCACTCAGCTCCACATCCTCCTGTACCACATCACTCCATCTCTTCTCTAGCCCGTGACGTGCCCTCTGTTGTTGTTGTTGGAGGGTGACCGCCTCCAATTGTCCAGTAGCGTCCTGAACGAGTCTCCTCCACAGAGGCCGAGTTTGACACCGCTGGGTAAAGGTCATGGGCAAGTCCACTCAGCTCCACATCCTCCTGTACCACATCACTCCATCTCTTCTCTAGCCCGTGCCGTGCCCGTTTATCCCCCCCCCCTCTATGGGGCCAAACAGTCACTGGGCCACACACAACCCACACACACCCACACTCTTGATCAAATGACTCTTCTTGCTGCACGCGCACCGTGTCCACACGACGTCTCAATACCTCCGGCATGGCCTTCAACAGACTGCTGGGGCAACTTCTGTTAGCGAGCACCGACACAGACCGGCCACGGCGCATGAGGCGGGCGGGTGACCAACACTACGCGCGGCCGCCTTTGTCTCCCCGGTGCTGATGTTTAAGCGCCCATACCAGGTAGGCGTTTAAGGTCGGCCCAGGGGATGCTCGGGACTGGATTCAAGTATTCGCCAAACTATCGTTGGTGGTGACACACACACGCACGCACACACACACGCACACACACGCGCACACGACACACACGCACACACACTCGCACACACACGCGCACACACACGCACACACACGCACACACACACGCACGCACACACACGCACACACACGCACACACACGCACACACACGCACACCTGACGCCAGGTGTCGCGGGCCCCGCAACCTTCCAGACCAATCCGGGCAAAACCGACCGCGTCGGCGTGAGTCCGCGCCACCAGGGACCAGACCATCAAACCTCCCGCCGTCGTGATGAGCCCGATCTCACGGCGTCGTGCCCCAACACAAAGGCCTCTAAGGGGCCGTCCATAAATGACGTCACGCGATTTTGGACGATATTTGACCCCCCCTTCAAATATGACGTCACGAAGCTCTGTCCCCCCCCCCAAAAAATAAAACATGCTTCAAATCGCTTTCAACTATTGTCATTGTAGTGCGTATTTAATGTGCCGCTGCACTCTGACGTTGTAGGAGAAACATTTATTAAAAAGTCGATTTAATTAGGTAGAACGTGTTGTCTATATTTAGTTAAAGTTGCGCATTTTGATGTGCCGTCACATTTCTCACCCCCCCCCCCCTCCTCGTTACACATCGTCACAAATGTGACCCCCCTCCCAGGTGCGTGACGTCATTTATGGACGGCCCCTAAGCCCCTGTCCACTTGCGCCCTATCTCTCTATACGCAACACGAGCCCCAATCCCCTAACCTTACGCGCATCGCTACACACAGAACAACCCCGAGCCGAGCCCTAACCGCTATCACCACACACTGGCACGAGCCCTAACCCCACGCCCTAACACTGCCATGAGCCTGAACCTTCATCCCGTCCTAACTTTGTTCCTAGCTCTAACCCGATCCGAGCCGGACACTGCCCATCAGCTCGCCCTAACCCGACCCCCATTCTACCTTGAGCCCAGGGGTCGACAACCTGCAAGCCCAACAGACGTTTGCACAATGCAGCTCTTGAAGGGCTGCGTTCGTGGCGTTGTTTTGTTTAATTAAATGAAAGAGCCACCGTCTCGTAGTCCCATTGCATCGCAGCTCTGAGTAACATCGAGTTTTGTCTTTCAACGAATTCGAACAACATTTTTCGTCTCTTGTTATTTTTGCTGCCAGGCCCCCATGCACGAGCCCCACCCCACCACCCCCCCACCACTCATTCACCTGGCCCTATCCTAGCCCCACCACCCCACCACCACCCCACCACTCATTCACCTGGCCCTATCCCACCCCACCACCACCCCNACACTCATTCACCTGGCCCTATCCTAGCCCACCACCCCCACCACCACTCATTCACCTGGCCCTATCCTAGCCCACCACCCCNACCACCACTCATTCACCTGGCCTATCCCCCCCACCACCCCACCACCACCCCCACTCATTCACCTGGGCGACGCCGTTGCCACGGCAGCGGAGGAGCGCACAGGTGAGAAGGAGCTCGGAGGAGGAGCTCCCTTTTCACGCAGGTGAGGAACCGAGGGATCTCCGCGTGTGGCTCAGCTGAGTTCGATTCCCGGCCACGGCTGACATCAGTGGCGAGAGTGATAAACGACAGTGTTGACTAACGTGTGATCACTAAGGGGCGTCAGTTTTGTGGCTAGATAGAAGGGTAAAAAAACAATTATCATATTTTATACTGGCAAATGAGGTTCCAATGGTGCACTAAGGGCCGTCCATAAATGACGTCACGCGATTTTTCACGATTTTTACCCCCCCCTCGTCACAAAAAGTCAGACCCCCCTCAAATATGACGTCACAAAGCTCTGCCCCCCCCCCAAAATAAAACATGCTTCAAATCGCTTTAAACTATTGTCATTGTAGTGCGTATTTAATGTGGCGCTGCACTCTGACGTTGTAGGAGAAAACATTTATTAAAAAGTCGATTTAATTAAGTAGAACGCGTTGTCTATATTTATTTAAAATTGCGCATTTTGATGTGACGTCACATTTCTCAAACCCCCCCCCCCTCGTCACACATCGTCACAAATATCTGACCCCCAACCCCAGGTGCGTGACGTCATTTATGGACGGCCCCTAACGGCACTTGCCCCAAACATCTGCGTAGCGTTAACCGGGAGGAGGCGACTTTGTGTTGGGTCTATCCCGTGGCCTCGCACACGAACCTCGGCCTTGACGTGACCGCTTCAGAGCCACCAGCCTGCACAGGAAGGCCGCCCTTTCACGAGAGGTGGATAGGGCCATGGGGGCTGGGGTCCCCGCTAATCCTGGGGCCTCGGGACCCCGTGAGCCACTAATCCCCCGCAGCTCAAGAATGCTTCTTGTTTAACTCTCACCCCCCCCCACTCACTCCAACATAATCGCTTTCATTACCACGCCGCGTGCCGCATGCACACCGGAGCGGGGTGGGGGTATGGAGGTAATGATAAGGGGCCCCCACAACCATCATTCTCTTCTTGGTTCTTTCGGTAAAGTCACGTAGAAGGGAAGTAATAAAATAATACGAATAAAACATAATAAAATAATTGTAGTGAGAATTATTTTATTATGTTTTATTTTTATTATTTTATTAATTCTCAGTGAGAATTAGTTTATTATGTTTTATTTTTATTATTTTATTACTTCCCTTCTACGTGACTTTACCGAAAGAACCAAGAAGATGAATCCCTGCAGTCACGAAAGCTTTAAATCGAAACCATCATTCTCTTGACCTCACCACCTGACATCCTCACACCCTCACACTTGACCTGTTTGGATCTATAGAGGCTTCGGGGCATCCAGTGCCAAATCGCGAAGTCATCGGTGAATTTTACCTTCGCCCAGGTGAACCTTACCTCAGTGAGTAAATGTGACCTTTCACGAGACAAATATTATCTTCAATCAAGTGGATTTCATCTCAACTCGCGTTCATTGTACGGTCAGATTCCGGGGGGTGTTGTGGTCCTCACTGTGAGTGTGTGGGTCCACGTGAAAGTCTCCTCTGTGTGAGTCTCCCGACTCTTTAATTCCGCTACAACGAGGCGCGTACAGTCGATGACAAAAATATAAAATAAAAATTTCCCTTCGTTTTAGCAGGTAAGGCCCACTGAGCTATAAATAGCGCCACCACGTGGCTGAGAGTAGCGTTGCAGACACGGGCTCGGATAGAGACTCGTTAACTAACACATTCATGCGGAGGGAGCTGGTAGGAACGTTGGGTTGCTCGGTCAATGGCCAGGGTCAACGGCGGCGTGAGTAGGTTAAACGTTGAGTTTTATAAGGGCACCACGGGTGACCAGCCCCTCCCCACCCAGCCCTCCCCACCCTCCCACCCAGCCCTCCCCACCCAGCCCTCCCCACCCTCCCTCCCACCCAGCCTCCCTACCCAGCCCCTCCCTCCCCACCCAGCCCTCCCTGCACGACGGACGGACGGACATAATAATCCCCTGTGGGCTGGTGTAACCAGGAGGTTCCTACCAGTATTACACTCGTCAACTATAACACTCGTCAAAGATAACGCTCGTTAGCTATAACACTTGTTAACTCAGTAAAGCAAAGCGGCTTTATTTGGCGTATACAGTATATGCGACCGCACCTCACGAAGCTGTACATAACACGTAGACAAATCATAATCGTAAAAAAATGTGAAGCTAAAATTATTAACGAGTTTGTTCATCGGCTTACTCCTGCAGGCAGGATGGATGGATGAAGAAGCGGCCTAGATATGGGCATCGTCTGCCTCCTATTCACCTATATCGAACCTGTCAACCCCAAGTGGTTTACCCGTATTTCTTGCACAGGGTCCATACGGAGTACAGCCGTTTCAATGCGGGCAAAAAACATTTTTTTGTCTATTTGACTGCGTTTCTCCTTGTGATGGGACTTTGTAGGATGAACGTTGAGATGTATAAGGGCAATACGATCTGAATTGTCTGTAATTAGGTCGGCACTGATAAGGGTTTGACAGGTACAGTATACTATATTTTTCCACAAGAATGCGTAACGGGTTCGTATGAATATCGCTTGTTTTCTTTCAGCAAGCCACCGTCGTTTAGATGGAGTGCTTTTTGCCAAGAACATCTGGCAATCTAGAGAATTTTCATAACAAGAATGACTGATGAGGCTCAAAAGGTTGAAACCGTCGAGAGCTTTTCAATCAAACGATCCTGTATCGGTTGGTCTGGAAATCCAGGAGGCTGCGGATTAACACTTGTATTATTATTACGTGGGACACATCAGTCTGGTTATATATATAAAGCCTACGATTCAACTTAGCAGCTTAAAACACGATTGTGATTAGAATTGCTTCATAGATCGATTATCAAATCTTAAAGCGATTATTGTTACATTTAAAGCATACGACGCAACGATGAACATGCGGGCTCTGTAAGTACTGTATTGATTTGAAGCTTTCGTGACTGCAGGAATCCATACTCTTTGGTTGTTTCGGTAAAGTCACGTGGGTATAAAATATTACATTTTATTGTTTACCTACGTGACTTTACCGAAATAACCAAAGAGTATGAGTTCTGATAATTTTTTTTTTACCCTTTATCTGGCAACAAAACTGAACCTTTTTTACAAGGAGTCATGTTTGCATAGACCACAATACCTGCAGCATAATGCAAAAAAAACATAACTCTGATAATATATGCACTGTCCTTGAAGTTGATTGGTCCACACCCGAGACAGCTTTCCTTAGAGCCTAGTCTCACATGGATTGGACCAGATGACGCCAAAAGACTAGGCTCTAAGGAAAGCTGTCTCGGGTGTGGACCAATCAACTTCAAGGACAGTGCATATATTATAGTTATGTTTTTTTTGCATTATGGCTGCAGGTATTGTGGTCTATGCAAACATGACTCCTTGTAAAAAGGTGTCAGTTTTGTTGCCAGATAGAAGGGTAAAAAAACAATTATCATATTTTTTACTGGCAAATGAGGTTCCAATGGTGAGTATGAGTTCTGTATTGGCAGCTGCACTGCTGACACTGCACCATGCCCACGCCTTGCGCTCATCATCGGCACGTCGCATCAGCGGCGAGTGCTGGTGATCTGGCTTTCAGGACCCGCAGGCAACCCCAATATCACACATCATCTAAGTCGTGGCATCGTCAACAGTTCCACGGGCGACTCGCCGCGGTCTTCTGGAGCGCCGATCGTTTGGTGGAGAGGGCAGAGCCCATTTACAGGATCTGGCAAACAATTCTTGGACTTGCTCCGATCGACCGAGGGCATTCCTCAAGGCTTAGTTCTCGCTGCCATTTGTTTTCCAATTATTATGTTTGCTCGAGTTTAATCAACTCCAATATTCAATGTATGCCCTAGAACCCGCGTTTTCCCGAATTAAGTTTTGCGTTGCCGAGTGTGTGTGAAGTGTCATTTTGTTTCTTGTGTGCCCAAGTCTACCGTGAACAAGACACGGCTGCCCTCGGTTGAAGGAAATGAACGAGAGACAGAAAGTCCAACTAAGGATCATCCCGACTCGCGTCTCTGCAGGAGACTGTCACGAACATGAAGACACCAAGGCGGACTGCAGGCCCCACTCAAACAGAGCGAGTAACGAGCTCGTTACGATACTCGGCATGCTTCATGATGATTCATTAATCTGCAGCAGCCATAGGCCTCCTTATGCGTCTCCATCCCACACGGCCCTGCTATGCCACACTCCACCCCAGTCCTGCACACATGCTGATCTTATCGCTCCATCTCCATAACGGGCAAACTTGACGCATGCCCTCCTATGGCTAACCGTGTTACGTCACCGTTCTCATCCATCAGCCATCATCTCTTCTAGGGATGTGGACTGACCACAATCTCATTTTCCCAAACAGTCGAATTCGTGGTCGTTCCCTCATCCATGTGCTCCTCCTCCCGTCTCGCTGTATCATTCGAGGCATGCGTCTCTCCGTGTCTCTCGGCACACTTTTCGGCTCTTCGTTCTATTTTCTTTGCCAGGGTCTATGTTTCTTCGCACGCACCTCATAGCGGGCTGTCTGCGATGATTGAAAACCTCCTGCCTCGGGTGCGTTGCGGTGCTGCTTCTAATCTTCAAATGCGCTTCTCCAAAAGCACGCCAGGCTACTCCTGTTTGCGTCTTTATTTTCTTCTTCCTTAAAGTCTACATTGATTTGCTGTAGTTATGAGTAATTGTTTGTCATGATGACTATGTCATCAACAAATCCGAGATGGTTAATGCGTTGTACAGTTACGTTTATGCCTTCATATCTCCCATTACATTTTCAGCAGATGTCTGCAAGTGTCCCCTTGGCGGGAGCGTATCTTCTTGCCAGACTCCGCTCATCGTTTCTGTCTCGTTGCGCGAATCGTGTATGTTGAACTTCTTTCGCGCCGTACGTAGCCAAACATGCTCATCGGAAGTGCGGGGAAGGACAACAAACTAAATAAAAAAACGCATCTGTTTTAAACAAATGAGTGTTCAAACTAGATTATTCAAAAGTGCATAGCTCAAGTGGCTTTCCTAATATCAGAAGAGAGAGCGTTCCAGACGGCCGCAAAAGAACATCTGAAAGTGCGCGATGCGGTGGCCACCTTTGTAACTTCGGTGAAGGTGTCATGGAGTGGGGTGGTGGTCTCGCAGTTCGTGCACCGCACTGCGGACCCTGTGCCTCAGTTAGCTTCCCAATCACGACTGACAGTGGTGAGCGACATCTGAACCCGTCCTGGTGCTCTCTTCACCAACCCACACTGACCAGTGCGGTGAAGTATGGTTAAACCACCCCCCATTACTGAAACTGCATAGGGAAGTTTCGTTCAACAGTAGACTGACAAAGGTTGTACATTCTAAGTATGATTATTATTAAATTAGTAATGCAATATAATATACCTGATTAGTAATAATTATAATTATTATTGAGTGATTAGTAATACGTTGTTGTCGATTAATAATGAGTAATGCATAGTAATCAGTGATTCTAAATGCGTAATAACACTATTCGTGACTAATCAGTAGTAACTCAATTATATTCCACGAGGCTTGGTTCCAAATTGATTGTTTTCTGCGCCACAGGAGTCGGCCACGACCATTGGCCACAGCCGTAGTGGCAAGTATATTCGATGCGGTGTGCCGGTTGCGAAAACGTTTTCTAAATCACTGATTTTTCCGAGTCGATGCAATTAATCCCTTGCGATGACTAATTCGCCATGAATAGTAACACATCATCAGCGGCGAGTATTAAAGCATTCATGATGGGTTTGATGACGGGCGAACGCTCCTCTGCATTAAACCCGTTCAACGTTGACAAAGGGACTCTCCGTACGCTCCACCTGGGCGAACGAACTCTCCACTCTGCCTGGCAGCCCGTAGTCAATCAGATTCTCTACCGACTTGAGACCCAGGGGACCCATCTCCTCGCTGCGCGGCGGCATCATGTGAGCAAGCAGAGCCTCGATGTCACGGAAGGCCGGGCGGACGGCGGGCTCGTGTCCCAACACAGGAGCATCAGCTCATACCTGGGGCACGGGCAGAGGACAGGGAGTGGTTGAGTGAATTAGTCGATGAGTTGAGTGAATGTTTGAGTGAGTGAGTTAGTGGTTGGCTGCTTGAGTGGGTGAATGTTTGAGTGAGTGAGTGGTCGACTGAGTGAGTGGTTGACTGCTTGAGTGATGAATGTTGAGTGAGTGAGTGTNCGACTGAGTGAGTGAGTCAGTGGTTGACTGCTTGAGTGGGTGAATGTTTGAGTGAGTGAGTTAGTGGTTGACTGCTTGAGTGGGTGAATGTTTGAGCGAGTGAGTGGTCGACTGAGTGAGTGGTTGACTGCTTGAGTGGTGAATGTTTGAGCGAGTGAGTTAGTGGTTGACTGCTTGAGTGGGTGAATGTTTGAGTGAGTGGTCGACTGAGTGAGTGGTTGACTGTTGAGTGGGCGACTGTTTAAGTGAGTGAGTCGTTGACTGAGTGAGTGGTTGACTGCTTGAGTGGGTGAATGTTTGAGTGAGTGAGTGGTTGACTGCTTGAGTGGGTGACTGTTTAAGTGAGTGAGTCGTTGACTGCTTGAGTGGGTGAATGTTTGAGTGAGTGAGTTAGTGGTTGACTGGTTGAGTGGGTGAATGTTTGAGCGAGTGAGTGGTCGACTGAGTGAGTGGTTGACTGCTTGAGTAGTGAATGTTTGAGTGAGTGGTTGATTCAGTGAGTGCTTGACTGTTGAGTGGGTGACTGTTTAAGTGAGTGAGTCGTTGNCTGCTTGAGTGGGTGAATGTTTGAGTGAGTGTGTTAGTGGTTGACTGCTTGAGTGGGTGAATGTTTGAGCGAGTGAGTGGTCGACTGAGTGAGTGGTCGACTGCTTGAGTGGTGAATGTTTGAGTGAGTGGTTGGTTGAGTGAGTGGGTGAATGTTTGAGCGAGTGAGTGGTCGACTGAGTGAGTGGTTGACTGCTTGAGTAGATGAATGTTTGAGTGAGTGAGTGAGTGCTTGACTGCTTGAGTGGGTGACTGTTTAAGTGAGTGAGTCGTTGACTGCTTGAGTGGGTGAATGTTTGAGTGAGTGTGTTAGTGTTGACTGCTTGAGTGGGTGAATGTTTGAGCGAGTGAGTGGTCGACTGAGTGAGTGGTTGACTGCTTGAGTGGGTGAATGTTTGAGTGAGTGAGTGGTCGACTAAGTGAGTGGTTGACTGCTTGAGTGGAAGAATGTTTGAGTGAGTGAGTAAGTGGTTGACTGTTTGAGTGGATGAATGTTTGAGTGAGTGAGTGGTCGACTGCTTGAGTGGGTGAATGTTNGAGTGAGTGAGTTAGTGGTTGACTGCTTGAGTGGGTGAATGTTTGAGTGAGTGGTCGACTGAGTGAGTGGTTGACTGCTTGAGTGGGTGAATGTTTGAGTGAGTGAGTTGTTGACTGCTTGAGTGGGTGAATGTTTGAGTGAGTGGTCGACTGAGTGAGTGGTTGACTGCTTGAGTGGGTGAATGTTTGAGTGAGTGGTTGACTAAGTGAGTGGTTGACTGCTTGAGTGGGTGAATGTTTGAGCGAGTGAGTGGTCGACTGAGTGAGTGGTTGACTGTTTAAGAGGATGAATGTTTGAGTGAGTGAGTGGTCGACTGAGGGAGTGGTTAACTGCTTGAGTGGTCGACTGCTTGAGTGGGTGGTTGAGTGAGTNAGTNAGTGATTGACTGCTTGAGTGGGTGAATGTTGAGCGAGTGAGTGGTCGACTGAGTGAGTGGTTGACTGTTGAGTGAGTGTGTGAGTGGTTGATTCAGTGAGTGCTGACTGTTGAGTGGGTGACTGTTTAAGTGAGTGAGTCGTTGACTGCTTGAGTGGTGAATGTTTGAGTGAGTGAGTTAGTGGTTGACTGCTTGAGTGGGTGAATGTTTGAGTGAGTGAGTGAGTGGTTGACTGCTTGAGTGGTGACTGTTTAAGTGAGTGAGTCGTTGACTGCTTGAGTGGGTGAATGTTTGAGTGAGTGAGTTAGTGGTTGACTGCTTGAGTGGGTGAATGTTTGAGTGAGTGGTTGATTCAGTGAGTGCTTGACTGCTTGAGTGGGTGACTGTTTAGTGAGTGAGTCGTTGACTGCTTGAGTGGGTGAATGTTGAGTGAGTGAGTTAGTGGTTGACTGCTTGAGTGGGTGAATGTTTGAGCGAGTGAGTGGTCGACTGAGTGAGTGGTTGACTGCTTGAGTGGGTGAATGTTTAAGTGAGTGAGTGGTTGACTAATTGAGTGGTTGACTGCTTGAGTGGATGAATGTTTGAGTGAGTGGTCGACTGAGTGAGTGGTTGACTGTTTAAGAGATGAATGTTTGAGTGAGTGAGTGGTCGACTGAGGGAGTGGTTAACTGCTTGAGTGGTCGACTGAGTGAGTGGTTGACTTGAGTGGGTGAATGTTTGAGTGAGTGTGTTAGTGGTTGACTGCTTGAGTGGGTGAATGTTTGAGCGAGTGAGTGGTCGACTGAGTGAGTGGTTGACTGCTTGAGTGGGTGAATGTTTGAGCGAGTGAGTGGTTGACTAAGTGAGTCGTTGACTGCTTGAGTGGAAAAATGTTTGAGTGAGTGGTCGACTGAGTGAGTGGTTGACTGTTTGAGTGGGTGAATGTTTGAGCGAGTGAGTGGTCGACTGCTTGAGTGGGTGAATGTTTGAGCGAGTGTGTTAGTGATTGACTGCTTGAGTGGAAAAATGTTTGAGTGAGTGAGTGGTTGACTGCTTGAGTGGGTGAATGTTTGAGCGAGTGAGTTAGTGATTGACTGCTTGAGTGGAAAAATGTTTGAGTGAGTGGTCGACTGAGTGAGTGGTTGACTGTTTGAGTGGATGAATATTTGAGTGAGTGAGTGGTCGACTGCTTGAGTGGTGAATGTTTGAGTGAGTGAGTGAGTGGTTGACTGCTTGAGTGGGTGAATGTTNGAGTGAGCGAGTGGTCGACTGAGTGAGTGGTTAACTGCTTGAGTGGGTGAATATTCGAGTGAGTGAGTGAGTGGTTGACTGTTTGAGTGGATGAATATTTGAGTGAGTGGTTAACTGAGTAAGTGGTTGACTGAGTGAGTGGTTGAGTTGTTGAGTGGTTGACCCACATGGCTGGGGGCAGGCCTTGGGCACCTCCATGCGATACCCATCCTGGAGGAGACGAAGAACGTGTCGTCCACTTCCAGGTGAGGTAGGGGCTCTCACCTGCACACACACACACACGTGAGCCGTTCACCTGCGCGTCCGCACACAACTCCTTTGTGTGGGGCAGCTGAGTGGTGGGGGGGGGGGGGGCTGTGTGGGGCTCCCGGTGTGTGGGACACCTGCATGCAGAGCGCCTTTGTGTGCAGGTTCTGTGTGGGGGGGGGGGNCGTTTTGGGGGGGGACCCTGTGAGGGGACACCTGTGTGCAGGACATCCCTGTACGTATGTTGAACGTCTTCGCACCGTACGTAGCCAACCGTGCTAATCGGAGGTGCTGGAAGTAAGTATGGGGGGTTCTGTGCGTGGGGGACCCGTTCTGGGGGTGCCCTGTGTGTGGAGCGGGGGACTTCTACGCACCAGCTTGGGGCAAGCGACTGATGATGATGTGGGGGGTGGGGGGCGCCGTACCGTAGGAGTAGACCTCCCAGACGAGGACTCCATAGGACCACACGTCGCTCTTGAGCGAGAACACGCAGTCGAACACGCTCTCTGGGGCCATCCACTTCACGGGCAGCCGGGCCTGGGGCGCATGGCCAGGTGAGGGGACGGGGTCAGACAGTGCCGGATCGTCCCGTAGCACAAGCAGCTGCACGTGCTAGGGCCCCGCACTTTCAAGGCTCCGCGCTAAATGCTTTCAAGCTATCAATCAATTGTCAAGGCGCCCTTCCCCTCCAACCCAGCTTAAATATACGCTGCCAAGCATGGTGGTGTCATTCAGACGCTGTCTTTCCGATAGACCTGTTCTTCACCTGAGGACGGCTGCTTGCGTTGTGGCCGAAACGTCGCGAGAATTATTTTATTATATGGTATTTTTTATTATTTTTTATTTCCCTTCTACGTGACTTTACCGAAAGAACCAAGAAGACTATCAATTGCAGTTCAGTGATTCTGCACTTGCTCTATTACTATAATAGTATACTGCCTTCAACTTTTATGCACGACTGGGTGTTTAAGGTTAGCGATTTGTCGCATTATCTGGCTGTATAGCAAGTGAAAACATGTAATTACTTCACTATGCAAGTTAAAAATTTATGTTTTAATATTTGGGCCCCTTTATAACATTTGCTTACAGGCCCGCGCTAACTTAATCCGTCACTGGCGTCAGGGGACTCAAACCCCATCTCTGTAACTCTTTCATAGGGGTATACACTCAAGGATAAAACACAAACATTGTTCCCCATAGGGGACAGGCTGCCACTAGGGGGTCCCCAAGGCTCACACACTGCAATTTCACACATTGTGATTACGTCGTGGGCACAGTCTAAACACAAGTGTGATTAGTGTCACATTTAACGCGTCAGCTTGGTTAAGTGGTTGAGCGACAGGCCCCGGCCGCGGCTAGATCCATCATCCCTCGTGGGTCAAGGATCGCCGCTCTGTGGGAAGTCAACGCTGCTTGTCCTATGGAGAGACTCGCCCCTGACCCACGAGTGTGGAGTTTACACCGCTGGCTTCGGGCTGTAACCGGGATATGAGGACCTCAGTGCCAGTGGCGGCTCCTGCAAAATCTCTCAGGGGGGCAAATGTCTGGATGATTGATAAGGTCCACCCATGCAATGAATAAATTAACAGCTTAAGCATGTAAAGGCAACTTCACTTCTTTAATATTGATGAAAAATAAAGTGACTCTTACAATACATCTTGTTTGTTTATATACTCACTATTAAAACAAACCACTCAAGTTTATTTTATTAAAGATTCCACTAGGTGGCGATAAATGATATTGTTGGATGAAACGTGCTTACGTATGATGACGTTAGCACGTATGATGACGTAAGCACGTTAGTGCATGCCCTCCCGGAAGCCATAGAGAATGCATTGCAGCGCCCCGTTCGAAAAAAANCATCTTTGAATGTAAGTCCACTCGGGGCGATTCTCAGCCGTAGTGAAATCGCCCAAAAAGAGGCGGTACTCCACAGAACGTGACATGACGCTGATTGGACTATATCCAGAGGCTGACAGTGACGGCTAGCGTGACTCTGTGGTTGAATGACATTGGTGGTGCGTCGCCCAATCGCCCTAATGAAGAAACCGCCCNTGCTCAGGTGCTCATTTGAGCACGATCACTTTGAGTTTCACTTCTGTTCTATTACTTTGACAGCGTTACCACTCGGGGCCATGGACACATCCACTGCACAGACACAGCAGCAGCCATGCACTTTCAAGCAGCAGCTGAAGGCTCTCACCCATCCGGGCTCTCACCTGTTCAGGCTCTCACCTGTCTGGGCTCTCACCTGTTCAGACTCTCACCTGTTCAGGCTCTCACTTGTTCAGGCTCTCACCCGTTCGGCTCTCACCCGTTCGGGCTCTCACTTGTTCGGGCTCTCACTTGTTCGGGCTCTCACTTGTTCGGGTTCTCACCTGTTCGGGCTCTCACCTGTTCGGGCTCTCACCTGTTCGGGCTCTCACTTGTTCGGGCTCTCACTTGTTCAGGCTCTCACTTGTTCGGGCTCTCACTTGTTCGGGCTCTCACTTGTTTGGGCTCTCCCTTGTTCGGGCTCTCACCTGTTCGGGCTCTCACTTGTTCGGGCTCTCACTTGTTCAGGCTCTCACTTGTTTAGGCTCTCACTTGTTCGGGCTCTCACTTGTTCGGGCTCTCACTTGTTCAGGCTCTCACTTGTTCAGGCTCTCACCTGTTCGGGCTCTCACCTGTCTGGGCTCTCACTTGTTCAGGCTCTCACTTATTCAGGCTCTCACCCGTCCGGGCTCTCACTTGTTCAGGCTCTCACCTGTTCGGGCTCTCACCCGTTCAGGCTCTCACTTGTTCAGGCTTTCACTTGTTCAGGCTCTCACTTGTTCAGGCTCTCACCCGTTCACGCTTCACTTGTTCAGGCTCTCACCCGTCCGGGCTCTCACTTGTTCAGGCTCTCACCTGTTCGGGCTCTCACCCATTCAGGCTCTCACTTGTTCAGGCTTTCACTTGTTCAGGCTCTCACTTGTTCAGGCTCTCACCCGTTCACGCTCTCACTTGTTCACGCTCTCACTTGTTCGGGCTCTCACTTGTTCTGGCTCTCACTTGTTCAGGCTCTCACTTGTTCAGGCTATCACTTGTTCGGGCTCTCACTTGTTCGGGCTCTCACCTGTTCGGGCTCTCACTTGTTCGGGCTCTCACTTGTTCAGGCTCTCACTTGTTCAGGCTATCACTTGTTCGGGCTCTCACTTGTTCGGGCTCTCACCTGTTCGGGCTCTCACTTGTTCGGGCTCTCACTTGTTCAGGCTCTCACTTGTTCAGGCTCTCACTTGTTCGGCTCTCACTTGTTCAGGCTCTCACTTGTTCAGGCTCTCACTTGTTCGGGCTCTTATTTGTTCGGGCTCTCACCTGTCTGGGCTCTCACTTGTTCGGGCTCTCACTTATTCAGGCTCTCACCCATCCGGGCTCTCACTTGTTCGGGCTCTCACTTGTTCAGGCTCTCACCCGTCCGGGCTCTCACTTGTTNCTTGCTCTCACCTGTTCGGGCTCTCACCCGTTCAGGCTCTCACTTGTTCAGGCTTTCACTTGTTCAGGCTCTCACTTGTTCAGGCTCTCACTTGTTCAGGCTCTCACTTGTTCAGGCTAACACCCGTTCGGGCTCTCACTTGTTTAGGGTGTGCATGAGAGAATGTGACTCTGCCTCGGAGATGCGTCGCGCTGATTCGTGAGATATGCGCCCATTGTAAGTTGTGCTTTTTGTTGCTATTACTATCACCACTCACTGTGGTCATGGTAGCACGAAGACCACCACGGTATCCCCTGACTGGAGTCACAGGCACCCTCGGGGGTCCACAATCCCATCAATGTATCCCCTCACTGGGGTCGTGTTCCCCCAGGTCTCTGTCCTGCTTCACCGGCCTCATGGGGACTGTCGTGGTCTGGAGCAAGGGATTCACTTTGCACTGAATAGTTCATGGCTCGCCGGCTGGGTAGGTGGTCAGTAACTCGCAGCAGCCAGAGCGAGAGGTTTACTGGACGTGGTGCGCCATTGATATTAAGCCCTTTGTGGAACCGACCATTTTGTCTACCTTTATGGGGTTCAAGGTGACCCCAGCCGCAAGGGTCACGGAGTCCTTGAACCCGCTCGTCTCCCACCCCACGTGCGGCCCTGTGTGATCCAGCCTCGACCCCTGACCCTCACCGCATCCCCGCCCCACATCCAGCAGGTGGGTTGACTGCCGCGTGACCCCCACCCCTTCCCGGCGCCCCGGACTCACGTTGCCGCGCTGGATGTAGTTGGGGTCTCGCGTCACGTCTCGGGCCAGCCCAAAGTCGCAGATCTTGGCGAGGAAGCCCTCAGCCAGCAGCACGTTCCGAGCCGCCACGTCGCGGTGCAGGCACTAGGTCACGGTGAGGTCACGGAGAGGTCATGGTGAGGTCACGGATAGGTCATGGTGAGGTCACGGATAGGTCATGGTGAGGTCACCAACAGGTCACAGACAGGTCAATGAGAGGTCACAGCTAAATGACATGTAATGCAAATGCGTAATTTAATTCTTCTCGGAATGTATATTTGGTATCTAAATTACATTTTCCCCAGTAGGTGGTGATTTTAATGTAATTTTTCTATCTCTGGCTCACTACTGATAGGTAATTCGCACCGAGGTGTACAGCAAGGTCGCAGGTCACCTGTAAATTATGGAGTAATGGGGTCACAGGTCACAACGAGGTCAAGGAGAGGTCAAGGACAGGTAACAATGGGGTCTCGGTGAGGCTGGAGTATGACATGAGCTCACGGCGAGGTATCGCTGAGGTCATGATAGAATCAGGGCACAAGGCGATGAGATCTGGGATCGTGCCAGGTCACGCTGAGGTCACCTTTTTGGAGGAGAGGAAGGCCATGCCGCCCGCCACCTGGTGGCACAGGAGAGCAACTCCCGGGGATGCAGGATCTCCTCCGAGCCTCCTGCAGGACACGGGGCGTCACCGTCATTATCGACATCAACACCACCATCGTCGTCCACAACGGTAGCTCCATCACCATGAGCGGCCTCGTCGTCCTCATCGACACAACAGTCACAATCAACACAACCACCACCACCATCATCATCATCACGAGCAGCTTCAGCATCGCCAATTAGCGTGCACTGTGCAATACGCACGCACTGTACAGAGCGCGTACATTGCAAGGTGCAGAGCGTGCAGATGGGGCCCACGCGTTCGCTTTTGAAGCGCGACTCCCTGTGGTGTTTCTCCCCCCTCCCCACCCGCCCCTCGCTCCCACCTGGTTCCACCAGGTTCCCGTAGACGGAGTGTTGGGGTGCGAGCCCCGGCTTGGGGGACCCCTTGGGGCTGTGTGCCCGGAGGAAGGTCAGGAGGTCGCCGTGGCAGCAGTACTCGGTGATGAGCAGCACGGGCTCTAGGGGCACAGACACAGCCACTCCCACCGGGTCTCGCGCAGGGAAAGCAGGGGAGGAGGAGGAGGGAGGGGGATCATAGGGACCCACCAAGGGGAGGGATCGATCAAGGAGGAACCACGGAAGGAATCAGAAAGGGGGGGGGGGGTTGTGGTAGAATCGGGGCAGTAGGGAGGGGGTGAGGAGGGGATCGTGTAGGAGGAGCTCAAGGGGGACCAGTGGGGATCAGGGCCCCACCGCGCTCAGTGCAGGCTCCCAGCAGGTTCACGATGTTCGGATGCTGCCCCACGTGACACAGAACCTTGAGCTCCATGCGCAGAGCCTCGCGCTCCACGGCACGGGCACTCTCTGTGTGTGGGGGGGGGGGGTAAGGTGGAAGGTCAAGCCGGGTCCACACCTGAGCAATCAGTTGCACAACCAAACCGCTCTCCAACTGCTTTGTCCCACGTCCGAGCGAGTAGTTGCACAACAGGAACGTGGTTCGTAATACGATGGATAATATTGGTTGCCAACGCCGACTCGGTGTTAAGAATATCGGTGGCTTCAGTGTCTGGGGCGCGTCCTTCACACCACAGGCTCGCCTCTACTCTGGCTGGCCTCACACTCCTCCAGCAGCCAACTTGACAGCCCCGTCACCAGATCGCAAATGTGCCGAGCGGCGAACCCTGGCAGTTGGTCGCAATTGTTGAAGTTGATTGTGACGGTGACCTGAAGCAATACAGGAGCACGATGCAGTTGATAATTGGTTTTTGACCCTTTTATCTGGCAACAAAACTGACACCTTTTTTTACAAGGAGTCATGTTTGCATAGAACACAATACCTGCAGTCGGAATACAAAAAAAAACATAACTCTGATAATGAATGCACTGTCCTTGAAGTTGATTGGTCCACACCCGAGACAGCTTTCCTTAGAGCCTAGTCTCACATGGTGTTGGACCAGATGACGCCTTTTTGCATTCCGACCGCAGGTATTGTGGTCAATGCTAAACATGACTCCTTGTGAAAAAAGGTGTCAGTTTTGTTGCCAGATAAAAGGGTTAAAAACCAATTATCATATTTTGCTACTGGCAAATGAGGTTCCAATCACGATGCAGTTCTTCGGGGGAACTGCCGATGGGGTTTGTTGTCGCTGTTTAACTTCGTGCTTTCTTGCACGATACATGTGTTGTTTCACAATAATACCTCGCTACAATACGCTCAGCACAGCGGCGGGAAGTGGATTACGCCTCCGCTTGAAGCAACTGGTTGCGCAGTAGCTCGCAACTGGTTGCAGACATTTAGATTTAAAGCTTTCGTGACTGCAGGGATTCATATTCTTGGTTCTTTCGGTAAAGTCACGTAGAAGGGAAATATTATTTAGAAGGGAATTATTATTTCCCTTCTAAATAATATGACTTTACCGAAAGAACCAAGAATATGGTTGCAGAGATGTCCACATTCAAGCGAATCAGTCGCGTGCAATCGAGCAGTTGCAACTGATTGCTGAGGTGTGGACCAGGCCCCCTCCCAGCCTCTCCTCACCCTGGAGCCCTCCCCAGCACACCACATCCAGTATCGCAAATCCTGCTACGGCTCTGACTACTCCTCACATGCCACCGTATACATACATAATACGTACTGTGCATACGTTCTGATGATACATACTTGTGATTTCGTTTTTGCATCAAACTAAGGGCCCACGATGCACGGGGAACCCATATCTAATAGGTGTCGTTGCCTGTAAGCATCGGCAGTTCGTCGTCATTGGTCATGCACGCCTGATTCTGCTGATGAGACACTGACTTTCAAAACCGATGTGGGGTTTGCTTGTCCTGAACCAATGCCGCTGCGTTTGTGTACTCCCAGAAGGCCGTGGGGCCGATGGGATGTGTAGGGAAAAAAATACTTACTCTTAGTTCTTTCGGTAAAGTCACGTAGGTAAAAAATGAAATTAAAATTAATAAAAATAAAACAATAAAATCACGACGTGCCTCCGAAACGTCGTGATTTTATTGTTTATTTTTATTAATTTTTATTNCATTTTTACTTACGTGACTTTACCGAAAGAACTAAGAGTATGAATCCTTGCAGTCACGAAAGCTTCAAATCTAGAAAAAAAAATACTTGTTTTGACACGGAGAGACGTCTGCACGGCATGAAGAATTGCCACCAAATTAATTTACAAAAAATATTAACCTCGGCTGTCCCCATGCCCCATATCCCTGCTCCCCCTCAATTGGATTGACCCCCCCCCCCACCACCCATTGCCCCCACCCCACCCCTCCCCTCACTCTTGAGCCGCTTGACGGCGACGCACGTGGTGGCGCCCTGCTGCCCGTGGAGGCCGTGGGCCGTGGCCGCCACCACCTCGCCGAAGGCTCCCGTGCCCAGCGTCTCCCCTGGGGGGGGGGGGACACACGTGACGTGCGGAGTGGAGGGACACGTGGTGGGGTTCCAGACCTCCTGAGCACTCCATTCGCCCTCGAGTCACTCCTATAGTCACCCTGGTAGTCACTCCTACGCAGTACTCGCTATGTAGTCACTCCCCTAGTCACCCTGCATTCTCTCCTATAGTCACTCCTCTAGTCACCCTGTAGTCACTCCTCTCGTCACTCCCTCGTCACCCTGTAATCCTATCGTCACCCCTATACTCACCCTGTACAATATGAACTGCTGCAATCAGCACCGTACTCGCCCTGTATTCACTCTGAGTCACCCTTCTAGCCAACATGTATTCGCTCCTAGACTCACCATATTAGTCACCCACATACAACCTCGGGCTTACCCAGGTCGAGTGTGGCTCTGTCCACCTCCCAGTGGTGGAGGTCGTAGGTCAGCTTGCCGGGGTCGATGTAGATGTACTCGTTCGTGTCGTGGTCCACGGAGTCGATGATTTTCCACTGAACCTCGTAGTGCGGCTTCTGTGGAGCGGTACAGGCACTCAGCACTCACTCACTCATCACTCACACCACTCAGCACTCACTCATCACTCATCACCACTCATCACTCACCACACAGCACTCAGACNTCAGCACATCACCTCAGCACCATCACACACCACCCTCACCACTCACCACTCACTCACTAATCANTCACTCACACATCACTCACTCACACATCACTCACTCATCACTCACTCACTCATCACTCACTCACACAGTCACTCACTCACACAGCACTCACTCACACGTCACTGACTCTCACGGCGCTCAGCACTTGCACTAACCATCACACAAAGCCAGCACTCAACACTGCCCTAACCTTGGGCAGTTCACGTTGTCATCATTGTATTACCGTTATTATGAATACGCTTTACTCCCAGGAAAGCCTCACCGAATCTCAAAGACTTTTTTTCAGGAGGATCCTGCCAAGTTTTCCGCAGTCGGGGACGATGTTGCTGCTGCTGCTGTGTGATCCCACTGAGTGATTTTCATTTATTTTAGTTTTTCGCATTGGGATGTTTGCCCAATACCCTATAACATTGTTGTAATTACCTACATGGGACAGTCTACCTAAGCCAGCCGACCTGAGTTTGGGGCTATCGTACAAAGACCATGTCACAAGCAAGGGGGCTCTGGCCGGAACGAATATCGATACCGAATGCCGACTCGCAGCAGCACCCACGGGACAACATCTCCGATATCACCGACGCGGTTGGCGATGTCGCGCGGGCACGACGGCCCCTGACTTGCTGGACGGACGGAGGCAGAGAGCCGAAGAGGACGAGACGAGCGACATCACAGGGCGGAGCGAGGTGGTGTGGAGACATCGGGGCAAGGAAAGCCACAGGACGGAGCGCCTCGGAAGGTAACGACGCATTGAGACGTCGCGGGTGGACCGTGAAGATCACCGCGTGTCCACCGTGCGGCAGCTGTTGGGGTCTGGCGGAGGGCGGGGAGCGTTGGGAGCGAGGAGGCGGCGGCGGTGGCGGTGGCATCAGCGGCTTTGGGCCACGGTGACATCTCGAGCACTTTGACGCACCCCCAACGGTCGCGACGGATGGCCGATTGGGGGTAGCAGGAGGAGAGAGCGATGAGGCCTGTGCGCGAGAGGCCGCGGTGGCCCTGAGCTCACCTGCTTGTACCTGTAGAACAGGTACCCGCGATGAACGTCATGGCCAGGGTGGCAGCGCCCAGCGCCGGCACCACGTGGTTCCCTTGTTGGGCACCGCTCCTCTGGGCCTGGTGAGCGACTCTGGGTGGCTCTAGGAGCAGAGGGAACACGCGGATTGCTTGACGGGGAGGCGGGTGGAAGCTAGTTTTTTTTTTTAAACAAAGTTGCTGAGCACAGGCCGAAAGGGTACCCCAAAATGCTAAGCGGGCAGCAACAAACAGCACTGTTAAGACTTGACAAGGGTGAACACGTGTTTTGAGGGTGATTTGTAAGCGCTTGAAGAGGAAGATGCGAATATCAATTGGTAGCGCTGTACCGCCACCACGCGCTGTTCGCTCCTCGTTGTCCTACAGAGAGAGAGAGGGGGCGACTCAGAGGTGTGAGGAGGAACCGCGGACGAGCGAGAAGCAGCAGCAGCAGCATCCGGGCGGTGAGTCTGCGCCGACAATTTACAAGCGCCGCGGTATCTCCATCAGTGATGGATTATCCTGTAGCAAAAGTAGCTACACATGCAGCTACGGGCCCGCATTAATGCTTTCAAGCTATCAATTCTGGTCAGTGATTCTGCACTTGCTCTTACTATAGTACTATACGCCTTCAACTTTTATGAACGACTGGGTGTTTAAGGCTAGCGATTTGTCGTATTATCTGGCTGTATAACAAATGAAAAAATACAATAACTTTACTGTGCAAGTAAAAAAAGTGTTTTAATATTTGTTTTTTTTTAAGGGCCCCCCTTTAAAAATTTGCTACAGGCCCCGCACTAGCTTAATCGGCACTCAGCTCCATCTATTAAGGTGTTATCATCCAATTAATGGGCGTGTATATGTACACGTGGGAGGAAACCGGAGCACCCTGAGAAAACCCACTCGTGCGAGGGGAAACACTCTATCCCGTAGAGACGCAACAGGTGGAGTCCGCATTTGCGGCACCACCTATTCCTGGCGAGCCAAGGACACGGCTCCTCTTTGATGCCCACGGGAAGGGAAATCCCCTCGCTACCTTCACAGTTCTGGACTCGAGGCCACGTGCGTAGCCACCACCGCCTGCCACTAGGAGACGATGGGAGGAATTTTCGAGTGGCGCATGGCAAGAAGTAGAAAGAGAAGCGTTGTGACCTGTAGGGACCCCGGTGAGTGATCGAGTGACTGGGGTGAGTCAGTGAGTGCTGGATCATCGGTCACCCTGACTGCTGCTTTACGTTGAATGATATCAGGAGTCGGGTAGGTGATGGGAACAAGTAAAGTGGAGTTGATGTGCATGACAAGGTCCACTTGAGCCAGTTTTCCTAAACCAGGCTGTGAAGCCGGGCATAGCGATTGGTGTGTTTGATGATTGCGCGTCATGAATGATGTGTGGGAGGATGACGGTGGTGTCACGCGGTGAGCAGGACGGTCGCATCTCACCGCTCGCCATGCTCACGTTGACGCTGATGACCGCGTGCGTGTCATGAATGATGTGTGGAGGATGGCGCGTCTCACCGCTCGCTATGCTCACGTTGACGCTGATGACCGCGTGCGCGTCCCCGTTGTGCGCCACCATGGAGTAGCTGCCACTCTCCACGGGGACAATGCGACGCAGCGACAGCGTGCACTTACACCTAGCACGCGTGGACGTACATAGACACACACACGCACGCGCGGACACGAAGGGACAGAAAGCGGACAAAGACTTACAACAACAACCGCCACGAAGTGACGGTGGCGTCATCACGACGCTTGTCCAGGCTACGTGCACTGTGAGGCAACGTGAAGTGTTGAAAGCTCGTTTGCAGGAGGTCACGGAACAGACCCAGGTGCCATGGGTTGAGTGTGCTCCCTATTCAACTTGTTGAATTTTATCCGCCCGGCACTCCGCTCATTGTTGTGAGCGTCGTTCCTCTACCCTCCGCTGTTGTTGGAGGGCAGTTACCTCGAAGTGCCCAGTAGCGACGTCTTTCACGAGCCTCCTCCACAGAGGTGGATCTCGACATCATTGGTATAAGTGGTCGGCAAGTCCACTCAGTTCCACGTCCTATTGCACCGCATCAGCTCCATCTCTTCTACAGCCCATTAAACCGCGCCCGTTTAGCCCCCTCGAATTGGACAAACAGAAGCTGCCTGGGCATGCGTTGGCTGGGCATGCGGGCTACGTGACCCAGCCAACGCAACCTCGCCTGCCGGAGGATCTGACCGATGGGACTGTGTCCATATCGTTTAGGGATCTGTGAGCTCTTCGCACTGTAACCCAGCCTGGTAAATCCATGATGGATCGGTGCAGGGTGTTCCCTTACAGCGCCCCGCGTTTCGGTAAGCGTAGAGAAGGGAGCGCATGCCCCGTGGCCGGGGACAACAACAAAAAAAGCCCGGACAAACGACACGGACACACGACGCAGACATCCGGAGCCTGCATCTCACCAGTGTCCGCGGTAGTGTCCTCGCAGTCCGTGAAGACGACGCGTTGATGACCGAGACGCCGTTGTGCAGCCAGCTGCAGTTGCTGAGTGGAGGAACCGAGAGCACCCCCACGCTCAGCTTCAGGGAGTCGCCGCGCGCCACCAAGACGCTGGTCCAGGCGGATTCAGCAGGGACAGTTCCAACACTCCGCGGTCTGCACAGGCAGCCAGGACGGTTCTAGATTTGAAGCTTTCGTGACTGCAAGGATTCATACTCTTAGTTCTTTCGGTAAAGTCACGTAGGTGAAAAATGAAATTAAAATTAATAAAAATAAAAACAATAAAATCACGACGTTTCGGAGGCAACACAAGTCTCCGTCATCAGGTGGGACCGTCACAGCTAGATTTGCTGCATCAAGTGATGTAGCAATCTGGCTGTGACGGTCCCTGTGACGGTCCACCTGATGACGGAGACTTGTGTTGCTTTATTTTATTAATTTTAATTTCAATTTTTTTATCTACGTGACTTTACCGAAAGAACTAAGAGTATGAAGCCAGGACGGTGTTGATAGGATGATCGGAGCCCACATTTGAAGTGCACCGCGTCTCGCCGTGCTTGCGACTTTCCGCTCACGGCCAACACCAGTGACGATTACCCGAACCGGTCCTGGGCTAGCCGAAGATCGACTCAGCCTCAAATGAGTACCTGGTGGGTGTGTGTAAACATCGCCACGAGGAGACAAAGGCGGCCGAGCATGGTACTGGTCACCCAACCCCCCTTGTGCCATGCCGGTCTTCATAGGTGCTCGCTAAACACCACTTGCCCCTAGAGTCTGGGAAGGCTATACGGGGCATCTTTGTATTTGTCTGATATAGGGTTTGTGTGTCCTGTATATAGAGTCTGTGTATATATGTAATAAAAGGACTCGAACACTTCTTCTGTCTTCGTGTCTTTATTCAGGTTCGCGTCTTTACCCACACGGCACTCTGTTATAACTCCTGTATTTGTAGCCCCCGGCTATTCACTGTTATTATAGCTTCCTCTCCCTCTGACTCTCCGCTTCATCTATTCTAACCTCCTCCCTGCAGACTCGCTGCTACCCTTATGCAGACTCCGGCTGCTACCCCTATGTGCAGACCCTCTGGCTGTCACTGGTTGCAGACCCGCTGCCCACCCTCTGTGTGCAGACCCGCTGCTGACTGCAGCCTCCTCGCTGCTCGGGACGGTCACCGCTGGCCAACGGTGCCGCTCCTCGCTTCCCCCGTGTTCGTGGCGATCTCGCCACACCTGCTTCGCCCTACGTGGCCTTCCTCTATTCCTGGCTCCCCGTCACTCCCCTCGCTCTTCCGGTTCCCTCCTTCTATACTCTACCCCTCTGCCCCCCACGTGACCTAACTCCTCCCCCCTGACGGCACCTCAGAAGGGCCGTTTACAACCGCATTACATCACCCTCCCCTTAAAGAAAATCCAGCCGACCTCGGCTGAATTGCAACCTGAAAGCAATGCGGGTGTAAAGGGCCAACACACAAAAAGACACGAAGCATTGAAGAACATTATAACAATAACACAACACAACACAATCTAACGAAACGTGAGGGATTTCGAGCGAGTACGGGTAGCCGGGCCGTCCCGGACGGTCGGCGGCCCCCCGCCGAGCGGGAACGTGGAAGGGTTTTAGGGGCGACGGGCGCAAGTCCTTCCGTCGCCATTGGAGGCCCGCCACTGTCCCGCTCGCGTCCAGAAACATCCCGTACTCGCGTCCGCGGAGGATAGGAAGAGCTGCAGGTCCCGTGGGTTCTGCGGCTCCGGCCGGCGTCCCACAAGCGGAAGGTCCTCCTCCCTGCGCTGTCACGGCCGGTTTGTCTGTGCCGGAGGGTCTTTCTTTGGGACGTCCGCGATCGAGGCCTCCTGCTGGGGCGGCCCGGAACCCGGGCCCAGCAGTCCCTGGCATAGTGGCCCCGACGGCCGCAGCGGAAACAGTCGACGTCGGGTCGGCGCGCAGCAGGCACCCCGTCCCGACGTGGCCGCGCCGGCGGCGGAGCCCGCGGCCCGGCTCGCTTCGAGCCGGCCACGGAGTGGAGGCGGCCGACAGCTCCTTTGGGCCGGACGCATCCGGCACGAACACGGCCTTCGTAGGGTCCCACCCTACGGCCCCCCCATCGACGACAGGACCCCCGTCCACGCCGTAACTTGTTTCCAGCGGCGGAGATTGAACTGGGAGTTCCAAACACTTAGCCGCGGTCCGGGACGTGAGTTTCTCGTGACCGCAAGCCGGCATAGGAATGCCCAGATCCCGGGACAACTCCAACTTCTTCCCAAGATGAGAGGTTCCAGCAGGTCAGGCTCCGTCTCCGGGTAAGCGGCCATCGCAAGTTCCAGCACGGCGCCCCTGTACGCTACAGGCGACTCCTCCGGTGCGCGTTGCCGCTGCACGAAGCGGCGATGGGCGTCATCCGGTGGCTCGTACGCGTCCGCCATTTCGTCGAACACTCCCGCAATGTTTTCTTCTTTGCAGCTTTTATAGAGCGAAAAAACGAACAGACTCATCGTCAAGGAGAGTCGGAAGCACCTCCAGCGCCTCGGCGTCCGTCCACCTTGCCGTTCGCACCGCCGCCAAAAATCGACAAGCGAACGCACTCCAGTCGCCCCCGATGGAGAACTCCTTAACAGTCGTAAGGTGACGACTGCGGCTCCTTGGCTTACTTCCGTCCGTCACCGACTCTTCCGGCGGCAAGTTCAGCAAGGCGTCGCAACGCGGTGTCTTCAAGATGGCGGACGGTCTTCGTGGCGGCCCAAGATGGCGGCTTCCCGCCTTCCGTGGTGCGCCACGCCCAAGATGGCGTCTTCACGCCGCGTGGTCGATGGCGGCGCCATCGAAGACGCCCCGGGCTCCTGCCGATCACCACCCTCACTTTCCAACGTCGCCCTTGGCGTGACAAGGTCACACAACTCCGTGATAACGGTTTTTAAGGTCGCCAGTTGCTCCGCCATCCGGGTCCATCTTAAGTCTTCGTCCTTCAACGCAGATAAGTCGGGCGCAGTGGTAACCTCCTCCACACCCGGCCCATCACGGATCTCTCCCTCCGCCGAAGTGAAGCCGACCTCAGGAGGAAGATCGTCGTCGTCCGATGATGAAGCCGACGCCGGAGATGGGATGTTCTTCTTCCTCAGTTGTTTCGCCATGCCGTTTCACTTCTGACTCCAGTGTAATAAAAGGACTCGAACACTTCTTTCTGTCTTCGTGTCTTTATTCAGGTTCGCGTCTTTACCACACGGCACTCTGTTATAACTCCTGTATTTGTAGCCCCCGGCTATTCACTGTTATTATAGCTTCCTCTCCCTCTGACTCTCCGCTTCATCTATTCTAACCTCCTCCCTGCAGACTCGCTGCTACCCTTATGCAGACTCCGGCTGCTACCCCTATGTGCAGACCCTCTGGCTGTCACTGGTTGCAGACCCGCTGCCCACCCTCTGTGTGCAGACCCGCTGCTGACTGCAGCCTCCTCGCTGCTCGGGACGGTCACCGCTGGCCAACGGTGCCGCTCCTCGCTTCCCCCGTGTTCGTGGCGATCTCGCCACACCGCTTCGCCCTACGTGGCCTTCCTCTATTCCTGGCTCCCCGTCACTCCCTCGCTCTTCCGGTTCCCTCCTTCTATACTCTACCCCTCTGCCCCCCACGTGACCTAACTCCTCCCCCCTGACGGCACCTCAGAAGGGCCGTTTACAACCGCATTACATATATATGGGTGTGTGTGTGTGTTGAAGGTGTGTAGGTTGTGTGGAGCGAGTGGCATGTGCATGTGTGCCAAGTGTTTGTGTGCATGACTCCTTGATGCAGGTGTGCATGGCTCTTATCGGGGCTGGGCATTCGTGTGCAGGGCGTGTGCAGGGCGCGTGTGTATGTTAAACTTCCTTCGCACCGTACGTAGCCAACCTTGCTAACCGGGGATGCGGGTTGGGTGTGCGTCCGTGCACGGTGCGCGTGTGCAGGGTGTGTGTGCAGTGTGTGTGTGTGTGTGCAGGGTGTGTGTGTAGGGTGCGTGTGCAGGGTGTGTGTGTGTGCAGGGTGTGTGTGCAGGGTGTGTGTGCAGGGTGTGTGTGTGTGTGCAGGGTGTGTGTGTGCAGGGTGTGTGTGTGTGCAGTGTGTGTGCAGGGTGTGTGTGTGTGCAGGGTGTGTGTGTGCAGGGTGTGTGTGCAGGGTGTGTGTGTGCAGGGTGTGTGTGTGCATGGTGTGTGTGTGTGCAGGGTGTGAGTGCAGGGTGTGTGTGTGCAGGGTATGTGTGTGTGTGTGTGCAGTGTGTGTGCAGGGTGTGTGCAGGGTGTGTGTGTGTGCAGGGTGTGTGTGTGCATGGTGTGTGTGTGCTGTATGTGTGTGTGCAGTGTGTGTGCAGGGTGTGTGTGTGCAGGGTGTGTGTGTGCAGGGTGTGTGTGCAGGGTGTGTGTAGCAGGCTGTGTGTGTAGGGTGTGTGTAGCAGGCTGTGTGTGTGTGCAGGGTGTGTGTGCAGTGTGTGTGCAGGGTGTGTGTGTGTGCAGGGTGTGTGTGTGCAGGGTGTGTGTGTGCAGGGTGTGTGCAGGGTGTGTGTGCAGGGTGTGTGTGCAGGGTGTGTGTGTGTGCAGGGTGTGTGTGTGCAGGGTGTGTGTGTATGTAGGGTGTGTGTGTGCAGTGTGTGTGCAGTGTGTGTGTGCAGGGTGTGTGTGCGCAGGGTGTGTGTGTGTGTGCAGGGTGTGTGTGTGTGCAGGGTGTGTGTGTGCAGGGTGTGTGTGTGTGCAGGGTGTGTGTGTGCAAGTGCAGGGTGTGTGTGTGCAAGTGCAGGGTGTGTGTGCAGGGTGTGTGTGTGTGTGTGTGCAGGGTGTGTGTGCAGGGTGTGTGTGTGTGTGTGCAGGGTGTGTGTGCAGGGTGTGTGTGCAGGGTGTGTGTGTGCAGGGTGTGTGTGTGCAGTGTATGTGCAGGGTGTGTGTGTGTGCAAGGTGTGTGTGCAGGGTGTGTGTGTGTGCGGGGTGTGTGTGTGTGCAGTGTGTGTGCAGGGTGTGTGTGTGTGCAGGGTGTGTGTGTGTGCAGTGTGTGTGCAGGGTGTAGGGTGTGTGTGAATGCGGGTGTGTGTACAGGGAGTGTGCAGGGTGTGTGTGCAGGGTGTGTGTGTGCAGGGTGTGTGTGTGCAGGGTGTGTGTGTGTGTGTGCGGGGTGTGTGTGTGCAGGTGTGTGTGTGTGTGTGTGCAGTGTGTGTGTGTGCAGGGTGTGTGTGCAGGGTGTGTGTGCAGGGTTTGTGTGTGTGTGTGCAGGGTGTGTGCAGGGTGTGTGTGCAGGGTGTGTGTGCAGGGTGTGTGTGCAGGGTGTGTGTGAGTGCGGGTGTTTGTGTGTGCAGGGTGTGTGTGTGCAGGGTGTGTGTGTGTGTGCAGGGTGTGTGTTCAGGGTGTGTGTGCAGGGTATGTGTGAGTGCGGGGTGTGTGTGTGTGCAGGGTGTGTGTGTGTGCAGGTGCAGGGTGTGTGTGTGCGGGTGTGTGTGTGCAGGGTGTGTGTGTGNAGGGTGTGTGTGTGNAGGGTGTGTGTGTGTGTGCGGCTGTGTGTGTGTGTGCAGGGTGTGTGTGCATGTGTGTGTGTNTNCGGTGTGTGTGTGTGTGCAGGTGTGTGTGAGGGCTGTGTGTGTGTGCAGGGTGTTGTGTGGCGGTGTGTGTGTGTAGGGTGTGTGCAGGGTGTGTGTGTGTGCAGGGTTGCGTGGGGTGTGTGTGTGTGTACGGTGTGTGTTGGGTGTGTGTGTAGGGTGTGTGTGTGGTGCAGGGTGTGTGTGTGTGTGCAGGGTGTGTGTGTGGTGTGTGTGCAGGGTGTGTGTGTGTGTGTGTGAGTGTGTGTGCAGTGTGTGTGCAGGTGTGTGTAGGGTGTGTACAGGGTGTTTGTGCAGGGTGTGTGTGTGTGTGCAGGGTGTGTGCAGGGTGTGTGTGTGGTGTGTGTGCAGGGTGTGTACAGGGTGTTTGTGCAGGGTGTGTGTGTGTGTGTGTGCAGGGTGTTTGTGCGGGTGTGTACAGGTGTGTGTGCAGGGCGCGCACCCAGCACGGTGACATTGGCCGCGACGTTGACGGAGAGGCCTCCATCCCTGCTGTCTTTCCCCTGGCACAGCACACTCCCGCGTTCTCACGCGCTGCTCGGTCCAGGCTCACGGCACCTTTGAGCTCGTGAAGAGACGGCGATATGATGTGGTACTCATTTGGGTGTTTCACCTGCGGCGGGGGGGGGGGGTCAGAGAGAGAGGGGTGACGTCGCGGCAGAGAGTCACCAGTCGATCCGAGGTCCCTGGAGCCTCTCGCTCGTTCGGACATCGACATGCCGGGTGGAGGTGGAGAGGCACCCAGTGCCGGGTGGTCCTCGTAGCACGAGTAGCTGCTACACGTGCTCGGGCCACGCACTTCCAAGGGCACCGCGCTAAATGCTTTCAAGCTATCAATTCCGGTTCAGTGATTCTGCACTTGCTCTATTGCTAAAGTACTATACCGACTCCTTGTAAAAAGGTGTCAGTTTTGTTGCCAGATAGAAGGGTCAAAAACAATTATCTAATTTTTTACTGGCAAATGAGGTTCCAATCGTGTAAATGTTTACCCCGAGCTCTCATACTCTGATGGTGCATTGTCTTTGAGTTGTGCGCCTTTTGGCGTCGTCTGGTCCAACACCATGTGAGACTAGGCTCTAAGGAAAGCTGTCTCGGGTGTGGACCAATCAACTTCAAGGACAGTGCATACATTATCAGAGTTATGTTTTTNGTTTGCATTATGACTGCAGGTATTGTGGTCTATGCAAACATGACTCCTTGTAAAAAAAGTGTCAGTTTTGTTGCCAGATAAAAGGGTAAAAATCAATTATCACATTTTTTACTGGTAAATGAGGTTCCAGTGGTACTATCCCGCCTTCAACTTTATTAACGACTGGGTGTTTAAGGTTCGCGATTTGTCGCATTATCTAGCTGTATAGCAAATGAAAAATACAATTACTTTACTGTGCAAGTAAAAAAATGTGTGTTTTAATATTTTTATTTAGGGCCCCTTTATAACGTATGCTGTAGGCCCCACACTAGCTTAGTCCGGCACTGCACTCACCCACGACGACTCTGTAGGGGCGAGATGGGTCCAGCGGAGCTCAATGTTTCTAACCTCCAACTGCACGGAGCAGCGGAAGTGGAGTGGGTCACCCACGCGGACCACCGCGAAGGGAGGTTCCACCTTGACTCGCGGGACCACGGCTCCTACACCGTCGCCACCATCATCACTCAAACATGATCACTCAACATCATCACCACCATCATCATCATCATCCTTATTGATTGTCATTGATCAATATAATATAATCATCGCCGTATTCATGAGTAGAGATCTAATTATGAATACAGTATATCATCACTCGTAATTATTACTGATCACTGATCATCACAATAAGGGTATATCATCATTGCCAATAATCTATACATCACGATCGTTATTGAAGTATCACCATCATGAGCACCCTGTCTTGGATTCAAGGCCAGGAGCGTGGTTGCCACCTTTTACAGTGTAAACCGAAAAGTTACATATTTATGATTCTGACCAGATCTGTCATCAAAACTGTGAAGTTCTCCTCCTGTAAAGTTCAACGCGATACCTACACCAAGATCTGTGTACACATCAACTGCTGGTACCGAGCACGGACGCCGATTCCCAGGCTGTTCTGGGTCAAACCCAGACACGTGGCAACCCTCGCCAGGAGCCATAATACCAGCCAAGGCCAGGAGACTTTTATATCTCGGCCGGTGTCACGGCCATCGGCCCAGATGGTGAAACCTCCTGCGATGGTGGTTGAACCATTGTACCTCTGAGACGACAATAACAGTGAATGATCAAAATTATCTGATTTGATTAGTAAGGTTATCAAGCGCCATATACGGACAACTGGCATCGCTAAGTACTTGGCATCTCTCGTGGTCCTGAATTCCGCTCTGGTCCATGTGCTACCGGTCAAGGCCCGGTCTTGTAAGTTGATCGATTGAGGGGGTGGTATGAGCCGTGCTGTCTACGTGAACAAGTGGGCGCTCTTCTAGCGATCTTTGTGGACATGTGGGATCCAGTGAGTGACTCGGGAAGAGCGATGAGGGAGTTTACCGTGAGTCCTCGAAAATATCTGATCGAGGACACCGGAGGCAAGAACCGCGAGGTGAAGGACTAGAGCTGAGAGAACGTCATGTAACTGGCCTTGAGGTCCAGGGCCGTTAGCGCGTCTACACACCATCATCATAATCATCACCAACATTTCGGAATGGCCAGCATTCAAATGTCGACGTAAAAAAATATCCGAACGGACAAAAAACCCTCGTCTTCTGTACACAGAGCAATAGTAATACACGATCGTTCCACTACCCTTCCTGTCATCGATGACAATGCTGACAGCAATGAACCAAAGGGCCTCGCTGAGATACAATTACTCTTCTTAGGACGGCGCTGGGTTGGATGTGTGCACTGGAGAAACCCCACAAGCACGAGAGGAGACTCCGGACCTCCTCATGGGTACTCCCAACAACATCGTCACGGCAAACGAGCGTCGTCGCTGTTGGCCTCGTAGCGATGAGGTGAACCCGGGTGGAACTGCACACAGGGACTCGCCTGCAAGCACCTCCGCCGTGCCGCGGTTGAAGAGGATGAGGAGATGGAAGAGGTGGAGGCTCCGATCCCTGGGCCCATGGCGTGTAGCTGCCTACGGGGATGCACGGTGGCACTTTTATAGCTGAGCTCCTCCCGCCGCAACGACCCGCGGAGCAGGAAGAGGAGGAGGAGGTGGCGGTGGTCGTGCATGCAAAAGGTGGCGGTGAAGGCAATTTCGTGGTGGCAGAAGTGGTGGTTGTGAATGTTTTGGAGGTGGTGGTTGCAATCAGGTGGGGTAGCGATGGTGCAGTGGAGTCATCTTCGGCAATAATTTGGACAGATTGACGCGGAGAGATTACATGCTCGTTGTCGCCACTCCGGCGTCCCCGAGGCACTGGACGATCCTGCTACGAGTGACGGAATGAGGAACCACCGTCATCACCCTTTAACACTCGCCCTTGGCACAGGCCATTCTGTGGGCGTGACTCCACTGTTGCTGACCATGTGTTCTTGCGGTACTGTGGTACCCGCTGCGGCTCCCGCTGTGGCTCTGGTTCCATCCCTCAGAAGTTCCTGTTTTTGTGGTTCTGTCTTTTTCACTAAACGGAACCAAAGACCCTGGGCTTGTTTGCCCAGGAAAGCTTGAGTCTCAAAACTCGTTTTTTCAGGAGGGTCCTGTCATGTGCGTTGTTTTTTGCAGTCAGGTTACACACCTACCTGTTATTGCCAGGGAAGGTAACACCTATTCTTGTTTCTTACAGGCTTGATGTGGCTGTTGATCTCAACAACCCGCTGCATTGCGTGATATTGTGGCTATGGGAGGCTTTTTCTAACCTCCTAGGTAGCCCTCTCGAGGTCTCTCGTTTAAGAGCTGCAGCAAACTCTCCTTCCATATCGCACCCATCTCCGCTTCGCGTCGTGATCGACCACTCGCCGCGGTCCCTCGTGTGCCTCCCGTCCCGGTGCCCCTCCGTCGCCTCCCACGAGGTCTCCGTTGCAAATGCCATTCTGCCGCTGTTGAACATCTCCCGATTGCACATACCCCACTCCTCCTGGTTTGCTGTCCCCTGTTTCGGTTTCTACTGCTCCGATGTCACGCGACCCCCGTCGACACATTCACACATTGCTCCCAGCTGTCTCTTGACGTCTCGAAACCGCTCGGATTTGCTCGAGCTCCTTCGCCGAGGCGTCCGCAAATGCATCGATGTCGTATTTAGAGCAACGGAGCGAAAACCAATTGCACAAGCCAGACATAAAATGAGAAGTCGTGCAAAGGAGACGGCGCACATGGGACGGAAACAGCGTTCGCTCGAACCTTGCCGATGCATCAACTCTCTGGGTAAGGGTGAAGGATCGCCCGTCTCGTTGGGAGGCTCACTGGAACACACCTCGTGAACCAGAGGTGGGCAAAGTATATCAATGGTACTTCACCAGATAGTCTCGATGCCCCCCCCCCNGGGTGCTGGTGAAACCTGCGAGCACGCGTTCCAGTCCTGCCAGGATGAACAAAGATCCCTTTCCACCATCGCGTCCCAAATTCAACAGAATAGCACGACGCTCTTAGCACGGTTCCAGATGTCTCTGATGGGTGTGAACCCGGACGGAATAACAGGGACCAGAGCCCCTTTTCAAAATATTTTATATTGCGGCAAGGACGCCATTCTGAGCACGTGGCAGGAGGAGCATGGGATCCACATCTACATCACACTGATACAGCGCCCTCTAACGGCCGGCCCCTGTGCAGCACCGAGGTATAAGCTGACCGGGAAGAACATACGAAGAGTTGCAGGACATCTGGAGTCCCTTCCTGAACAATCCTGTCACCCCCCCNGCCCGCCTCCTCGTGGTGACCCCCCACCCACCCTCCCGTGGCCCCCGTCGCGTTGTGCGGCGGCTTGTTCAGTAGAAAGAAGGAACTCCCGGGTGAACCGAGGTGCGGGGGCAAAGCCGGGCGAGCCGTTTTTGCCGGATGTGATACGCAGATGAAAATAAATGCTTGGTATACATGGCCCCTGTCGCGTACGAGGAAGTTATTTTCGCTGTGAGAATCTCGTGAAACAGACTAGCTTACTTTTGTAGTGGTGACAGATTGGAGACCGAAAAAGATGGTAAGCTGTCAGTACAGAATTTATTTATCAACAAGGAAATACAGAAAGCACATCTCTCGACAACAGTGGTTATTAACCTGGGGTGCACGCACCCCTGGGAGTGCAAGATGCCCTTCTGGAATGGCAAGACGTGCCAGATTTTTTAGACATCATCGAAAACACAAATCAACACAGGCACGTAATACAACTACATTGTTTAATAAAACCTGTGTATCTTCTTGGTTCTTTCGGTAAAGTCACGTAGAAGGGAAATAATAAATAATAAAATAAAACATAATAAAATTATTCTCACGACGTTTCGGCCACAACGCAAGCAGCCGTCTTCAGGTGAAGAACAGGTCTGTCGGAAAGACAGCGTCTGATAAACACCACCAGGCTTGGAGCGTATATTTAAGCTGGGTTGGAGGGGAAGAGCGCCTTGACAAAATAATTTGCATATCAAGAGGAATTTAGCATATTTATGGGAAATGCAGATATGGGATTAGTCATTACTTGTGGAATGCATAGGAGGTGGGCGGGGGTTTCAAAGTCATAATTCCCGTGCATTATGCAGGATTAGCAGCATCAAAGAGGGAGTAAGGTTAGCATTAATAAAGGAAGGAATGTTAATATATGGAGCTGCAGCAACTAATATGCTTATAGACTATACATTGTAATATTACACTATGTATTATTCTACCCACCCTACTGTATACCACACTGCTGTATATTCACTATACAATTACGATACTATATATTTACCTTATACATTGTATTAAACATTACACTTTTATACTGCTCGAAGTTTCTAGAAGGTGGCGTGGCCGGAGGCGGGCCTGGCCACGCCGGGAAGTGTATAGGAGGGACGTGAGCGAAGGTTCGGGGCTGTCGCGGGGTCCCGGGTCCTGGCCGCGTCGCTGCTCGCCGTCATCTTTCTCCATCGTCCAGCCGCATGGCCGATCCTCTGCACGGCTCCCATCGTCGTCATCGCTACATTAGTCAGCCAGCTATGTAGTTAGACGCCGACGATGGGCTGTGTAGAAAGTCGGCTGTGTGTAGCTATGTAGATACGTTTATATATATCGCCAGTGTTTGTGCCCAAGTATGAGAAATAAATAAGAAGCCCTCTACACGTTGTGTCTCGGAAGTCGCTCATTACACATGTATGTGTCTAAGCATCTGTATTATCTTATTACAGTATAAATTTACAGCAAAATAGAATCACGCGTTCTGCCTATCTGAACCGCTGTTTACACAGGTGTAATGACAATAGAGCATGCATGTGGGGTGAGTGCACTAGTGGCCCCGGGAGGTAATGACAGGGGAGTCAGTTGTGAGTGCGAAGGGACTGGTGGCTCCGGGAATGACCGAGAAGGAAGCGTGGTCAGGTGCTGGAAGAGGACGGTAGATTTGCCGGTGGAGCGAGCGTCCAGAGTCAGCGAGAAGGTTCGGGAAGGGGGCGTGGCCTCGTGTCGGTATATAAAGGGGAGATGCGCGGAGACTCAGGGCTGTTGCGGTGGGTCTCTGCCTGATGTCAAGTGAACGTGTCTTCAATAAAGATCCAAGAGAATGTGTTCAGTGTCTTACAGGTGTAGTGATGCCGACACACGTTCTGACTTTTAAGAGCCTTTATTCAGACACAGCACGAACGATGCCCAGGATGGATCTTGAGGCTTGAGCGCCGTCTCCTCTCGAACGTCCTCTCTCCTTGTGCTGTCTCATTTATACCTCCTAGGCCACAATTTCCGGAAGCTTCTATCACTCCACTCCCTCGGCCAATCTGACCCTTCCCCACCAACGGTTCTTAACCGTCCACCTCCAGTCCGCTTGCGCTTCCCGCCTTTTTACCTTTAAAATCTTTCCTCCAATCCCTTTCAATCTTCGCCTCCGGAGCCTCTCACCAATGGGAGGCCTTGGCCTACTCGCTGATTGTTTGTCTGACCGTACACTTCAGGTAAGCGGTCTGTTATCTCGGTCAAGACACCAGGTGAGGCAATTATATCAACCCCTCCCCCTACGGTGGCCCCCTTTCGTGGTGCCAGCCTGATTGCACATTGTAGACAATTATCACGCGTTTAATAAAACAAGTAATACGGTAGGAACCGTTGGGAACCAGTTTGGGACATTAAAGCAACTAACACTAAAAAACACGAACTTGCGTCGACGCCATGGTACAGTGAGTGTTAATCACCATATCTTTACAACCTCACATAAATAAAATTAAAAAATTAACCCGTAAAAACAAAGTTTTTCACTATAAATCCTTTATATGCGTGGCGGCTAGAGTCCTCCGTCCTCTGGCTTGAGATGGCTGCCACCTATGGGTCAGATGATTGCCTGCCACCATTAAGCAATTGGTAATTAAATATAAAAAAAATTAATTTCACGAAAATAAATTGTCACGCACAACGAGTCTGTGTGCAAAATGTCAGCTCGATTGGATCACGGGAAGTGGGTTAAAAAACGACCGAAAGATTTGCACGGTCGTAAGCACGCAAGCAAGTGACTTAATATAAAGGATTTAAAAATAGAAAACAAATAACATTAATTGCCTACTTCTCTGCAGTGCCCACCAGACATTGTTCAGAGCTCATTGGGGGTAAAGTGCGTCTCGAGTGAGTCTCGAATTGTTCTGAGCTCGTCTGGCAGCCTCTTTCGTAACTCCGACACTATCATAGAATAGGGGGGGGGGCGGTGGTGGCATTCACAGTTCAGATGTTGGACCAAGCCACAATGAAGAACTCGCTGTCTATTACTGTAGTTCAGCGTGCACCTGCAACGAGGTGGATACGTATGATAACGTCCCCCGATTTGGGTGCTAGCCTGAATGATGACTGGCAACTTTGTGAACTTAACAGATAAAAAAACCGAGACCCTGTTTAACCGCAGGCTTGCAGATCGAACCCGGATTGGAACCCACGAGGCAATCAGCGGTGTCGGCTCAGCGCGCTGACCCCCGAGTCACCGGGCCACGTTCCCCGTGTGGCCCCCAAGGCTCACAGTGCCAAGAGGTCGGAGGGGGTCACGTACAGCGCCGTTGGGTACCACCACGTCTCACGGCAGTGCCGCGCTCAGCGTTAGTAAACCGAGAAGACAGCACAAGGCACCAAGAAGGTCAAGTGGTCCCGGAATCATTAACAAATAGGGATATATTTCAGCTTAAATTCAGGTTATAATAAACACGACGAAAAATAATATATAGTAATAATTCCATGTATACAGCGCTTTTCATCAAGGATATCAAAGCGCTGTACGGGACAGCAGCAACAGACACTCAGCATAAAAATAATTATATTATACATACATTTTAAGCATTTTTTTTAAAATGAGCTAAACGTTTACTAAGCGGAAGCATATACGTAGTTTTTAAGGCGCGTTTTTAAATTGTCCACAGACTCATAAATCCTGATATCTCGTGGAAGAGCATTCCATAGCCTGGGGGTTACACGGGAATAATGAGCAGAAACATACAATGAATCTCTCTCGTCGAGTTCTATCATCCCACTGCTTATCTAACTCTTGTCTTACTGAGATTGTATTTATTGAAAGAGTGGTGGGGTATGGGGTGCAGATAAAATTTCTTTAGGCCCAGAGTAGAATCGCCTTTTCCACAGAACCCGGGACACATTCTCCGGTCAGCATGAGGTCCATGGAACCTGTGTAGCAAGGCCGTAATTATAATATTGGGGGGGGGGCACATCCCCCCCCAATATTCAAATATGCTCAAAATGTCCCCCTAATATATTGCTATAAAAAGTTATAATAATTGCTATGATATTTAAATAAAACAATTTTCTAAACCTTGGCCACAATATCTGGCATTGTCTTTATATAAATCAATGCATAATTGCTGTTTATATGAGTGTGGTTATGGTTGTACTTTATTAATCCCTAATTTCAAACATTACACACAATGAAACAAGAAATGGTTAAAAAAAGTTAAAACAGAGCAATGTAATACAATGCACTATTAGACATTATTGTGAAAAATAAAATAAAACGTCCATCCCATGTGTTAGTGAATTTTTTATATTTTAGGCAGGAAATTCGTTTTCAAATTTAGATATTTTTCTCGGTTGGGACCCCAGACCCCTGGAAGATTTGGTCCCCCACAATGTTGAGTCCATGGCTACGGCCTTGCTGTGTAGGTTATTGTTTTTTTACCCTTTTATCTGGCAACAAAACTGACACCTTTTTTACGAGGAGTCATGTTTGCATAGACCACAATACCTCAGTCATAATACAAACAGAGTTATGTTTTTGTTTGCATTATGACTGCAGGTATTGTAGTCTATGCAAACATGACTCCTCGTAAAAAAAGGTGTCAGTTTTGTTGCCAAAAGGTAAAAAACAATTATCATATTTTTTACTGGCAAATGAGGTTCCAATGGTGTAAATGCTTATCCCGAGCTCTTATACTCTGATGGTGCATTGTCTTTGAGTTGTGCGCCTTTTGGCGTCATCTGATCCATCACCATGTGAGACTAGGCTCTAAGGAAATCTGTTTCGGGTGTGGACCAATGAACTTCAAGGACAGTGCATACATTATCAGAGTTATGTTTTCTGTTTGCATTACGACTGCAGGTATTGTGGTCTATGCAAACATGACTCCTCGTAAAAAAAGGTGTCAGTTTTGTTGCCAGATAAAAGGGTAAAAAACCAATTATCATATTTTTTACTGGCAAATGAGGTCCTAATGGTGTGTAGGTTATTGTTATGGAGCTCAACACGGCAATAGCGGCATCAGCCCTGGGTACAAATCAATTCCTACCGCCACCCAACCACAGACCCCGATTCCAGGATCCAATCCGGTCCGGTGGCAGCCCTAACTCAAATCTTGGTTCGGGGTTGATTCAACCCATCATCCCTCCGGGGTGGATAGAATAGAGCACCGCTTTGTCGGGGAAGTTGTGGTGCTCGTGATGGTGGTGGTGGTCCTGTTGTTTGTTGCAGGAGCCGGATAACCCCAGGGACATGGCGAGGTTTTTTTTGCTGTTGCATGCGACAGCTTTAAACGTGCATTTAATGAACACCGCGCCTCCGCTGTTGGAAGCGTTGGGCCAAAGTTGCCCACAACAATTGAACGATTATTGGGGCCACGAGACGATCAATGTGCATGGAATACGTTTCTAATCGTGATTTATTCAATTATTCTATCGACTATTTCCACCACGGTCTGGTCACGATGAAGACGAGGACTGCCTCAGTTGCTTATTTGAGCTGCAGGAACTCAGTTTTTTGTCTAATCAGCCACGATCAATGAATGCCCTCCTGGTTGCAGGGCCTCCCCAAGCCACCTGGCATCTCTCCCCTGCAGAGCAGTGGTCACACACACGTGTCTCACACTCAGCAGTGGCTATGGGTGGCCCCCTCCCATACTCGGTGGGGGCAATCAATGATTGAGTCGCCTCTCCAGTCGACGGTACTGCAGTTATAGTAGTAGGTTTTTACCCTTTAAACTGGTACAAAACTGACACCTTTATAAAAGGCATCATGTTTGCAATAACCGCAACACAAGCAGTCAAAATGCTTGTGTTGCGGTTATTGCAAACATGATGCCTTGTATAAAGGTGTCAGTTTTGTACCAGTTTAAAGGGTAAAAACCTACTACTATATTTTGCCACTGGTAAAGGAGGTCTCATAGTGGCTGCAGTGGTTCTTCTTAACCTGGGGTGCACGCCACCCCTGGGGGTGCGAGATGCCCTTTCGGGGGGGGGGGTGCGAGACATGGAAAGATTTGTTTTGAAGGTAAATAATCGAGAACACAAGTTACTCAATGGCACGTGATTGAGTGGAAGACTCAAGGTGGTCGAAATCACAGAGAAGACGGCAGAGAAGAGGCTGTGGGTGTGGTTCCGTCATGCGGGAGAGACGGCAGGAAAATGATGCGGGTCAGACGATGCGCGTGATGTAATTGGCAAGGAAAGATATGAAGAGGTCGGCAGAAGAGGTGGGTGGGTAGGGTCGAGGAGAAAGAGATGGCGCAGGGCGGGGCAGCGTGGAGAAGTTTGGCAAGGGCAGTGGAACAGCCCGACGACACGAGTGGGACAAACGCGTGGTAGAAGAAGTACAGTACAACTTTCTCTGTTTAATCAATCTCTATGCATTTAATCTAGATTTGAAGTCGATGTATTTTTTATAGGTTGGCAAGGGCAATGGAACACCCCATACGAGTGGGACAAACGCATGGAAAAAGAAGAAGCCCTAAGTACAAATTGCTTTGTTTCATCAAACGCGACGTTTTTATTAAAAAAAAATGTTTTACGATTAAGACCCAATGGGGTGCCAGGTTGCAGTGGAGGTCACGGACCACTGCGGCGTTGTGTGCGGTGGGGAGGGCACACGGGGGGGGCACACGGGGTAGGGGCACACGGGGGGGGGGAGGGGCACACGGGGGGGGGAGGGGCACACGGGGGGGGGCACACGGGGGGGGGCACACGGGGGGGGGGGAGGGGCACACGGAGGGGGAGGGGCACACGGGGGAGGGGCATACGAGGGAGCGAGGTGATTGGTTGATTCTCCGAGGCCTCGGGTACCCAATCAGCCGAGGCCTCGCCACGGCTCGTGGTGACGTCACGCACAGGGAGCGCGACCCGGAACAGCGTGGAGCCCGGGACGATGGGTGAGTGAGTGGTGGGTGATGAGTGAGTGGTGAGTAAGTGGTGGGTGAGTGGTGAGTGAGTGGTGGGTGATGAGTGAGTGGTGAGTAAGTGGTGGGTGAGTAGTGAGTGAGTGGTGGGTGAGTGGTGAGTGAGTGGTGGGTGATGAGTGAGTGGTGAGTAAGTGGTGGGTGAGTAGTGAGTGAGTGGTGGGTGAGTGGTGAGTGAGTGGTGGGTGATGAGTGAGTGGTGAGTAAGTGGTGGGTGAGTAGTGAGTGAGTGGTGGGTGAGTGGTGAGTGAGTGGTGGGTGAGTGGTGAGTAAGTGGTGGTGAGTAGTGAGTGAGTGGTGGGTGAGTGGTGAGTGAGTGGTGGTGATGAGTGAGTGGTGAGTAAGTGGTGGGTGAGTAGTGAGTGAGTGGTGGTGAGTGGTGAGTGAGTGGTGGGTGATGAGTGAGTGGTGAGTAAGTGGTGGGTGAGTAGTGAGTGAGTGGTGGGTGAGTGGTGAGTGAGTGGTGGGTGAGTGGTCCGTGAGTGAGTGAGTGGTGGGTGAGTGAGCGAGTGGTGAGTGGGGTGAGTGAGTGGGTGATGCGTGGAGGAGTGGGTGGTGAGTGAGGAGTGGAGTGGGTGGGTGAGTGTGGTGGGTGGAGTGAGTGGTGGGTGAGTGAGTGGTGAGTGAGTGGTGGATGAGTGAGTGGTGGATGAGCAAGTGATGAGTGAGTGGTAGGTGAGTGAGTGGTGAGTGAGTGAGTGGTGGATCAGCAAGTGATGAGTGAGCATCTGAACCGTTTCGGAGCCTCCCGAGGTACACTCAGCTTCAAACGAGTAGCCGTGCGGTGTGTAAACATCGCCACTGGGGAGACAAAGGCGGCCGGGCGTGGTGCTGACCACTCACCCACCCCTCGTGTGCCGTGCCGGCCTTCACAGACGCTCATTCACGGAAACTTGCCCCGACAGTCCGCCAAAGCCAGCCCAAGGACGCCTTTAAACGTGGCCGCAAAGAGCACCTAGCCTGGCACCTGACCCCTGACCTGGCACCTGACCTGACCCCTGACCTGGCATCTGACCTGACCCTGACCTGGCACCTAGCCTGGCACATGGCCTGACCCCTGACCTGGCACCTAGCCTGGCACCTGACCTGGCACCTGGCCTGGCACCTGACCTGACCCTGACCTGGCACCTAGCCTGGCACCTGGCCTGACCCCTGACCTGGCACCTGACCTGCCACCTGGCCTGGCACCTGACCCCTGACCTGGCACCTGACCTGACCCCTGACCTGGCACCTGACCTGGCACCTGACCTGGCACCTGGCCTGGCACCTGGCGTGGCACCTGACCCCTGACCTGGCACCTGACCTGACCCCTGACCTGGCACCTGACCTGGCACCTGGCCTGGCACCTGGCGTGGCACCTGACCCTGACCTGGCACCTGACCTGACCCTGACCTGGCACCTGACCTGGCACCTAGCCTGGCACCTGGCCTGGCACCTGACCTGGCAGCTAGCCTGGCACAGGCGTCGTGTTGAATGGCGGCTGTTGGTCAGCGCCCTATGAAGTTAGTGCGGTGCGGGGCCTGTAGCATATGTTATAAAGGGGCCTTAAAAACACGTAAATATTAAAACACATAAATGTTTAACTTGTGCAGTAAAGTAAATGTATTTTTTTCATTTGCTATACAGCCAGATAATACGACAAATCGCTAACCTTAGACACCCAGTCGTTCGTAAAAGTTGAAGACGGTATGGTACTATAGTAATAGAGCAAGTGCAGAATCACTGAACCGGAATTGATAGCTTGAAAGCGTTTGGCGCGGGGCCCTTGAAAGTGCGGGGCCCGTAGCTACTTATGCAGCTACTACATATGTAGTAGCTGCATATGTAGCTACATGTGTAGCTACTTATGCTACTACACATGTAGCTACATGTGCAGCTACTTGTGCTACTACACATGCTACATGTGTAGTAGCTACTGGATAATCCGGCACTGGTCTGCTGTTCTTGTTGGTCGCCTCTCGTCGAATCTTGGCGGAGAAATATTTTCCGGAGTTCAGACCCGGGACAGGAAGAGACCGGATTCCATCATCCCACACGGCGGGTTCCACCACGTTGCTCAGGGCGGGTTCGTGAAGGAGGAGAGCAATGGCCGTGGGAGCATAGAAGTACTGTACAGTACAATTGTATTTTGCTGCACTCTCCACCACGCAGACCCCCAACCCTATGGCAACCTCTGTCCACGGTGGCCACAGGCCCCATGTCCCCCGTATCCCTGTCATCATGCCCCCGTGTCCCCTACCCCGTGTCTTCCGCTGTGTCCCCGTGTCTCCTACCCCGTGTCTCCCGCTGTGTCCCCGTGTCTCCTGCTGTATCCCCATGTCTCCTACCCGTGTCTCCCGCTGTGTCCCCGTGTCTCCCGCTGTGTCCCCGTGTCTCCCGCTTGCCCCGTGTCCCCTACCCCGTGTCTCCCGCTGTGTCCCCGTGTCTCCTACCCTGTGTCTCCCGCTGTGTCCCCGTGTCTCCCACTGTCCCCGTGTCTCCCGCTGTGTCCCCGTGTCTCCCGCTGTGTCCCCGTGTCTCCCGCTGTGTCTCCCGCTGTGTCCCCGTGTCCCCAGCTATGCCCCGTGTCTCCCGCTGTGTCCCCGTGTCCCCAGCTATGCCCCCGTGTCTCCCGCTGTGCCCCGTGTCTCCGACCGTGTCCCCTTGTCCCCGCAGCGAACACGGGTCTGACGCTGCCCTCTCCGCCTTCTGCCGGAGGAGCGTGGAGAGGGTGCGGCGCGAGAGCCAGGGTCCCAGGGGCAACGAGACCCGAGAGGGGTCACGTGGACCCCCAGAGGTGATCCCGAGGAGGAGGAGACCCCTGTCCCCGAGGCGCTGCTGCAGAGATTGCGTCTCGCCACGATGGCGGACGATGTGCGGCAGGTGAGGACGGGTTGTGTAGATGCAGGTGGGGAGGCGCATGGGTGTTGAGTGACTGTGAGTGACTGTGAGTGACTGTNAGTGACTAAGTGACTGTGAGTGACTGAGTGATTGTGAGTGACTGTGAGTGACGGTGCGTGGTGTTGAGTGACTGTGAGTGACTGTGAGTGACTGTGAGTGACTGTGTGACTGCGTGACGGTGCGTGACGGTGTGTGACTGAGTGAGTGACTGTGAGTGACTGAGTGAGTGACTGTGAGTGACTGTGAGTGACTGAGTGACTGTGAGTGACTGTGAGTGACGGTGTGTGAGTGCTGTGAGTGACTGTGAGTGACTGTGAGTGACTGAGTGACTGAGTGACGGTGTGTGACGGTGCGTGATGATGAGTGACTGTGAGTGACTGAGGGAGTGAGTGAGTGACTGTGAGTGACTGAGTGACTGTGAGTGACGGTGCGTGATGGTGTGTGAGTGTGTGAGTGACTGTGAGTGACTGAGTGACTGAGTGACGGTGCGTGACGGTGCGTGGTGTTGCGTGACTGTGAGTGACTGAGTGACTGGATGTTGCGTGACTGTGTGAGTGACTGTGCGTGGTGTTGCGTGACTGTGAGTGACGGTGCGTGGTGTGCGTGACTGTGAGTGACGGTGCGTGGTGTTGAGTGACTGAGTGAGTGACTGAGTGCGTGGTGTTGAGTGACTGAGTGAGTGACTGTGAGTGACGGTGCGTGACTGTGAGTGACTGTGAGTGACTGTGAGTGACGGTGCGTGGTGTTGCGTGACTGTGTGAGTGACTGAGTGACTGAGTGACTGAGTGCGTGGTGTTGCGTGACTGCTCCCCAGGCGAGCACGCTGCAGCTGCACGTGCCAGCGAGCTGCTCGGCGTGCCGCGACGCTGCCGCCGCCCTCGCCCGACAAGACTTTGTGCGGCGGAGACGGTCACAACTCCAGGAGCGCAGACTCCAGTGGGAGATCGAGGGACATCTCTACACGAAGGTGCACCTCTAAACACTCACACACACACCTCGGCACACAGAGACAAAGATCCCTCGTATATATCGTTTGACAAACTGTTGGGGCAAGAGCTGTTGGCGAGTTTTCGCTGATGGTAAGGACCCGTCTCATGGTCGCATGCTGCAGGTTCAGCGGTAGTGTCTCCCACTGCCTGTCAGAGTGGCCATCAGTCACCAGATCATCACCATGCATAGCATGGTCGACCAGTAGGGAGCCATCCCTGGACCGCACCACGCCATCGATCAGCCTCCCTTTGCATCTGCACCAGATCGATATTCCACCGGTACAGCCGTGGAAAGCGTCTCAAACGATGTGGTCAAAGATGTTAAGTTGTGTATGGGCCAGAGGACATCCCTGTCGCACCCAAGGTGATTGGGGAATGGCTTTGACGTAGATCACGCAGCTTTACCTGGGCCTGCCCACCATCACAAAAGGTCCTTAATGATTGTGAGTAGAGTCGTTTGAGACTCCAAAAGCATGAAGAACAACCCAAAAGCCCTGGCCTATTCATGGTATCATAGGCCTTGACCAGGTCAATAGAGCAGAGATGTAGGTCCTGTTGAAATTCTCTACACTTCTGCTGCAGCACACAGAGAAAATGGTGTCCGCCAAAACCGCTCTGGTCTGAAACCACATTGGAGCACCGCAACCCTCTCATCGGCGTGTCTGTAAAGGTGATGTGGAACACGTTCCTTCGGAGTGGGCAGGTAGGAACTTGGTTGGATAGCGCATTCGTGCACGACAGACAGACAAATAATCCCTGGTGGGCAGTGTGGAACCTGTTGTTCCTACCTGTATAAGTGTAGTGTATCGTGTCGTGTATAGGGTATTGTGCAGGTTCAACGTTGAGTTTTATAAGGGCACCACGGGGTGACCAGCCCTCCCCACCCAGCCCACCCCTCCCACCCCCCACCCAGCAGCACCTCCCCACCCAGCACCCCCACCCACCCCATCCTCCCCACCCCCCCTCCCCCCCACCCAGCCCCTCCCCACCCTCCCACCCAGCCCCCCCAACCTCCCACCAGCCCTCTCCACCCACCCAGCCCTCCCACCCAGCCCTCCACCCCTCCACCCAGCCCCACCCTCCCCCCAGCCCCCTCCCACCCTCCCNTCCCACCCAGCCCTCCCCACCCACCCACCCAGCCCCTCCCCACCCTCCCCCCCCACCCCACCCTCCCCATATGCACGACAGACAAATAATCCCTGGTGGGCAGTGTGGAACCTGTTGTCCCTACCCGTATAGCCCTTGCCATGACCTTTCCCGGCATACTGAGGAAGTTGTTGCAATCTGTGCGATGACATTCTCGCTTGCATCCTTCCAATTATATGGAACCCATCCTGCGGACCAGACCATTGCAATGATATCACATGGGGAAGTTTGCACACAAATGCCACCCCTCCCCAGCAATTTGCTTGAGAGGTAATCTCTACCCGACGCTTTATCTGGTTTCAAACTCCGGATTGCCTTTCGCACTTCATCAAGAGATGGCACACCAGCACTCGCAGGGAGTGGCTACTTCCTCCAACATGTTTAGCCTCGCCAGCACCAGCAGGGTCAACCCCACCTCGCCCGCTTATCCTCGGCAGACCTTCTGTGAAAGAGTTCTCGGGGGGGGGGGGGGGCGGGGTCGGAGATCAATTTTGCTTAAGAGGTGTGTCGCTGCAAGTCACTTTTTTGACGGAGTCAAACAGTGACTTGTCATCACAGGCTACCGAATCAGTTTCCACTTCTTCAGCGGACCCGCGACCGCCACTCATCCTCGCAGTGCCGCACGCTTCTCCAAGCCGCCGAGCGAAGGGCTGCGATGAAACTTCTCGGATGTCGTCACGCGTTGGGAGCGGGGCCTGCCGCCTCCGCTAGCCAGGGCCACTGGGGAGTTCTGGACCGCTGTACCCCAAATGCAGCCGTTGCAGCTGCATGAACCTCTCAATTTCCCCTCGGCATTAGGAGGAGGGGGGGGNCGATGGCAACCCCAGCTGCAATTGACGATGACATTCTCGCTTGCAATCTACATCGGCAGCGAGCTGAGATCACGGTCACGGTGGGTTTGAACGGGGTCCCAGGCGGACGTCGATCACCGCAGTGGAAGAATGGCAGGCGCATCCTCCAGATGGTAAGCGGATGATGGGTGGACACATCAGCTCCACGGTAGGTCCTGGTGTCAAGGACATTGTCCCGCATACACTTTCCCCGTCACTATCTAGTCCAGCAAATGTTCTTGCTCGGACCCGGCGCGCGTTCGCACGCAACCCTGTACACCGAAACGCACGGCGGGCAAGGTGCACGTGGCAGGAAAACGATGCGATCGTGAAGAGGAGGAGGCTGCGATGGGTGGGACACGTGTGGATGCGTGGTGGAGGAGGAGGAGGGCACGTTGTCGGGACGCGCATCGGAGAGGCGGTGGTGGTGATGGTGACGCTGTCGACACTGTCCTTGGGCATCGGGTTTCGACATCCCACAGTTGATGAACCTAGCAGAAGGGGTGGTGGTGGTGGTGGTGAGATGTGGTGATATCAACAGAATTGGCCGTGAAGGCTTCTTCACTCGGACACTTGACGTGGGCTAGATGTGGCCACGGTACCTGTCCGGTGCGGTGGCTTCTCCCGGCTTATCGAACCGGCGGCGGTGCCCGTCCGCCGAGGCAGGCCCGCACGGCCGGTATCGCGGACCTGGTCTGGTGGTGCGGTGGCTCTGGTGTGGTCGGAGTGGTTGTTGTGGCCGGAGGTCTGAGCAGATGCCGGCCCTGATAAGCGGCCCGGCCACCGTGTTCTGGGAAACGACTCGAGCCGCACGTGGAAAATACCGCCGCGGCTCTGCTGCTGCCGCCCGATCGCACGGCACAAACACAACGCGAACCTTCAAAGGGCACCGGCCCCCATCAACAAAGCACAGTCCGGGTTCCTTGTGCCTTTTGGTCCATGTATTGATCTGTTAATGAATTAGTACGCGGACCGTTCTGCGTTTCCACTAAGAAGTTGTTTCACTCCGTTAGTCCGTGCGCGCCCCTGCTCCCGTGTGGCAAGGCGGTCACGAGACAAAGGTCTCCCACGTAGCCTTTAAACACTGCTGGGGCGAGTGCTGTTCAGCGAGTAGCACCTATGAAGGCCGTCAATGGCACGTGAGGTGGTAGGCGGCCAACACCAAGCCTGGCTACCTTTGTCTCCCCAGTGCCGATGTTTACACACCAGGTACTCATTTAAGGCTGAGCCTACCTAGGGGAGGACCAGGGCAGGTTCATATATTCGACATTGTTATTGGAGTTGCTGTTTAGTTTGTTGTCCTTGTGTCACCTCCGATTAGCACGGTTAGCTGCGTGCGGTGTGAAAGAAGTTCAACATACATACATACATGGTCATGATCGGAAAAATGATTTGGGTTATTGGGTTTGGAGCGCAGTGTGCTAACCACTGCGCTACCGCTCCCTAGAACAACACACACACCCACTCACTTGACCACCACACTGCAGGTCACAACAACCCACCCACCACTCACTTGACCACCACACTGCAGGTCACAGCAACGCACCCACCCACCCACCACTCACTTAACCACCGCACTGCAGGTCACAGCAACGCACCCACCCACCACTCACTCGACCACCACACTGCAGGTCACAACAACCCACCCACCCACTCACTCGACCACCACACTGCAGGTCACAACAACCCACCCACCCACCACTCACTTGACCACCACACTGCAGGTCACAGCAACGCACCCACCCACCACTCACTCGACCACCACACTGCAGGTCACAACAACGCACCCACCCACCACTCACTCGACCACCACACTGCAGGTCACAACAACCCACCCACCACTCACTTGACCACCACACTGCAGGTCACAGCAACGCACCCACCCACCCACCACTCACTTGACCACCACACTGCAGGTCACAGCAACGCACCCACCCACCACTCACTCGACCACCACACTGCAGGTCACAACAACGCACCCACCCACCACTCACTCGACCACCACACTGCAGGTCACAACAACCCACCCACCCACCACTCACTTGACCACCACACTGCAGGTCACAGCAACGCACCCACCCACCACTCACTTAACCACCGCATTGCAGGTGTGGTGTATGGTGCAAACTAAATTCAACATGCATACTCTCTCTGCTTCTTTCCCTTGCACTGCTCCTCTCTGTTACCAACAGCACTTGCCCCAGTGGTCTGTTACAGGCTACACAGGGGACTTTGTCATTGTGGTGCATGAGGTCTGTGTATGTGGGAAAGTCTTTGTGGTGGGCGAGTGTATGGGGTGTGTGAGTGTGTACGTCTCTGCGTGTGCTGTGTGTGGTTTTTTTGGTGCGAGAGTGGAGTGTTGTTTGTGTGCGTGCGCGCGTGCCGGGTGTGTACATACATGTTTCTGTGCATGCAACGTGTGCGGTTTGTCGCGTACAAGCGTGGCTGTGTGTATGCACGCTTTGGTGTGCAAGTGGCACGTGTGTGGAGTGTGTGTGTGTAACGTGTGAGTGTGTGGTGCATGTGTAATGTAGCTCTCGGAGACACCGCCTTGTTCAGTAATATGTATATTTGTTGTGAATGAAGTCCGCCGACTCACTGATAACTTAACGAGTAACCGCGAGTTGACTATACACAGCTGGGTAACTCCTGTGACTCCACGCGACGCTCCCCATGGAGCTGGCTGACTACACAGGAGCGGATGCGTAGAAGTCACAGAGACAATATGTAACTCTAGCCTTCCAAGACGACACGGTGATCAAGACGACCCGCTCCGAGATGACGACGACGACGACGACAGCTCCTTGTTCCCACACAGCAGCAGCAGCAGCAGCCAGAGCCCCGTTCTACGGCGGCTTTTATCCACCCCTCGACCCGGCCACGGCCCTTTTCTCGAACTCTCTCCCACCTCGTCTGGGCAGGTCTGTCCCTGTCTCAATGATTATTTACGACCACTCAGGTCCCGTGCCGTCACTTGGAGCCCAGTTCTTCAAGTGACTGCTGCTGTGTGAACCCAGTTGGGTGATTTGCAGTGGATTTTTTTCATAATTGGGATTTTTTGTCGATACCCGTTTGTGTGTTTAAGTACGAGAGGAAACTGGAAAACCTGGAAAAAACTCGTGCAGAACACGGGGAGAACACACAAACTCCACACACTCTCTCACACTCACTCACTCACACGGTGCAGTAGAACAGGGGGAGATCACACAAACTCCACACACTCTCTCACCCTCACTCACTCACACGGTGTAGTAGAACAGGGGGAGATCACACAAACTCCACACACTCTTCACTCACTCACTCACACGGTGCGGTAGAACAGGGGAGATCACACAAACTCCACACACTCTCTCACCCTCACTCACTCACACGGTGCGTAGAACAGGGGGAGATCACACAAACTCCACACACTCTCTCACCCTCACTCACTCACACGGTGCGGTAGAACAGGGGGAGATCACACAAACTCCACACACTCTCTCACCCTCACTCACTCACACGGTGCAGTAGAACAGGGGAGATCACACAAACTCCACACACTCTCTCACCCTCACTCACTCACACGGTGTAGTAGAACAGGGGAGAACACACAAACTCCACACACTCTTTCACTAACTCACATGGTGCAGTAGAACAGGGGAGATCACACAAACTCCATACACTCTCTCACCCTCACTCACTCACACGGTGCGGTAGAACAGGGGAGAACACACAAACTCCATACACTCTCTCACCCTCACTCACTCACACGGTGCAGTAGAACAGGGGAGATCACACAAACTCCACACACTCTCTCACCCTCACTCACTCACACGATGCAGTAGAACAGGGGGAGAACACACAAACTCCACACACTCTCTCACCCTCACTCACTCACACGATGCAGTAGAACAGGGGGAGAACACACAAACTCCACACACTCTCTCACCCTCACTCACTCACACGGTGTAGTAGAACAGGGGAGAACACACAAACTCCACACACTCTCACCCTCACTTACTCACACGGTGCAGTAGAACAGGGGGAGAACACACAAACTCCACACACTCTCTCACCCTCACTCACACGGTGCGGTAGAACAGGGGAGAACACACAAACTCCACACACTCTCTCACCCTCACTCACATGGTGGAGTAGAACAGGGGGAGAACACACAAACTCCACACACTCTCTCACCCTCACTCACATGGTGGAGTAGAACAGGGGAGAACACACAAACTCCACACACTCTCTCACCCTCACTCACTCACACGGTGCGGTAGAACAGGCGGAGAACACACAAACTCCACACACTCTCTCACCCTCACTCACTCACACGGTGCGGTAGAACAGGCGGAGAACACACAAACTCCACACACTCTCTCACCCTCACTCACTCACACGGTGCAGTAGAACAGGGGGAGAACACACAAACTCCACACACTCTCTCACCCTCACTCACTCACACGGTGCGGTAGAACAGGCGGAGAACACACAAACTCCACCCACTCTCTCACCTCACTCACTCACACGGTGTAGTAGAACAGGGGGAGAACACACAAACTCCACACACTCTCTCACCCTCACTCACTCACACGGTGTAGTAGAACAGGCGGAGAACACACAAACTCCACCCACTCTCTCACCCTCACTCACTCACACGGTGTGGTAGAACAGGGGGAGAACACACAAACTCCACACACTCTCTCATCCTCACTCACTCACACGGTGCGGTAGAACAGGCGGAGAACACACAAACTCCACACACTCTCTCACCCTCACTCACTCACACGGTGCGGTAGAACAGGGGAGAACACACAAACTCCACACACTCTCTCATCCTCACTCACTCACACGGTGTGGTAGAACAGGGGGAGAACACACAAACTCCACACACTCTCTCACCCTCACTCACTCACACGGTGCGGTAGAACAGGGGGAGAACACACAAACTCCACACACTCTTTCACTCACTCACTCACATGGTGCAGTAGAACAGGGGGAGATCACACAAACTCCACACACTCTTTCACTAACTCACATGGTGCAGTAGAACAGGGGGAGATCACACAAACTCCACACACTCTCTCACCCTCACTCACTCACACGGTGCAGTAGAACAGAGGGAGATCACACAAACTCCACACACTCTTTCACTAACTCACATGGTGCAGTAGAACAGGGGGAGATCACACAAACTCCACACACTCTCTCACCCTCACTCACTCACACGGTGTAGTAGAACAGGGGAGAACACACAAACTCCACACACTCTTTCACTAACTCACATGGTGCAGTAGAACAGGGGGAGATCACACAAACTCCATACACTCTCTCACCCTCACTCACTCACACGGTGCGGTAGAACAGGGGGAGAACACACAAACTCCATACACTCTCTCACCCTCACTCACTCACACGGTGCAGTAGAACAGGGGAGATCACACAAACTCCACACACTCTTCACTCACTCACTCACACGATGCAGTAGAACAGGGGAGAACACACAAACTCCACACACTCTCTCACCCTCACTCACTCACACGGTGCGTAGAACAGGGGGAGAACACACAAACTCCACACACTCTCTCACCCTCACTCACTCACATGGTGGAGTAGAACAGGGGGAGAACACACAAACTCCACACACTCTCTCACCCTCACTCACTCACACGGTGCAGTAGAACAGGGGAGATCACACAAACTCCACACACTCTCTCACCCTCACTCACTCACACGGTGCAGTAGAACAGGGGAGATCACACAAACTCCACACACTCTCTCACCCTCACTCACTCACACGGTGGAGTAGAACAGGGGAGAACACACAAACTCCACCACTCTCTCACCCTCACTCACTCACACGGTGCAGTAGAACAGGGGAGAACACACAAACTCCACACACTTTCTCACCCTCACTCACTCACACGATGCGTAGAACAGGGGAGATCACACAAACTCCACACACTCTCTACCCTCACTCACTCACATGGTGGAGTAGAACAGGGGGAGAACACACAAACTCCACACACTCTCTTACACTCACTCACTCACACGGTGTAGTAGAACAGGGGAGAACACACAAACTCCACACACTCTCTCACCCTCACTCACTCACACGGTGCAGTATAACAGAGGGAGATCACACAAACTCCACACACCTCTCACCCTCACTCACTCACACGGTGCGGTAGAACAGGGGAGAACACACAAACTCCACACACTCTCTCACCCTCACTCACTCACACGGTGCAGTAGAACAGGGGAGATCACACAAACTCCACCTAAACAAAAACCCAGGGCCCTTTTTGCCACCGGTGCGGCACCACCGTCACCCTGCCGCTCGAGTTGATTGACGGCGACACCACGTGACTCGACGCGCGGTGCAACGGAGCAGCGTGGAGGGGCTCGCCACTTCCACCGGCGCGGCGGGGAAACCGGGCGCGGCGTGGATGGCGTCTCGTGCCAGAGCCACAGCACGGTGGCCAGGGTCGATCTGGGGCCGCGGATGGCGGGGGCGAGCGCCCTGGCGGGAAGCCGTGTCGCGGTGTCGCGGTGACTCGGGGTTACATTCACGTCCGAGTGAACGCGCGTGCGTGTGCGCGTGCGTGTGTGTGTGCATACTTGTGCGTGTGTGTGCACATACGTGTGCGCGTGTGTGCACGTACGTGTGTGTTCGCGTGCGTGTGTGTGCACGTGCGTGTGTGTGCGCGTACTTGTGTGCGTTTGTGTGCACGTACATGTGTGTGCGCGTACGTGTGTGCGCGTACGTGTGTGTGTGCTGAGCGGTAGTGCAGCGGTTAAGGCGCTGCGCTGCGAACCTGGCAGCGCAGTTCGATGGCCGCTCAAGCCAACCCCAGTGGCTATTATCTGACCCGGTCCTGGCCTCCCTAGGTCGACCCAGATTCAAATGAGTACCTGGTGAGGTGTACAGACATCACTACTGGGAGACAAAGGCGGCCGGGCGTGGTGCTGGCCACTCACCCCTCGTGCACCATATCGCCCTTCTTAGGCGCTCGCTAACAGCACTTGCCCCTATAATCTGTTAAGCTTATACGGGGAATCTTTGTCTTTGTGTGCGCGCCAGGACTCGCTGTCTCTCATTGGGGTCATTCACGAGGGACTGCCCCGCCCTCTGCACCCCGGAGGTCATCTGGGGTCAGCTGAAGAGCAGAGAATCCTCACGGAGAGACCTGAAGGATAACCCTGATAGAGAGACCCCCAGAGAGAGGAGAGACCCCCAGAGAGAGGAGAGACCCCAGAGATAGACCCCAGATACAGACCCCCAAGCAGGACCCCCGAGAGCCCAGCTGATAAACAGCAGCCCCCCCCCCCCCCCTGGTCGCCTGGTCACAGTTGCGACGTCCTTGACCCCCGTGTGAAGGGTCACGGAGGTCACGATCCCCAACCTCGGGTACAGAACCGGTCTGTGCGGTGACACCACTGAACGATCCAGCGTGGTGGATCAGTGCAACTGCCATCGTGGTGGGAGTACAACAAGTGGGTTCTGAAACCCGTTTGTGCGGCCCTGAAAGTGTTATTTCCTCGTGCGTCAGTGGTGAGTGCCCTCCGCTCTCCGCACTCCCTCGCACGCGCAAAATAATCGAAGGTTGCTCGATTTGGATCGAACAAACTCATCCCCCACGGTGGCAAGACCCCTCCTTGAAAGAGCGCCTCGCGACTTGGTCGATGGCTACCTGGAGAAATTGATGGCATCGTTCGACTTCTCCGTCGTGCATAAACTCTCTCTCTGTGGCCAAATGCAAATATTTGCAGAACTCCGTTCCGTCTCCATGTCGACGATCACTGTTATTCATCGCCGGCTCTGCGCACCAATGTTATCACAATAAAGAAGCTGCCTTCCTCCGCATAGCAACGCTGTTGTGTTTGTGTACGCATCCCATCAGCAACGCGGCCTTTTTGTGCGAGTTTAAAAATGTGTTTTTTCTTCAGCAGCATCGGTTCAACGCGAGCGACCTCTGGACCGGCTTCTCAACCTCCTGGGCTCTGCCGGGCTGCCCGCCCGCCCGCTGTGATTGGCAGCAGCGCCCTCGCGGTGGCGTGGTCACGTGGCCACTTTGGGGCTCTCTCGTCGTGGGACTCCCGGGATTTGGGGTGTATGTGGGGGGGGGGACACGGTGGGGTTGGGGGGAGGTGCTGTGACCCCAGGAGCCCCCCCCCCCAGGTGCAGAGCTGTGACCCCCTTTGTGAACAGCAGGGGTCGCCCTTCCCATCCACGAGACGAGCGGCGGAGCGGGGCCCAATTAATGATCGGTGTGGCCGCTCGCGCCCTGCAGGCTCGCGTTGGGCCTTGAGGTGGCGCTCATCCCTTTCAAATCCCTGAGTCGGTGGTGGAAATTCGGCATTTCGCCATGGCGGGTGGCGGTGTCTGCTCCACGTGGGTTAAATCGCAGTGGAATCCCCCACAAAGTGGTACCCGTTTTTATCGACCCCCAGAGAGATGATGGGTTGAGTGAACCCCCACCCCACCCTACCCTACCCCCGCACCAGAGATTTGAACTCCGCGACCTTCCGATGGCTGCGAGCCGCCGCCGCCTCTGGACCGAGGGAATCAAAGAATTGAACATTTCCCTCCGAGTTCCCCCCGGTAGCTTGTCCAAGTCGCAGGGCGACAGAGTGGACGTTTCGCTGACATTGCTGCGCCGGGACGAGAGGCGTCAACTGACGTGTTACTACTCATCGATTGTAACAACACGTGGTTTTAACTTCACTTTTAAGGCAGCCCCCTTTGAGGGATCACGACCCCGATGGAAGGGGCCTCACCACCACCCTGTGGGAGGGTTGGGGAGGGGATATTTGACCACGCAGTACTTCATACGGTGCAGAAGAAGTTTAACAGCCACCCGACGCTGGCTCACAGTGGCGTTTGGGGGGGAGGACAGCCGAGTGGCAATAACAGCGCAGGGTTACTGCTGCAGTAGCACAGTAGCACAGAGCCCCCCCCCTTGCTTGACATGGGGGCGTGATGGGGTACCCCCCCCCCCCCCGTGTGGGTTGATCGAGATTGAACTCCTCTGTGATGAGCTCACGACAGGGGAACTGCCCGGAACGTCGTCGGTTTCTCTCCCCCACCACCACCACCTCCTGCTGCTGCTCCTGCTGCTGCTGCTCCTGCTGCTGCTCCTGCTGCTCCTGCTGCTGCTGCTGCTGCTCCTGCTGGTGCTGCTGCTGCTCCTTCTGCTGCTGCTGTTGCTCCTGCTGCTGCTGCTGCTCCTGCTGCTCCTGCTGCTGCTGCTGCTCCTGCTGGTGCTGCTGCTGCTCCTGCTGCTGCTGCTGCTCCTGCTGCTGCTGCTACTGCTGCTCCTCCTGCTGCTCCTGCTGCTGCTGCTCCTGCTCTGCTGCTCCTGCTGGTGCTGCTGCTGCTCCTGCTCCTGCTGGTGCTGCTGCTGCTCCTGCTCCTGCTGCTGCTGCTGCTGCTCCTGCTGCTGCTGCTGCCTGCTCCTGCTGGTGCTGCTGCTGCTCCTGCTCCTGCTGCTGCTGCTCCTGCTGCTGCTCCTGCTGCTACTGCTCCTCCTGCTGCTCCTGCTGCTGCTGCTCCTGCTGCTGTTGCTCCTGCTGCTGCTCCTGCTGCTGCTGCTCCTGCTGCTGCTGCTGCTGCTGCTCCTGCTCCTGCTGCTGCTGCTGCTCCTGCTGCTGCTGCTCCTGCTCCTGCTGGTGCTGCTGCTGCTCCTGCTCCTGCTGCTGCTGCTGCTCCTGCTGCTGCTCCTGCTGCTGCTGCTCCTGCTCCTGCTGGTGCTGCTGCTGCTCCTGCTCCTGCTGCTGCTGCTGCTCCTGCTGCTGCTCCTGCTGCTGCTGCTGCCCTGCTGCTGCTGCTCCTGCTGCTGCTCCTGCTGCTGCTGCTCCTGCTGCTACTGCTCCTGCTGCTGCTGCTCCTGCTGCTGCCTTCTCTGGCCAGTGTTGTTGACCCAAAGCGTGGACTCTCTCAACCGCATTCCATGAAGGCTGCTGTAGTAGTATTAGTAGTATTAGTAGTATTAGTAGTATTAGTAGTATTAGTAGTAGTAGTATTATTAGTAGTATTATTAGTAGTATTAGACGAGGGGTCTTTGCCTCTGTGCGCGCGCGCGAGCTGGATGTGTATTTGGAGTTCACGTCGTGTTTTTGATTCATTACCGGTAACCGCGTGGGGGAACCGGCTAAACGGTTACCGGTTATCGCCTAACAATCACCGTGTGTGCGCGTGGATGCTTGTCTCGGGATCTGCCACCCCCTCCTCCCCCACCACCCCCTTCTCCTCCTCCTCCCTCTCCACCCCCCTCCACCCCCGTCTCCTCCCCCTCCTCCCCCCCNTCCTCCCCCCCNTCCTCCCCCCCTCCTCCACCCCCCCTCCTCCCCCTCCACCCCCCCCTCCTCCTCCCCCCCTCCTCCCCCTCCTCCTCCCCCCCTCCTCCCCCTCCTCCCTCCCCCTCCTCCTCCTCCGTCCCCCCTCCTCCTCCCTCCCCCCTTATCCTCCTCTCCCTCCTCCCTCCCCCTCCTTCTCCCCTCCCCCCTTCTCCTCCTCCTCCCCCTCCTCCCCCTCCCCTCCCCCTCCCCNTCCCCCTCCCCCCTCCTCCCCNTCCCCCTCCCCCTCCCTCCCTCCCCCCTCCCTCCCCGCCTCCCCTCCCCGCCTCCCCCTCCCCTCCCCCTCCCNTCCCCCTCCCCTCCTTCCCCCTCCTCCTCCCTCCACCTCCTCCCCCCTCCCTCCTCCCCCCCCCCCTCCTCCCCTCCCTCCTCCCCGTTTCCTTCCCCCTCATTTCCTCGTTCCCAGTGCCCCGGGCCCCCGTGGGCGGGATGGGCCCCCTCCCCTGACCCCGCCGCCTCCCCACCCGCCTCAGAGAGGGAGGTAATTAGTTAATTACCCGAGGTAATTGGTTAATGTCTCTGATGCGGGGGGGTGAGGGGGGGACATGCCCCTCACCCTCAGCCCACGTGACCACAGCTCGGTTCCTACCCACGCGAACGTGTTAAGTGGCGAGTGTTTGAGTAGCTGGTGCGGAGTTGTGTGAAGACATCGCGTGTGCTGGCCACCCCTCGTGTGCCGTGCCGGCCTTCATAGGTGCTGCTCGCTAACAGCACTTGCCCCAACAGTCTGTTACAGGCTATACGGGGGTCTGTGTATGTGTGTGTGTTTATACTGTCTTGTGTGTGTCTGGAAGTGTGTCTATGGATATCTGTGTTGTCCGTGTGTGTTAATTATGTCTGTAAGTGTGTCTATATCTGTGTGTGTTTGTTAAGTGTCTGTGTATATATCTCTGTAAGTGTGTCTATGTATAGCTCTGTGTGTCTATGTATATCTCTGTGTGTGTCTATGTATATGTGTGTGTCTATGTATATATCTGTGTGTGTGTGTCTATGTATATATGTGTATGTGTGTTTGTTAAGTCTGTGTTGCACAGCCTCATTAAGCGGAGCTGGTGGCTGCTCTGGGCTCCTCCGTGATCTCTGGGAAGGAATGCGGCGGCCTGGACGAGAGGGGGGGGACAGGCAGAGACGACCCCCGTGTCGCAGGACTCGGAAAATCGCACCGATGCAGTATTTCACACGTGCAGAAGACAAAGATCCCCCGTGTAGCCTAACAGACGTTTGGGTCAAGTGCTGTTGGCGAGCACCTACGAAGGGCGACGCGACGCACGAGGGGTGGGTGGCCAGCACCACGCCCGACCGCCTTTGTCTCCCCAGCGGCGATGTTTACACACCGCACCAGGTACTCATTTGAGGCTGAGCCGACCTAGGCGAGGCCCAGGACCGGCTCAGATAATCGTCACTGGTGGTGGCCGTGAGCGGGAATCGAACTCGGAACGCCGGGTTTGTAGCTGACCGCTACATCACCGCTCCCACGAATATACGCCAATAACAGCCGCATATTAACCACTACGGCACACACGCCGCCTGTGCAAAGCATGGACACAACAACGACAAACACCACCATCCGCCACAGCAGAGAGTGATGTGGTGTCACCACAGTGATTGTTTCGGGCTCGGTGCACTTGGAGGCAATCGCGTGACGTGTGAGAGGCTCGCTGGCAAGCACATCACGGGACAGACCCAGGTGCCGTGGGTTTCACTGAGCGAGGTGACTGGCTGATGCACCACCACATGTGCTCCCCCCTCTGTGCCAATTTGCTACGTTTAGACGCCCGGCGCTTCGCTCGTTGTTGTGAGCGTGGTTCCTCTGCCCTCCGCTATCGCTTCCGCACCGTACCAGGCACTTGTTTGAGACCCAGGACCGGTTCGAATATTCATCGCCGCTGTGAGCAGAAAAGCACACAAAGTCCACGCGTATACCCTGCACAGAGACCGAGAACAACAACAACCGCCGTTCGCCACTCGTGACTGTGACGGTACCACAGCGCTTGTGCCAGGCTAGGTGCACCTTGAGTTTACGCGAAGTGTTGAAGGCTCGCTGACAGGTCACGCAACAGACTCGGGTGCTATGGGTTGATTGAGATGGCTGGCAGATGCACCACCTGTGCTTCCCTCTGTGCCAACTCTCTGCGTTTAGCTACCCGGCGCTCTGCTCGTTGTTGTGAGCGTCGCTCCTCTCGTCTCCGTGGTTGCTGGAGGGCGACTGCCTTCAACTGCTCAGCAGCGTCCTTCACGAGCCTTCTCCATCGAGGCCGAACTTGACACNGCTGGGACCAGTCTTCGACAATTCCAACTCAGCTCCACATCCTTCCATACCACATCAGCCCACATCTTCTCTAGCCCGTGCCACTCACCCACTCACGCATCAGTCAACCTCTTCTCTCGCCCGTGCCACTCACCGACTCACACATCATCCCACATCTTCTCCAGCCCGTGCCACGCCTGATTATAATCCCCCTCTATCCGGGTCAACAACAGTTTGATTGGGCATGCGGGCGACATGATCCCTCCAACGCAAGCCTCACCTGCCGGAGGAGCTCACCGATTGGACGGCGTGCAGATCTTTAAAGGATCTCTGAGCTCCTCACACTGTAATCAAGTCTGGTTAAACCCAGTCTGAATGTTTAAATCCATGAAAGGGGTCCACATCTTGCAAGCAAAGAGAAGGAGAGAGTATGGTTACGTGCATGCCTGTGTGTACCGTGTGTGTACCCGTGTGTGTGTACCCGTGTGTGTGCGCGTGCCACCGCATGCCTGAACAGCTTTGTTCGGCCGGATTGAGGGGNCTAAACGGCGCGGCACGGGCTAGAGAAGAGATGGAGTGATGTGTACAGGAGGACGTGGAGCTGAGTGGACTTGCCGATGACTGGTACCAGCGGTGTCAAGATCGGCCTCTGTGGAGGAGGCTCGTGAAGGACGCTACTGGGCAGTTGGAGGCAGTCGCCCTCCAGCAACAACGGAGGGCAGAGGAGCGACGCTCACAACAACGAGCGGAGCGCCGGTGGATAAAGCACAGCAAGTTGGTACAGTAGGGGCACAGGTGGTGCATCAGCCAGTCATCTCGGTCATTCGACCCGTGGCACCTGGGTCTGCCCGTGACCTCCTGCCAGCGGGCGTTCGACACTTCACGTGGCCTCAAGGTGCACATGGCCTGGCACAAGCGTCGTGGTGACGTCACCGTCACTTAGTGGCGAATGGCGGTTGTTGTTGTGTGCGCGTGTGCGGGNGTGTTAGTGGTGGGTGGTTGTGTGTGTGTGTAGTGTGTGTGGTTCTGTGTGTNCATGGTTAGCGCGCTGCAAACCTGGCCGCATGGGTTCGAGTCCCACTCACGGCCAACACCGGTGACGATTATCTGAATCGGTCATGGGACTCCCCTAGGTCGACTCAGTCTCAAATGAGTACCAGCGTGGTATATAAATATTGCCACTAGGGAGACAAAGGCGGCCGGGCGTGGTGCTGGCCACCCACCCCTCGTGTGCCGTGCCGGCTTTCATGAGTGCTCACTAACAGCACTTGCCCCAACATCTGAAGGCTATAAGGGGATCTTTGTCTTGTTTGTGCGGTTTCGTGTGTGTGTGCGCGTGTGTGTACGCGTGTGTACGTGTGTGTGTGGTTCTGTGTGTGTGTTTGTACGTGTGTGTGCGTGTACGCGTGTGTGTGCGGTTCTGTGTATTTTGTACGTGTGTGTGTGATTCTGTGTGTGTGTACGCGTGTGTACACGTGTGTGCGTGCGGGAGGGGTCGGGTGTGACGGTAAAATTCGGAAATCTCCGAGCGTGTTTTTGTTTGAGGACGTGGGAGGAGGCGAAGCACCAAACACGGGCGGCTCCGTCCTTCAGCCCCTACCCCATCCCCTCCCCCATCTCCCCCCTCCATCTCCTCCCCCATCCCCTACTCCCTTCATCTCCTCCCCCATCCCCCCCATCTCCTCCCCCCGTCTCCCTCCCTTCATCTCCTCCCTCCATCTCCTCCCCCCATCTCCCTCCGTCTTTCTCCCTCCACCACCACTTCCATCTCCCTAACTCCATCACCCCTCCCTCCATCTCTCTATTTCCCCCCATTTATCTCCCTACTTCATCACCACAATCCCCATCACCTCTCCCTCCACCTGTCTCATCCCTCCATCACCACGTCCCCATCCATCTTCTCTCCTACATCACCACTTCTCCCATCTCCCTCCCTCCATCACCACAATCCCAACACATTTCCATGCACGCGGCGTTGAAATGCGGCCGCGTGGCCAGACGCGGGGTGGAGGAATGGCCCCGAGTTCAGGGGCACTCAGAGGCACGGGAGAAGGGCTTGAGCCTGGACTTGCACGGGCGGGGAGTTGACGGCACGGGCTGCAGAGGGAGATGAGTTCCCCAGACCTTGGGGGCAGCAGAGGAGAGAGCGCGTGGGGGTAGGGAGGTGACACGAGGGGAGTGTGGAGTGAGATGAGAATGGGNAGGCGTGCGTAGTGGCTGGGTCACTGCGTGAGTAGTGACTGGGTGGCTGTGTGAGTAGTGACTGGGTTGCTGTGTGAGTAGTGACTGGGTGGCTCTATGAGTAGTGACTGGGTGGCTGTATGAGTAGTGACTGGGTGGCTGTGTGAGTAGTGACTGGGTGGCTGTGTGAGTAGTGACTGGGTGGCTGTGTGAGTAGTGACTGAGTGGCTGTGTGAGTAGTGACTGGGTGGCTGTGTGAGTAGTGACTGGGTGGCTGTGTGAGTAGTGGTTGGGTGGCTGTGTGAGTAGTGACTGGGTGGCTGTGTGAGTAGTGACTGAGTGGCTGTGTGAGTAGTGACTGGGTGGCTGTGTGAGTAGTGACTGGGTGGTTGTGTGAGTAGTGACTGGGTGGCTGTGTGAGTAGTGACTGGGTGGCTGTGTGAGTAGTGACTGGGTGGCTGTGTGAGTAGTGGCTGGGTGGCTGTGTGAGTAGTGACTGGGTGGCTGTGTGATTAGTGACTGGGTGGCTGTGTGAGTAGTGGCTGGGTGGCTGTGTGAGTAGTGACTGGGTGGCTGTGTGAGTAGTGACTGGGTGGCTGTGTGAGTAGTGACTGGGTGGCTGTGTGAGTAGTGGCTGGGTGGCTGTGTGAGTAGTGACTGGGTGGCTGTGTGAGTAGTGACTGGGTGGCTGTGTGAGTAGTGACTGGGTGGCTGTGTGAGTAGTGGTTGGGTGGCTGTGTGAGTAGTGACTGGGTGGCTGTGTGAGTAGTGACTGTGTGGCTGTGTCAGTAGTGACTGTGTGGCTGTGTGTGTAGTGACTGGGTGGCTGTGTGAGTAGTGACTGGGTGGCTGTGTGAGTAGTGGTTGGGTGGCTGTGTGAGTAGTGACTGGGTGGCTGTGTAAGTAGTGACTGGGTGGCTGTGTGAGTAGTGACTGGGTGGATGTGTGAGTAGTGACTGGGTGGCTGTGTGAGTAGTAATTGGGTGGCTGTGTGAGTAGTGGTTGGGTGGCTGTGTGAGTAGTGACTGGGTGGCTGTGTGAGTAGTGGTTGAGTGGCTGTGTGAGTAGTGACTGGGTGGCTGTGTGAGTAGTGACTGGGTGGTTGTGTGAGTAGTGACTGGGTGGCTGTGTGAGTAGTGGTTGAGTGGCTGTGTGAGTAGTGACTGGGTGGCTGTGTGAGTAGTGACTGGGTGGCTGTGTGAGTAGTGACTGGGTGGTTGTGTGAGTAGTGACTGGGTGGCTGTGTGAGTAGTGGCTGGGTGGCTGTGTGAGTAGTGGTTGGGTAGCTGTGTAAGTAGTGACTGGGTGGTTGTGTGAGTAGTGACTGGGTGGCTGTGTGAGTAGTGACTGGGTGGCTGTGTGAGTAGTGACTGGGTGGTTGTGTGAGTAGTGGTTGGGTGGCTATGTGAGTAGTGATGGGTGGTTGTGTGAGTAGTGACTGGGTGGCTGTGTGAGTAGTGACTGGGTGGTTGTGTGAGTAGTGACTGGGTGGCTGTGTGAGTAGTGGTTGGGTGGTTGTGTGAGTAGTGACTGGGTGGCTGTGTGAGTAGTGACTGGGTGGCTGTGTGAGTAGTGACTGGGTGGTTGTGTGAGTAGTGACTGGGTGGCTGTGTGAGTAGTGATGGGTGGCTGTGTGAGTAGTGACTGGGTGGGTGTGTGAGTAGTGACTGGGTGGTTGTGTGAGTAGTGACTGGGTGGTTGTGTGAGTAGTGACTGGGTGGTTGTGTGAGTAGTGACTGGGTGGCTGTGTGAGTAGTGGCTGGGTGGTNGTGTAAGTAGTGATGGGTGGCTGTGTGAGTAGTGGTGGTGGTTGTGTGAGTAGTGATGGGTGGCTGTGTGAGTAGTGGTGGGTGGTTGTGTGAGTAGTGATGGGTGGCTGTGTGAGTAGTGGTTGGGTGGTTGTGTAAGTAGTGATGGGTGGCTGTGTGAGTAGTGATGGGTGGTTGTGTGAGTAGTGATGGGTGGCTGTGTGAGTAGTGATGGGTGGCTGTGTGAGTAGTGATGGGTGGTTGTGTGAGTAGTGTTGGGTGGCTGTGTGAGTAGTGATGGGTGGCTGTGTGAGTAGTGATGGGTGGCTGTGTGAGTAGTGATGGGTGGCTGTGTGAGTAGTGGTGGGTGGCTGTGTGAGTAGTGATGGGTGGCAGTGTGAGTAGTGATGGGTGGCTGTGTGATTAGTGGTTGGGTGGTTGTGTGAGTAGTGATGGGATGGCTGTGTGAGTAGTGATGGGTGGTTGTGTGAGTAGTGATGGTGTTGTGTGAGTAGTGGTTGGGTGGCTATGTGAGTAGTGATGGGTGGCTGTGTGAGTAGTGATGGGTGGTTGTGTGAGTAGTGATGGGTGGTTGTGTGAGTAGTGATGGGTGGCTGTGTGAGTAGTGATGGGTGGCTGTGTGAGTAGTGGTGGGTGGCTGTGTGAGTAGTGGTGGGTGGCTGTGTGAGTAGTGATGGGTGGCTGTGTGAGTAGTGATGGGTGGTTGTGTGAGTAGTGGTTGGGTGGCTGTGTGAGTAGTGATGGGTGGCTGTGTGAGTAGTGGTTGGGTGGTTGTGTGAGTAGTGGCTGGGTGGCTGTGTGAGTAGTGGNTGGGTGGCTGTGTGCGTAGTGACTGGGTGGCTGTGTAGTAGTGGTGGGTGGCTGTGTGATAGTAACTGGGTGGCTGTGTAAGTAGTGGCTGGGTGGCTGGGTGAGTAGTGGCTGGGTGGCTGTGTGAGTAGTGGTGGGTGGCTGTGTGAGTAGTGGTGGGTGGCTGTGTAAGTAGTGGNTGGGTGGCTGTGTGAGTAGTGATGGGTGGTTGTGTGAGTAGTGTTGGGTTGTTGTGTGAGTAGTGGTGGGTGGTTGTGTGAGTAGTGATGGGTGGCGTGTGAGTAGTGGTTGGGTGGTTGTGTGAGTAGTGATGGGTGGCTGTGTGAGTAGTGATGGGTGGCTGTGTGAGTAGGACTGGGTGGCTGTGTGAGTAGTGATGGGTGGCTGTGTGAGTAGTGATGGGTGGCTGTGTGAGTAGTGATGGGTGGCTGTGTGAGTAGTGATGGGTGGCTGTGTGAGTAGTGATGGGTGGCTGTGTGAGTAGTGGTGGGTGGCTGTGTGAGTAGTGATGGGTGGCTGTGTGAGTAGTGATGGGATGGCTGGTGAGTAGTGGTGGGTGGCTGTGTGAGTAGTGGTGGGTGGCTGTGTAAGTAGTGATGGGTGGCTGTGTGAGTAGTAATGGGTGGCTGTGTGAGTAGTGACTGAGTGGCTGTGTGAGTAGTGATGGGTGGCTGTGTGAGTAGTGANTGGGTGGCTGTGTGAGTAGTGATGGTGGCTGTGTGATAGTGATGGGTGTGTGTGAGTAGTGGTGGTGGCTGTGTGAGTAGTGGTGGGATGGCTGTGTGCGTAGTGACTGGTGGCTGTGTGAGTAGTGATGGGTGGCTGTGTGAGTAGTGATGGGATGGTTGTGTGAGTAGTGGTGGGTGGCTGTGTGAGTAGTGATGGGTGCTGGTGAGTAGTGGTGGGTGGCTGTGTGAGTAGTGATGGGTGGCTGTGTGAGTAGTGATGGGTGGCTGTGTGTGTAGTGATGGGTGGCTGTGTGAGTAGTGATGGGTGGCTGTGTGAGTAGTGATGGGTGGCTGTGTGTGTAGTGANTGGTGGTGTGTGTGTAGTGATGGGTGGNTGTGTGTAGTGATGGGTGGCTGTGTGATAGTGATGGTGACTGTGTGAGTAGTGGTGGGTGGTGTGTGATAGGATGGGATGGCTGTGTGAGTAGTGGTGTGTGATAGTGATGGGTGGCTGTGTGATTNGTGATGGGTGGCTGTGTGAGTAGTGGNTGGGTGGCTGTGTGATAGTGGTGGCTGTGTGAGTAGTGATGGGTGGCTGTGTGAGTAGTGGTGGGTGGCTGTGTGAGTAGTGACGGTGGTGGCTGTGTGAGTAGTGATGGGTGGCTGTGTGAGTATTGATGGGTGGCTGTGTGAGTAGTGATGGGTGGCTGTGTGAGTAGTGGCTGTGTGAGTAGTGGTGGGTGGCTGTGTGAGTAGTGATGGGTGGCTGTGTGAGTAGTGACGGTGGTGGTGTGTGAGTAGTGATGGGTGGNTGTGTGGTAGTGGTGNGTGATAGTGATGGGTGGCTGTGTGATAGTGATGGGTGGGTGTGAGTAGTGGTGGNTGGCTGTGTGAGTAGTGATGGGTGGCTGTGTGAGTAGTGATGGGTGGCTGTGTGAGTAGTGATGGGTGGCTGTGTGAGTAGTGATGGGTGGCTGTGTGAGTAGTGCTGGGTGGCTGTGTGAGTAGTGGTGNGTGATAGGACTGGGTGGCTGTGTGGTAGTGACTGGGTGGTGTGTGGTAGTGGCTGTGTGATAGTGATGGGATGTGTGTGTGAGTAGTGTTGGGTGGCTGTGTGAGTAGTGATGGGTGGCTGTGTGAGTAGTGATGGGTGGTGTGTGACTAGTGATGGTGGTGGGAGTGTGGTGTGTGATAGTGATGGGTGGGTGTGAGTAGTGGTGTGTGAGTAGTGGTTGGTGGCTGTGTGTGATTGTTTGCTGTGACGANGCGAGTGAATGGGGGCCTGTATTTATGAAGTGAACCGAGGGAAAGCGAACGCAACGAAATGTGAATGGCGGTGAACACTGGCGACGGGAGGGAGGGGCAAGGTGAGAGGGGGGGNTGAGAGGGGGGGCTAAGGGGGAGGGGAGTGGGTTAAGGTGGTGGGGGGGGCGGATCGTGCTCAAGTGGTCGCCAGGTATTGTGTTGCCTGGCGGAGTGCAGGTAACCGAGGGCGCTGTGAACGGTGGGGGTAGTGATGGTGAGTGAGTGTGAGAGAGTGATGGGGAGCGGTGGTGAACGGAGCGCGCTCACTGAACGTGCCCCGAGTGATGCCACGGCCACCAACACCGGTGACGATTATTTGAATGATCCTGGTCCCCTAAGTGACCCAGTCAAATGAGTACCCGGTGCGGTGTGTAATCGCCATNGGGAGGGGCGGTCGGGCGTGGTGATGGGCCTGTCGCTCATTGAAGTCNGGGTCTTCTGGCCAGTTATGCTCCCTTCTGTTTATCGAAAGTGNACCCTGTTTCAGGGTCTGCGCCAGTTATAAAATTCAGGCTCACTGCCTGCGATCCCTTTGGGTTTAACTCATGGTTATGNGGACTTCGGTCCTTGAAGGTGAACACATTCAGATTTAGCTTTCGTGATGCANGGATTCATTCTTTGGTTTTTTCGGTAAAGTCCCTCAGTGAGCTCCTGGCAGAGAGGCTGTTTGCTGGTCATGTAGCCCGCATCAGCCATGANTGCCCCAAGCAGCTTCTGTTTGGCGACAGGGGGGGGTCAGTGATGGTGATGGGAGTGGGGTCAGTGATGGTGATGGGAGTGGGAGTGCAGTGATGGTGATGGGAGTGTCAGTGATGGTGATGGGAGTGAGGTGAGTGATGGTGATGGNAGTGATGGTGATGGGAGTGGGGTCAGTGATGGTGATGGGAGTGAGGTGAGTGATGGTGATGGGAGTGTTGTCAGTTTGTACGCGCGTGGTAATGATTGGAGCGGGGGGCTCTGTCCTTGATCCCCGTCACCAGAGTGCCTTTCCAGGGCGAGGGGCGGGGGGGGCAGGGGCGGGGAAGGGGGAGGGGGCAGGGGGGCACACCTGTTGTGTGTGGGTGGCACCGCCCAGCACGCAGACAGCGGCATACAGCACGCAGATTGAACACACAGCACCTACAGCACACACAGCACCGACAGCACACACAGCACCTACAGCACACACGGCACACAGATTGAACACAGCACATACAGCACATACAGCACACAGATTGAACACACAGCACCTACTGCACACACAGCACCGACAGCACACACAGCACACAGATTGAACAAACAGCACCTACAGCACACACAGCACCGACAGCACACACAGCACACAGATTGAACAACAGCATCTACTGCACACACAGCACCGACAGCACACACAGCACACAGATTGAACAAACAGCACCTACTGCACACACAGCACCGACAGCACACACAGCACACAGATTGAACACACAGCACACACAGCACACACGGCACCGACAGCACACACAGCACACAGATTGAACACACAGCACACACAGCACACACGGCACACAGAGCATCTACTGCACAGACAGTACCTACAGCACGCCAACAGCACGCCGACAGCACACACGGCACACAGATTGAACACAGCACACACAGCACCTACAGCACACACAGCACACACAGCACCTACAGACACGTCACGCAGTGCACAGTACAGACACACGTCACGCAGTACAGTGCACGTGCCAGGCTAGGTACACCTCCGATGTGTGCACACTGAAGACTGATTATCGATCACGGCGAACATCAGTGGCGGGGGGGGTATCCGAGCTAGAGCCCCGCACTGCACCAGCGTGGGGAAGTATGGTCAAGCCGCACACCGCAGCTGACTGCCGTTGCCATGGTAACGGGGAGTGCGCGACATTACAGCTGCTGCGTTACCATGGCGACGTCATTAGCAACATAAATAGCCGAGCGAGGGGGTCTCCTGAGGGGGTCCCTTGAGGGGGTCGAGTGAGGGGGTCTCCTGAGGGGGTCGAGCGAGGGGGTCGAGCGAGGGGGTCTCCTGAGGGGGTCTCCTGAGGGGNTCTCCTGAGGGGGTCTCCTGAGGGGTCTCCTGAGGGGGTCTACTGAGGGGTCCCTGAGGGGGTCGAGCGAGGGGGTCTCCTGAGGGGGTCTCCTGAGGGGGTCCCTGAGGGGGTCTCCTGAGGGGGTCGAGCGAGGGGGTCTCCTGAGGGGGTCGAGCGAGGGGGTCTCCTGAGGGGGTCGAGCGAGGGGTCTCCTGAGGGGGTCTCCTGAGGGGGTCTCCTGAGGGGGTCCCCTGAGGGGGTCGAGCGAGGGGGTCTCCTGAGGGGGTCCCCTGAGGGGGTCCCCTGAGGGGGTCGAGCGAGGGGGTCTCCTGAGGGGGTCCCCTGAGGGGGTCGAGCGAGGGGGTCTCCTGAGGGGNTCTCCTGAGGGGGTCTCCTGAAGGGGTCTACTGAGGGGGTCCCCTGAGGGGGTCGAGCGAGGGGGTCTCCTGAGGGGCTCGAGTGAGGGGGTCTCCTGAGGGGGTCTACTGAGGGGGTCCCCTGAGGGGGTCTCCTGAGGGGGTCTACTGAGGGGGTCCCCTGAGGGGGTCTACTGAGGGGGTCTCCTAGGGGTCGAGTGAGGGGTCTCCTGAGGGGTCTCCTGAGGGGGTCTACTGAGGTTGGTCGAGCGAGGGGGTCGAGTGAGGGGGTCTCCTGAGGGGGTCTCCTGAGGGGTCTACTGAGGTTGGTCGAGCGAGGGGGTCTCCTGAGGGGGTCTACTGAGGGGGTCGAGTGAGGGGTCTACTGAGGGGGTCTACTGAGGTTGGTCGAGCGAGGGGGTCTCCTGAGGGGGTCTCCTGAGGGGGTCGAGTGAGGGGTCTCCTGAGGGGTCTCCTGAGGGGGTCTACAGGGGGGAGCATCAGGCGGCTCAGGGCGCGGCCGTGTGCTCGCTCTCCCCGCTCTCTTCCATCTCCCTTGCATCTTCCTCTCTCTCCGCGCCCGCCACTCTCATATATCTCCTCTCTCTGCCTTACAAACCTCGCCTCTCGCTCCCTGATGCCCCTCTCCTATCTCCACCCGCTGTCTCCCTCATTGCGGATCTCATCGCACTGCGATCTCGTTCACCACTCTCCCGGAGTCTCTCGCCTCTTACCCCCCCCCCGCGCACTCCCTCCCACGCCCCCCACCGCGCTCCCCCCGGCACACCCCCCCCCCGGCACTCACCCCCCCCCCCCACCGGCACTCCCCCCCCCCCACCGGCACTCCCCCCCCCACCAGCACTCCCCCCACACCGGCACTCCCCGCCCCCACGCTCCCCCCCCACACTAGCCCCCCCCCACACTCGCCCCCCCCACGCTCGCCCCCCCCCCACGCTCGCCCCCCCCCACGCTCGCCCCCCCCNACGCTCGCCCCCCCCCACGCTCTCCCCCACGCACGCCCCCCCACGCACGCCCCCCCCCCACGCACGCCCCCCCCCACGCACGCCCCCCACGCTCCCCCCCACGCTCCCCCCCCACCGGCACTCCCCCCCCACCGGCACTCCCCCTTTCCCTTCACTCCCCTCCCCCCGCACTCCCCCGCCCCCCGCCGCTGCTCCCCGGAGCGAGCGGAAATGTCCCATCGATTCCGCTCGGCCGCCCCCTCCCCCCACCTCCCCCTCCCCCCTCCCCCACCTCCCCCTCCCCCCACCTCCCCGCTCTCCTCGTTCTCATGAATGAGCGAGCGCCACCGCAGCCAATGGCGACTTGGGCCGAGCACAATGAGGATGAGGGGGAGGGGCGAGGGGGTGGAGGGGGCGGTGTTGGGTGGGGGGGGCACGCGTGCGCCCGTCGTTGCGTGCGTGATTGTGTGGTGTGTGTGCAATGTGTGTGTGTAATGTGTGTGTGTAATGTGTGTGTGTGTAATGTGTGTGCGTAATGTGTGTGTGTGTAATGTGTGTGTGTGTAATGTGTGTGTATGTAATGTGTGTGTGCAATGTGTGTGTGTAATGTGTGTGTGTAATGTGTGTGTGTGTAAGTGTGTGTGTGTAATGTGTGTGTGTATGCGATGTGTGTGTGTAATGTGTGTGTGTGNAATGTGTGTGTATGTGTGTGTGTAATGTGTGTGTATGTGTGTGCACGATGTGTGGTATGTGTGTATGTGTTGTGTATGTGTGTGCAATGTGTGTGTGTGTAAGGGTGTGTGTGTGTAATGTGTGTGTGTAATGCGTGTATGTAATGTGTGTGTGTATGCGATGTGTGTGTGTAATGTGTGTGTGTGTAATGTGTGTGTATGCAATATGTGTGTGTGTAATGTGTGTGTAATGTGTGTGCGCGATGTGTGTGTGTGCAATGTGTGTGTGTAATGTGTGTGTGTGTGCGATGTGTGTGTGCAATGTGTGTGTGTAATGTGGTGTGTGTGTAATGTGTGTGTGTATGCAATGTGTGTGTGTAATGTGTGTGCGCGATGTGTGTGTGTGCAATGTGTGTGTGTAATGTGTGTGTGTGCGCGATGTGTGTGTGCAATGTGTGTGTGTAATGTGGTGTGTGTGTAATGTGTGTGTGTATGCAATGTGTGTGTAATGTGTGTGTGTGTAATGTGTGTGTATGCAGTGTGTGTGTAATGTGTGTGTATGCAATGTGTGTGTAATGTGTTTGTGTGTAATGTGTGTATGCAATGTGTGTGTGTATGCAATGTGTGTGTGTGATGTGTGTGTGTATGCAATGTGTGTGTTTGTGTGCGCGATGTTTGTGTGCGATATGTGTGTGTGCAATGTGTGTGTGTAATGTGTGTGTGTGTAATGTGTGTGTGTAATGTGTGTGTAATGTGTGTGTGTATGCAATGTGTGTGTGTGTAATGTGTGTGTGTAATGTGTGTGTGTGCAATGTGTGTGCGCGATGTGTGTGCGCGATATGTGTGTGTGTGCAATGTGTGTGTGTAATGTGTGTGTGTGCAATGTGTGTGTGNAATGTGTGTGTGCGATGTGTGTGTGTAATGTGTGTGTGTAATGTGTGTGTGTAATATGTGTGTGTGTGCACGTGTGTAGGTAGCGGGTGTGTAGTGGTTATCGCGCTGCGCTATGAACCCAGCGACCCGAGTTCGATTCCCGCTCACGGCCAACACCAGTGACGATTATTTGAATCGGTTCTGGGCCTCCCCTAGGTCGACTCAGCTTCAAATGAGTAGCTGGTTCGGTGTGTAAACATCGCCACGAGGGAGACAAAGGCGGTCGGGCGTGGTGTTTTCCACCCACCTCCACGCGTGCCGTGCCTTCATAGGTGCTCGCTCACAACATTTGCCCCAACATTCTGTTTAAAGGCTACACGTTGGGGGGGGGGGCATCGTTGTCTTTGTGTACGCGTGCAAGGTGTGCCATTGTATACGTGTGTGTGTACACGATTCTGCGATGTAACCATCGGCCCAGCACCTGCACACGAGCTGATTTCATCGCTCCATCTCCTGGGTGGACGTGAACCCGCTCGAACGCGTTCCATCCATTTGCCTGCCACTCCATTAGAATTTTCCCCATCATCCTCATCTTGGGGACGAGCCCTTCCCAAGCCCACTTGACGGTTTGGATGATGTCAGTGACCTACGGATGTTCTCTAATCCACGCGTTCCTCTTCCAAGAATGCGCATTGTGTACAACGTGTGCGTGCCCATTCTTTGGACTCGGTCCCAGGGTTAGAATGGAACGCGTCCGACAGTGCACGAAAAAAACCGATGGAGCAATGAAATGGGTTGATATGCGAGTTGCTGTGTGTGTGTGGTTCATAGTTTTACTTCGCTGGATCGCGAGAGGTGACGGTTTGGGAGGGTGGGTGGTGGGTGCCTTCATCCAGCAGTGGATTGGCCCTCGCTTCGTGGTGCGTTCTGTGCAAGGCAGTTCGAGTCGTGGCTGAATGTTTGGGGGTGGGCCCTTGCGGTGCGTGAGTGGGGGGGCGGGGCGAGCGGCGCGGACCAATCAGCGCCCACCGGATGCATTGTCTCGCGCGCTCAGGAATGACAATAGAGCGCGCGCCGGGGGGCGGGGTGGGGGCTGGGGGCGGGGGACTTGGGGCAGGGCGAAGGGGGGNTGTTGGAGCTGGGGGAGGGGCAGGAGGAGGGGCCCGTCTCTACCAATCAGCGCGCACCGGATGCGATGACGTCGCGCGCGCGCGGCCCGACGGAAGCGCGTGCCCACGGGGGGAGGAGGAGGAGGAGGGGGGAGAGGGGAGGGGCTGCTGGAGGGGCGGGCTGGGGTGAGGGGAGGGTCACGCGGATCGAGTTCCGTGGGCGCTCGCTCCGGAAAGCGCCCATTAGCGGCACAAGGCGGCTCTTAGCGGCCACTCTGCTGCACGGCGCTCCCCCAACGCTCCCCCCCCACCCCGCGCTCTCTCCCGCACGCTCCACCGCTCTCCTCCCCTGCTGCAGTCCCCCCCACTCACTCTCCTCGCCGTCGCTCTCTCTCCCTCCACTCGCCCCCAAGCACCACCAAGCACGCTCTCTCGCCTTCCCTCTCCCTTGCCTCTCCTCCTCGTCCCCTTCACTCTCCCCGCGCTCTCCTCGCCCTCATTGTCCCCGGGCCGGGCGCGGCGATGCGGCGCGGCTGGCGCTGAGCGCCTGGGCTACTCGGCCCCTCGACGCTCTCTCCCCGTGTCCCTCCCTGACTCCGTCTCCCTCTCCGACTCCCTCCCTGTGTCCCTCCCTGTGTCTCCCTCCCTGTGACTCCCTCTCTGACTCCGTCTCCCTCCCCGACTCCCCGTGTCTCCCTCCCTGTGTCTCCCTCTCCGTCTCCCTCCCTGGCTCTCTCCCTGTGTCTCCCTCCTCCCGTCTCCCTCCCTGTGTCTCCCTCCCTGTGACTCCCTCTCTGACCCGTCTCCCTCCCCGACTCCCTGTGTCTCCCTCTCCGTCTCCCTCCCTGGCTCTCTCCCTGTGTCTCCCTCACTGTGTCTCCCTCCTCCCGTCTCCCTCCCTGTGTCTCCCTCCCTGTGACTCCCTCCCTGTGTCTCCCTCCCTGTCTCTACCGATCGCGGGGCTCTTCACTCCCTGACACCCTCCACGACTGTCTCCTTCCACCTCCCCGCGTCTCTCATCCCTTCCCCGTGCTCCCCACCCCACCCCCCACCGTCTTCAGCTCCACCCCGCTCTGCTCGGCACTCGCCGTCTTCTTCCTACTCGTCCTTCCCTCCTCGACCCCTTCCTTCATCCCGCGTCTCCCTCCTGCCCGCTGCTGCGCCTCGACTCCGCCATGGGGACCTCCTGAGCAGCTCCGCACGTCCGCGCCGAGGCGGCCTCAGGTGAAGCCGAGGAGGAGGAATGTGACGACAATGATGATGAGGTGGTGGAGAGTGACGACGACGATGATGAGGAGGTGGAGGAGGGAGGCGTCGCTCTCCCGCCATCTCGGGGGTCGCGGCCATCGCGGGCAGGCGAGGGGATCTCCCCTCTCCGGGGACCCCGGGCGGCGAGGGGTAGCGCGGGGGGGGGAGTCCGTCTCGTGGGGTCTCGTGGGTCGGGCACGGTGGGGGGGGTCCGCGTTGTGCGTGCAGGGGGGTAACGTCGGGTTGAGTGTCATCGCGAAAGGGTTTGTGGACGGGGCTTGGAGAGATTCGGGGGTTCAGAGCGACGAAGGGGTCTCATTTGGGGGAGCTTCTGCTCGGGGGGGGGCTGGGATGGCGAGCGCGAGCCCCCCCCCCGTGTCTCCACCTGCGTCTTCACCGATGCGCCTCGCAAGGCTGTGCCCCCCCCCCGCGCGTGTTGTGACCCTTGTTGACACGTGTGCCCCCCCCCTCTGCGTGTTGTGACCCTTGTTGACACGTGTGCCCCCCGCGTGTTGTGACCCTATTTGACACGTGCCCCCCCCCCGCGTGTTGTGACCCTTGTTGACACGTGTGCCCCCCACCCCTCTGCGTGTTGTGACCCTTGTTGACACGTGTGCCCCCCCCCNGCGTGTTGTGACCCTTGTTGACACGTGTGCCCCCNGCGTGTTGTGACCCTTGTTGACACGTGTGCCCCCCCCTCTGCGTGTTGTGACCCTTGTTGACACGTGTGCCCCCCCCGCGTGTTGTGACCCTTGTTGACACGTGTGCCCCCCGCGTGTTGTGACCCTTGTTGACACGTGTGCCCCCACCCCTCTGCGTGTTGTGACCCTTGTTGACACGTGTGCCCCCCCCCGCGTGTTGTGACCCTTGTTGACACGTGTGCCCCCCGCGTGTTGTGACCCTTGTTGACACGTGTGCCCCCCACCCCTCTGCGTGTTGTGACCCTTGTTGACACGTGTGCCCCCCCCCGCGTGTTGTGACCCTTGTTGACACGTGTGCCCCCCGCGTGTTGTGACCCTTGTTGACACGTGTGCCCCCCACCCCTCTGCGTGTTGTGACCCTTGTTGACACGTGTGCCCCCCCCCGCGTGTTGTGTACCCTTGTTGACACGTGTGCCCCCCCCCCNTCTGCGCGTTGTGACCCTTGTTGACACGTGATATAATGAGACGTGATCATACACATACACACTGCCCATGTATTACTACACTGTGCCCGTATAGACACACACACAGCAACAACAACAACATCACCACCCTTCTATCAAATCACTAATTCACAGTGAGTGCCCATGTCAGTCGAACGGCCATTGACAGACTATTTGAGGGGCTAGTGGTGTTCGCGAGCCACCCTGTGACGGCCGGCACGGCACGCGAGGTCGTGGCTGACCAGGGTCACTCCCGCGGCCGCCTTTGTCTCCCTCGTGGCGATGTTCACACACCGCACCGGGGACCGATTTGAGTCGAGGTCACACGGGGGGAGGTCCAGGGGACCGGCTCAGATACTCGCCCGTGTACCCACACACAGTGCCCATATATACACACACAGTGCCCATATACACACAGTGTCCATATACACACAGTGCCCATATACACACACACAGTACCCATATACACACACACAGTACCCATGTACACACACACAGTACCCATATACACACACACACTACCCATATACACACACACAGTACCCATACACACACAGTGCCCATACACACACAGTGCCCATACACACACAGTGCCCATATACACACACAGTGCCCATATACACACACACAGTGCCCATATACACACACACAGTGCCCATACACACACACAGTGCCCATATACACACACACAGTACCCATACACACACACACAGTGCCCATGCACACACACACAGTGCCCATACACACACACACAGTACCCGTATATACACACACAGTACCCATATACACACACAGCCCATACACACACAGTGCCCATATACACACACACAGTGCCCATACACACACACACAGTGCCCATATACACACAGTGCCCATACACACACGCAGTGCCCATACACACACACACAGTGCCCATATACACACACAGTACCCATATACACACACAGTGCCCATACACACAGTGCCCATATACACACAGTGCCCATATACACACACAGTACCCATACACACACAGTGCCCATACACACACAGTACCCATATACACACACAGTACCCATACACACACACAGTGCCCATACACACACAGTGCCCATATACACACACAGTGCCCATATACACACACAGTGCCCATATACACACACAGTGCCCATATACACACACAGTGCCCATATACACACACACNGTGCCCATACACACACACAGTGCCCATACACACACACACAGTGCCCATATACATACACACACTACCCATAACACACACACAGTACCCATACACACACAGTACCCATACACACACAGTGCCCATACACACACATTGCCCATATACACACACACAGTGCCCATATACACACACAGTGCCCATATACACACACAGTGCCCATGTACACACACAGTGCCCATACACACACACAGTGCCCATATACACACACACAGTGCCCATATACACACACACAGTGCCCATATACACACAGTGCCCATGTACACACAGTGCCCATGTACACACACACAGTGCCCATGTACACACACACAGTGCCCATATACACACAGTGCCCATGCACACACACACAGTGCCCATGTACACACACACAGTGCCCATACACACACAGTGCCCATATACACACAGTGCCCATACACACACACAGTGCCCATATACACACACACAGTGCCCATACACACACAGTGCCCATATACACACAGTGCCCATATACACACAGAGTGCCCATATACACACAGAGTGCCCATACACACACACAGTGCCCATATACACACAGAGTGCCCATATACACACAGAGTGCCCATATACACACAGAGTGCCCATATACACACAGTGCCCATATACACACAGTGCCCATATACACACAGAGTGCCCATATACACACAGAGTGCCCATATACACACACAGTGCCCATATACACACACAGTGCCCATATACACACACAGTGCCCATATACACACAGTGCCCATACACACAGTGCCCATATACACACACACAGTGCCCATACACACACACAGTGCCCATACACACACACAGTGCCCATACACACAGTGCCCATACACACACACAGTGCCCATACACACACACACTGCCCATACACACACAGTGCCCATACACACACACAGTGCCCATACACACACACAGTGCCCATACACACACACAGTGCCCATACACACACACAGTGCCCATACACACACACAGTGCCCATATACACACACACTACCCATATACACACACACACNGTACCCATACACACACACAGTACCCATACACACACACAGTACCCATACACACACACNGTACCCATACACACACAGTACCCATACACACACAGTGCCCATACACACACATTGCCCATATACACACACACAGTGCCCATATACACACACAGTGCCCATGTACACACACAGTGCCCATGTACACACACAGTGCCCATACACACACACAGTGCCCATATACACACACACAGTGCCCATATACACACACAGTGCCCATATACACACACAGTGCCCATGTGCACACACAGTGCCCATGTACACACACACAGTGCCCATGTACACACACACAGTGCCCATATACACACACAGTGCCCATGCACACACACACAGTGCCCATGTACACACACACAGTGCCCATACACACACAGTGCCCATATACACACAGTGCCCATACACACACACAGTGCCCATATACACACACACAGTGCCCATACACACACAGTGCCCATATACACACAGTGCCCATATACACACAGAGTGCCCATATACACACAGAGTGCCCATATACACACACAGTGCCCATATACACACAGAGTGCCCATATACACACAGAGTGCCCATATACACACAGAGTGCCCATATACACACAGAGTGCCCATATACACACAGAGTGCCCATATACACTCAGTGCCCATATACACACACAGTGCCCATATACACACACAGTGCCCATATACACACACAGTGCCCATATACACACACAGTGCCCATATACACACACAGTGCCCATACACACACCAGTGCCCATACACACACACAGTGCCCATACACACACACAGTGCCCATACACACACACAGTGCCCATACACACACACACTGCCCATACACACACACAGTGCCCATACACACACACAGTGCCCATACACACACACAGTGCCCATACACACACACAGTGCCCATACACACACACAGTGCCATACACACACACACAGTGCCATATACACACACACTACCCATACACACACACAGTACCCATACACACACACNGTACCCATACACACACACAGTACCCATACACACACACAGTACCCATACACACACACACAGTGCCCATACACACACATTGCCCATACACACACACAGTGCCCATGTACACACACAGTGCCCATACACACACAGCCCATACACACACACAGCCCATACACACACACAGTGCCCATACACACACACAGTGCCCATATACACACACAGTGCCCATACACACACAGTGCCCATACACACANAGTGCCCATATACACACACAGTGCCCATATACACACACACAGTGCCCATATACACACACAGTGCCCATGTACACACACACAGTGCCCATACACACACACAGTGCCCATGTACACACACACAGTGCCCATATACACACACACAGTGCCCATACACACACACAGTGCCCATGTACACACACACAGTGCCCATGCACACACACACAGTGCCCATATACACACAGTGCCCATATACACACACAGTGCCCATACACACACACACAGTGCCCATATACACACACACAGTGCCCATACACACACAGTGCCCATATACACACAGTGCCCATATACACACAGTGCCCATATACACACAGAGTGCCCATATACACACACAGTGCCCATATACACACACNGTGCCCATATACACACAGTGCCCATATACACACAGAGTGCCCATATACACACAGAGTGCCCATATACACACAGAGTGCCCATATACACACAGTGCCCATATACACACAGTGCCCATATACACACAGAGAGTGCCCATATACACACAGAGTGCCCATATACACACACGGTGCCCATATACACACACGGTGCCCATATACACACACGGTGCCCATATACACACAGAGTGCCCATATACACACAGAGTGCCCATATACACAGAGTGCCCATATACACAGAGTGCCCATATACACACACAGTGCCCATATACACACACAGTGCCCATATACACACAGTGCCCATATACACACAGTGCCCATATACACACACAGTGCCCATATACACACACAGTGCCCATATACACACACAGTGCCCATATACACACACAGTGCCCATATACACACACAGTGCCCATATACACACACAGTGCCCATATACATACACACAGTGCCCATACACACACACACAGTGCCCATACACACACACACAGTGCCCATACACACACACACAGTGCCCATACACACACACACAGTGCCCATACACACACACACNGTGCCCATACACACACACAGTGCCCATACACACACACACAGTGCCCATACACACACACACAGTACCCATACACACACACAGTGCCCATACACACACACAGTGCCCATACACACACACACAGTGCCCATACACACACACACAGTGCCCATACACACACACACNGTGCCCATACACACACACACACTGCCCATACACACAGTGCCATATACACACACACAGTGCCCATACACACACACAGTGCCCATACACACACACAGTGCCCATATACACACACAGTGCCCATATACATACACACACAGTGCCCATACACACACACAGTGCCCATATACACACACACAGTGCCCATACACACACAGTGCCCATATACATACACACACACAGTGCCCATACACACACACAGTGCCCATATACATATACACAGTGCCCATATACACACACAGTGCCCATATACACACACAGTGCCCATATACACACACACAGTGCTCATATACACACACATAGTGCCCATATACACACAGTGCCCATATACACACAGTGCGCTAATATACACACACATAGTGCCCATATACACACACATTGCCCATATATACGACATAACACGCTTGCCCATATAGCAGTACTCGCCTATACCCGCATGCACACCAAATACAAAGTTCTCCCGTATAGCCTTGGCAGACTGTTGGGGTCAAGTGCTCTCACGCTATTACACCTTCTACTCTCTACACGTGCACACGCATTGTGTACACGCCCGCAGTGTGTGCAAATGTAGTACGGACATACACGCGGGATACACCGACGCACACGTGAACACGTGTGTACAGAATACCTACGTATTAACGCATTTGCATCAATTGATAAATAAACTGCGCATAAGTACACAGGCTGTTAGGGAGGGGGCACGTGCTTTTGGCGAGATTCTCGGAAACGCTGTCACACACACGCACATGTATTGTCATATACATAGACCCACACACACGCACATGTAGGCGCCATATACATTGACCCACACACATATTCCTAAGCGCACAAATCCCCCCTCTGTAGACTTGGGGCAGGCGCTGTTAGCAAGCACCTACTAAGGTCTGTACTGCACACGAGGGGGTGTGTGGCCAGCACCACACCCGGCCGCCTTTGTCTCTAGCGGCGATGGTTACACATCGTACTGGGTACTCGTTTGAGGCTGATTCGACTTGGGGGTGGCCCTTGACTGGTTCGGATAGTCGTCAGGTTCACAGCGCAGTGCATGAATCGCTTCACTACCGCCCCACGGACACACACAACCATACGTAGTAGTGTGGCCAGCCCCATGCCCGGCCGTCTTTGTCTCCCCAACGCTGATGTTCAAACAGCGCACCAGCATCCTCATTTAAGGCCGAGCTGACCTAAAGACAACACACGCACACGGAACAGGAGCACCCACACACGTGCGCGCACAGATGCACATCAGCATACCCGTCACGTACATCTCACAACGACACCCCCACACATCTCATGAATATGCACACCCACAAATACACAACAGACACGCACACACGGAATCACACACTCGCGCACGTACACACACACATGAATACACCCTTACACAGAAATACTCACCAAACGTACACACGCGATCATTATTCTCCCACATACGGACCCCAAACAGGCGAACTCCGGAACAGACACGTACACACGCACCGATACCCGGTACACACCCACGTGCATAGACACAGACACACACCACACACACACGCGTTAGGTACACACACACATACAGTACACCCGCACCACATACCGTAGCACCACACACCCTGTACGCACACACAAAATAAGGGCAAGTCTCTTTTACAGATTTGGGTAAGTGTATTTAACGAGCACCTATGATACAATTACGATACACGAGGGGTCGGTGGCCAGCACCACGCCCGGCCGCCTTTGTCTTCCCAGTATGCGATGTTGACACACCGCACCAGGTACTCATTTGAGGCTAAGTCGACATAGTGAGGCCCAGTACCGGTTCAGATTGACGTCGCTGGTGTTGACCGTGAGTGGGAATCGAGGTTTATGCGCAGCGCGCTAATCGCTGCACCACTGCTCGCCACGACGACACGTGCACTCACTTGGTGCACACACACACACTCAGTGTACACACTTGGTGCACACACACGTGCACACACTCGTGCACACACTCGGTGCACACACACACACGTGCACACACACTCACTCAGTGTACACACTGGGTGTACACACTCGGTGCACACACTCAGTGCACACACTCACACACACACGCACTCACTCAGTGCACACACTCAGTGCACACACACGTATATACACTCAGTGCACACACACAGACGTGTACACACACGTGTATACACTCAGTGCGCACACACACGTGCACTCACTCAGTGCACACACTCAGTGCACACACACGTGTATACACTCAGTGCACACACACACACGTGCACTCACTCAGTGCACACACTCAGTGCACACACGCGTGTACACACTCAGCACACACACACACGTGTATACACTCGGTGCACACACACAGTGCATTCACTCAGTGCACACACTCAGTGCACACAAACACGTGCACTGGCACGTATACACACTCGGTGCACACACACACACGTGCAAACTCACTCACGCGTGCACACGCAGCTGCCGGGCTGAGCACAGGGGATGGGGGCTCCATCACCGCAGCGGGTTCCACGCGCCTCCATCTGTAACTCGCCTCGATGTCCCGCCTTGTCTCCCGTGCCCCCTCCGTGCGTCTTCTTCATACCCAACGCTGCAACTCTGTGTGCGCACCGTGCCCGGCGACCCGAGTTCGATTCTCGCTCAAGGCCAACGCCACTGACGCGAATATCTGAACCGGTCCTACGCCTCTCTTCCGTCGACTCTTGCGTCAAATGAGTACCTGGTGCGTTGTGTGAACATCGCCACTCGGGAAACGAATGCGGCGGAGAGCGTGGTGCTGGCCACACCACCCCCCATTGTGTGCTGTGTCGGTCTTAATAGGTGCTTGCTATCAGCACTTTGCCCCAATAGCCTGTTAAGGCCATACGGGGAATCTTTGTGTGTGGTGTGTGTCCGTGTGTGGGGCAAGCCCTGGGTCTGCGATCCGAGTGAGAAGGCGATGTGTCCGGGGTTAACCGTTGCACGTGGGCTACGTGCGCCTGCATCTCGGGGGAGATTTCGCCAGAGGAGGCGGCGAGGGGCTTTGAAGGCCGCAGCGAGCCAGGCAGAGGTCAAGCTCCGTGAGATGTCCGCGATGACGCTGGGTAAGGGCGGCGTCCTGGTTGTCGGAGGCAGGCGGGAAGAGCAGGGTGATTATTGTCAATTTAGATTTTTTTTTTTGCTGTGAGATGAAACCGGAGAACCCAGAGGAAACGCATTTAGAACGGGGTAAGAACATTCAAACTCTACACAGAAAGGTGCCCGAGACGGGAATGAACCTGGGCACGTTCTTGCCGCGGTAGGTTAGCATTGCCAGTGTAGCGCCAGTGTCTCGAGCAGGGGTGGGGAATCTTATTCTGCCAAGGGCCATTTGGATATTTACAACATCATTCACGGGCCATACAAAATGATCAACTTAAAAATTTGCCTGTTACATTTGGAAAACATTTAATTAACTCACCCCTAATGTGATGGCTGGAACTGCTTCTCTTTGGTGAGGCGTGTGATGTTAGCTGGTGTTGATGATGCTGCTACTCGCAACTGCTTTTCCAGGTTGCTCCTAGATTTATTGAATTTCGAGTCCCGCCTGCGGTTGCCTTGGCAGTGCCAGACCAAATGACTTGCGGGCCTCATACGGCCGCGGGCCGTATGAGGCCCGCGGCCGGACGTTCCCCACCCTGGTCTAGAGCCTCGACTCGCGAGTCGGGAGGCAACCGGAGCCGTGGATGGCCGGAAGAAGATGACCGAACGTGCACAGACAGACCCTCAGGGGCAGAGGAGGAGGAGCGACCTCCCTCCCTTGGAGTGGACGTTGAGGGTTTCAGCAGAAGACTGTCATGGCTTTAGCGAGGAGGGAGTGTGAAGTGGTATGAGATCGGAGACGGAGGTGGAGTGGATCCATGGACGATCTTGAAGATGGCGAGGGTGATTTTGTAATCGGTGAAGGACAGGATTGGCAGCCAATCGAGGGATTTAAGAATGGGCTCGGACGCCTGGCGGTGGCATTGCGAGTCATTTGAGGTTTAGCGGTGAGGGACGTGGGCACGTGGGGAGTTGAGGGATGGGGGTGAGGGACGTGGGGACTTGGGGAGTTGAGGGATGTGGGGGCATCGTGGAGAGAGCTGCGACGGTCGAGTCGGGATATGATGAAGGCGTGGATGGGGTCTTGGCAACAGCCGGGGTAGGGAATATCAGATGTGGGAGATGTTGCACAGATGGAGGGATGTGGGCTTTGCATAGCGGAGCTGTGGGAAGAGCTCTTCCCACATCTCTCGACCCTGGCAGGGTGGCGCAGTAGTAACGCCCGTGCCGTTAGGAGGGCGCTTAGGCAGAAAAGCACTGCTCTTAAGAAATGTCACATGGGCACAAACTAAATCCGAATAGCATGAATAGAGGATAACGTTCCGTATGAATTAAGAGTAGAAAGACCCTAGGGTGGAGAGATCGTCCATGAGAATGACCGCAACTCGCACAAATACCACAGTGGCCCTGCAAATGCGCACAGCCCTGAATGTAACCACAGATATGATGAACATAGCGGCGGCTGTGTGTTTGGAAACGTCCTGGTCTGACAAGTACATCGTTCACATGGTGCAATCATTATCTGGGACAGGGGACGGCGTGGTGACGCGGTCGTTCGCACACTGCACTGTGAACACGGCGACCCGAGTTCGATTCCCGGCCATGGCTAACATCAAATATCCGAAGGCATTTGGCTCCCCGACGACTGCCCGTGCGCTCCGCTCGTTAAATGTAAAATGCTAAATGTGCCTGTGGGATGGTGCGACGGCGCATGCACGTGGTTCTCCAGACCTGGCCCGTCGATGCTGGTCTCGAATCGTGCGGCTATGAAGTTGGAGATAACGGGACCTAACGTGTGGCCACTGTTGCGTCGCATCTCTGCGGGCTTGTTGTTTTATATAACTTGTGGAGGCTGAGCCGTACAACATGGCTGTTTTTGTGTTGCTCAGATTTTGTCAAAATCATGTCGACTTAGATAGACGGGTGGGTGCGGTGGTGAGCGCGCGGTGCCGTGAACCGAGCGATCAGAGTTCAATTCCCGCTCACAGCTATGGCGAAGTGATATCAGAACTGGTCCTGACCTCCCCCCCCCCCCCACCGCTGATACCAACCAGCAAGAACCAGCGCGGTGAGGTACGCTAAAAAAAACTCGCGTCATCCCCGGCACGGTGTGTGGGGGAAGGCCTTCATCCAGCTGTGAATTGAGAATACTGGAATTAGTTGTTTTGCATTTATATGAGCAACGAATGTAATTGGAGACGACGTGAGTGGAATGTGGCATCTCAACCTGATCTTCTTCCCCATGCGTTTGGAAGACAATGTGGTACTGGCTCCCACATGTAGTCTTAACAGACTGTTGGGGCAAGTGCTGTTTGCGAGCACCCATGAAGGCCAACACAGCTCACGAGGGCCGCCTTTGTCTACCGAATGGCGATGTTTACACACCGTACCATCTACTCGTTTGAGACCGAGTCGACCTAGAGGAGGCCCACGACCAGTTCAGATAATCGTTGCTGGTGTTGGCCGTGAGCAGGATTCGAACTCGGGTCGCTGGGTTCATAGTGCAGAGCGCTAACCATTGTGCCACACCACCCTCTCTCGCGCGCTCCGCTGTGCCGTGACAGGCGCTCGCTCACGCTGTCGACGTGTGGCTGCAGGAGCGCAGCGCCAATGATCCGGGGCCGCCATGGATCCCAGGAGTCAGCGAGGAGAGGCTTCCCCGCTGCTGGATGGCACCACCACCGATGGCGCCCCGGCCCCCGTGCTCTCCCTCGGCCAGATTAGACCCGCGAATGCGAGCAACGACTACACGGACGGGCCCCCGGGGACGACAACGGCCACGGGCCCGCCACGGGACCTGCCACGGGACCCGCCACGGGACCCGCCACGGGGCCTGCGGCGGCCAGGGCAGGCGCTCCACGGGGCCCGCTGCCCCTCCACCAGCAGCAGCAGCAACAACACCAGCACCGCGCCGGCTCCCCGCCGCACAAGCCGGTCGCGCTGGCGGGCGCGTGGCACGGTCCACCAGCACCGGCAGCACGTGCTCCAAGAGCAGCAGCGCTCGCACGAGCACCGGCAGCACGTGCTCCGAGCAGCGCCTGCTGCCCCCGGCACCGCCGTCGCCTCCGCACCTGGGCCCCGCGCCGTCCCCCGCCGGCGCCCAACGGACCCCCCGGCTACTCCGGACGCGGCGCCGGCGGCGCCCGTGGTGAAGCGGCAGCCGCAGGGCGGCGAGGGGGGTGGCGGAGGCGGTGCCGGCGACGACGACGGCGACGACGGCGCGGGAGAGGGCGGCGCGGCGCCGTCCCGTCCGACGGACGAGCGGCGGCGCCGGCGCCGGCCGAGAAGCCGGGGTCTCCGACGAACGGCGAGGGCGGCGAGGGCGGCGCGCGTGGCCACGCGGCGTGCGAGCGGTGCGGGAAGTGCGCGTGCGGCGAGTGCGGCTCCACGAGGCGCTCGCTGCCCGCGTGCTGGCTGTGCGAGAAGCGCTGCCTGTGCTCGGCGGGCGCGCTGCTCGAGTCGTGCACGTGCCTGTGCTGCGTCAAGGCGCTCTTCTACCACTGCTCGCCGCAGACCGACGTGGGCGACTCGGGGGACTCGTGGGCCGACAACCCGTGCTCGTGCCGGCGCGCGGGTTGCGTGCCGCGCTGGGCCTGCCTGGGCGCCCTCTCGCTGGCGCTGCCCTGCCTGCTGTGCTACCCGCCGGGCCGCGCCGCGCTCAAGCTGGCGCGCGCCGCGTACGACCGCCTGCAGAGGCCCGGCTGCCGATGTCGGCGCCGGCGAAACGACGCCGATTCCGATCGGGCCGCGCCGGCGCAGTCTCCCGCCGCCGAGAAGCCCGCTTGAGCGACCGCCCCGGCCCCCGCCGGCCCGCCGGGCCCGCCGAGAGACGCGGGGACCCCGAGGAGGGGAGGGCGCGGCGACGAGCCGGCGAGCTCGACGGGCGGACGAGGAACGGGCGCTCGCAAACTGTGACGGGAAGCGCCGCGCGGCGTGGGCGCATGCGACGCCCGTGACCGCGCGCGTTGTGCGCACGCACGACGCTGCAGTCGGTGCCATATACAGTCTATATTACAGTATACACAGTATATATTGGCGGCACGTGACTCGTGTCCCTCTTTCACCCCCGCGGCAGAGCTCACCCGACCACTGCAGGGGTCCTCCAGGGGTGGGGGGGGGGGCCCTGGGGGGGCCCCTTACCTCTAGAGCCCCCACATCCCCCACACCTCGACGGGGGTCGATGAGCCCGTAGCGACCCCCGCCGCAAGGACCCCCGCACCTTTACAGGGGTCCCATCGCCCCCTTCCCCCTCGACCACTACAGGGTGCCCCCACACACACCTCCCTGTGTAGCCCCCCACACGGCTCCACTGGATGCGGTGCGGCCCCCATACCACTAGAGGAGCCTCCTCCACCCGGTGGGCCCCCACTATTCAGGGTACAGGGCCCTTGGCCGCGCTATCCAGGGTCTTGGGCCCCCCGGGTAGGGGCCCCTCCGTGGGTCCCGGGCGGGCCCCCCCCCCCCCCCCTCTCGTCGTCGTTTTCCTGTGTAAAGAGAAATATTTATTCCAAAGTTTATAATATTTATTTTACAGATGTATGCGAGAGGCAGACCCCCCCCCCNGCTCCCGGGGGCCCTGCGCTCTGTGCTTGAGGAGGGAGGGCCCCGGCGGGGGGTTGCTTCCTATAGAAATAAATAAATAAATGATTATACCCGTGCAATGCGCGTCCCGTGTCTTCCTGCGCGCGTCTCTCCCGGCGTCTCGGGGTCTCCGTTTCCGCGTCGCTCAGAGTCTTTGTCTCTCTCTCTCCAACGTCTTTGTATCTCTGTAGCGTCTCCGGATCGTCTTAGTTGTGCGCTGATGTTCCCTCCGGACTTGTCTCCATCCTCTCCCTTGCGTCTCTGTCTTCCTTAAGATGTCCTCGAGTCTCTCCGGCATCTTCCAATGTCTTCATCTCCCGCGTGGGTCTGTCTCTCGAGGTTTCCGTCTCGTGTCCGTGTCTCCCTCGGCCATTCTCCTCCGCGCCGCCCTCATCTGCTCTCCCTCAAGTGCCATGTTTCTCTTCCTCCTCTCTCCAGGAGTCTTTGTCTCTCTCATACCCCCCCCCTACTCAGAGTCACTATGTTCCCTGGGTCTCTGCGTCTCCCTCGAGGCTGTCTCGTCTGCCTTGCTCATCTCCACTCAATGCTCGCGTCTCCGTCATCTCCCTCAATCTCCCTGCATTTCCGTGTCGTGCGTCTCGCCACTCCCACTCTCGCACGTTCCTCCACGTGAGGTCAAACTTCCACACCCCCCCCCCNGCCCACAGCGTAAGGTCACCTGTGTGACCTGGTGGACAACGTGCGGTGCTGCTGCTGCTGCTGTGGGCGAGGAGAGGGCATGGGGCATTGAGCAGGAGGACAGGGCACCAAGAGCATGGTTGTTGAGCCGAGGGCAGGATTGTGGAACGGGTAACAGGGCAGGGTTACGTGTCGGGGGTCATTGCACAAAGAGGAGGGTAGGGAGCATGGCTATGGCAGCAACACTCGATGGCTGAATCTGAGTCCCCGCCGCCGCCCCCCTCGACACCGGGCCTCCCCCCCCCCTCCACGACCCGCGGCTCCGTTCCCACAGGGAGGAAACGGCCCTTTCCGGCCACCGCAACCCATCCCCGCTCCACGGCACGTGTCTCCCTCCCTCCCCGTCTTCTCCTCGCTCCCTCCCCGTCTCCTGACTTTTCATGTCGTCTGTCGCCCCACCCGCCTCCCCTCCGTTTCCCGAGTTTTCCGAGAGCCGCCAAAAACTCGGGGGAGTTGAACCTCCGAGTTTTTCACTCTTCGCAACGCGGATTTGGGGGTCCCGTCGCCTCGAGGTTGGCGGCGAATTCGTGACGCAGCCCCCCCCCCCCCCAATTCTCTGTCCTCGATTTCCTGGGTAGGAACTCTGACCGCGCGGAGAGGAGAATTGCTGCCTTCGAAATGAAAGCCTGCCAGAGAATCCTGACATGTCTTACAAAGAGCGTGAGACGAGCAAGGAACCCTGGGGGCACAGACGGGAGACTCGCTTCTTCTCGGCCAGGTCGGGTACAGTGTGGACTTCTTTCGCACTGTACGTAACCGACCGTGCAAATTCTATGTAACACAATTTTTGTTCCTGGGTACTAAGTGTTCATTTTAATTGCTTACCCCACAAGTACAGAAAATAGCTATTCCCTACAAACTTTGCTTTTGTGACCAGGACTTTATGTGAAGGAATGACACGTTTTCTCATTGAAAATAAGTAAATTTCAAAATATCACTGTTCTGGTCACAAAAGCAAAGTTTGTGGGAATAGGAGCCATATTCTGTACTTTTGAGGCATAAGCAATTAGGAAATAACACTTACTACCCAGGAACAATAAAATAATACTTTTGTTGGTACACAGCATCAGACGTGCGGCGGATGGACAACGGGCACTGCAGTGATTCGGACACGTGACCAGAGTGAATGGTGACCGGCTGCAGAAGACGGCCACGGAGGGAACGCTGGAAGGTGCTCGAAGAAGGGGGAGATCTGGATCTGAGTGGATGTCCAACATCAAACGCTGAACGGGAAGGAAGCTGCCTTCGATGATAGACGAAGCGACAGACAGCGAGGTGGAGATGTTGGTGGAGGCGCCACTCGTGCCCCAATGGTGTCAATTCCAAGGGACTAACAAGAGGAATTATCAAGCTCCTAATCAAAAGCGGCTCTCAAACACAATTTTTACATTTACTGTCCGCATTCGGGTCCTGACCTTTCGGCAAGTATTCCTGGAGAAGTCTCACTCGGAGGAACTTCTGGGAGAGAGGGGCTCTGCTCACTGGAATACCGAACCACTTCCTCGTTTCAACCAACCCAGAAATGGCCCTTGAACTCGAATTCTGGGTCCGTGGAAATTCGTTCCACAGATGCTGGCGACGCGCTTTCAATCACCCCGTCCCGCCATTCACGTCTATCCATCCCGAGCGCCTCCCTCCCAGCCGCCTCCCTCTGCCGCCGCGTCTTTTCCTCGCTGATTGTCGCATGCATTGTGTGCAGGTGCGTGTCTGCAGGTGCAAGTGGGAGCGGTAGTGTGCGGTTAGCGCACTGCGCTATGAACCCGGCGATCCGGGTTTGATTCCCGCTCACGGCCAACATCAGTGACGATTATCTGAACGGTCCTGGGCCTCCCTAGGTCGACTCAGCCTCAAATGAGTACTGCGGTGTGTAAACATGCCACTGGGGAGACAAAGGCGGTCGGACGTGGTGCTGGCCACTCGCCCCTTCGTATACCGTTCCGGCCTTCAGGTGCTCGCTAACAGCACTTGCCCTACAGTCCGTTAAGGCTATATGGGGGATCTTTATCTTTGTGTGTCTACAGCAGTGCGCAGTGGTATTGCGCTTATGAACCCTGCGCCTTAATTCTCGATTCCTGCTGTGGCCAACACTTATATGAGCCATCCTGGGTCCCGCCTAGGTCGTCTCGGTCTCAAATGAGTACGTAGTACGGTGTACAAACATCGCGTTCCGCCTGTTGTAGTGCCACTCGCTCCAGCACTTGCACAGGCGCGCGTGTGTAGGAAATGTCCACAGGGCCCACCCAATGTATTATTGGCCAAGTCATGACCGACGACACCATCAAGACCGAATGCTTTGGCTTTTGGTGTCACTGGCCCGTAGTTTACGATCTTTAAGGATCCTTCATTAACGACGTCGTTAAAACACAGTATCACTGGTATTGGCCAAATGCTGAAATAGTATCTGCCAATTGCTCTTGAAACCCGGTGTGGCTTTCCTGGGGAGGCAAGCCCAGCAATGCTCACACATTCACGAGGGTGGGCAGGAGTCCGAGCCATCCCTGTTCACCTTGGCGTGCGACAGGGATTTCCTCTGACCCCTACACCATTTAATATCTTCTTTGGCCACGTAATTTGAGGAACTTTCCATTGCTTCAAGTTTCAAGTTCATTATTAGGTATAGCCCTGTGAGCCATTCGGCTCTTGAATCGGGTGCAACCGCAACAAACAAAAANCAAAAACAAGAAAACATCTTAAATGACTATGTGCAAACTGAAAATCAGGGAAAAAACTCAAAAATTCCAGAAAAACACCGTACACAACGCTGTGTGCAAAAATCCCAGTGGGATGCAAGTCAAACAACAACAACTACAAGACAACTTAGATTAAGGCCATCAGTCTAACTCCGTACTACATCAAACAAACATGGCCAAACCAAGGAAACTCCTGTCTGTTGTCGATACAATGGGAGGCTGAATCTGGAGCGTGCTACAAAGAGCTATCAGCTCCACCAAAACCAGCACCTGAGCATTCCACCCCTTCAACTTTCTCTCTCTCTGAGTCGAGAGCGGGAGTGAAGAAGTTGGAGGAGTGCCCATACTTGGGAAGTGTGTCACGACAAGCTCCAGTTTGGCAGCGAATCAGTCGAGCTGAGTTATCTTTTCATCATCAACTAAGTGAGTAACGTTGTGTAGAAGCTGACTAGCTTGTCGCTCCACACGAAGCTCCGGGTCTTATCAGATACAACAACTGCTCTGTGTTTGCGGCACGTGGGGTCCTTAACAGGAACGCTCGCGCCGGCTTGAGACAATTAGGTTGGCCTGCCTACGATCCTTCCTGGGTTTAACCAGACTGGATTGTGTGGGCAGCTCACGGATCCTTAAAAGATATGGGGCACAGTTTTTTTTTTATCTATCGGTGAACTCTTCCGGCAGGCGAGCTCCTGAACACACACTGCTGCTACCATCACATGCAGGAATGAACGGGACGGTATAACCATTCAATGTTTCAAATGTCAGCATCGATTTTGTAAATATTAAAATATCTCGAAATTATATGAGCTACAGATTTCACAGGTTTTGAAAGATCCCCTTTATTTTTGACACAAAAGGTCTCACAAAGGTCCAGATGGGTTAAACACATCCCACAGTGCGTTTTCAAATCCGATAGTCCCAACATCTGGAAAAGACTCCATCCTTATTCTAAACCAACCAAAAGATCGCAATGTACACACACACACACTGATGTTAAACCGGACATAACCCCTTGCACAGATTTGGGACCCCCCGCCGAAGAATTGTGCAGCGGATCCAGAAACATCCCCGGAATTGCGGTGTGCAAAAACACATCACGGGGCGCAAACTTCAGCCGCCACACCTCGTCCATTCGTAACTTTTTTAAACGATTAATCGCATTTTAATTAACGAGCTTAGAGTTTGTTTAAGTTCCATCAAATGTTAGCATCGTAAGGGTTTTGCCCTGGGAGGGAGTGAGGCGGAGGGGGCGGGCAGCACCACGTGACTCCAGCGAGCCCCCAAGATGCATCCCAAGCGCTGTGGCGCCACCACGTGGCGGCGATCTGCAGTGATCCAGGGAGGACCGATCCCGCCATAGGGATGATCAATTATGAAGGATTTTGATAATGATGATATTTGATCATTTCTGTCATTGATGACCAAATAATGTGGATATATTATTTTTAAATCACATTTTATTAACAGAGGCCCACAACTCAAAACGACCAGCAACAAACAGCACCATTTAAGTTGTAATGAACAACAGTTATTTATTTGACACCTTTCTTGAAACGAGCAAGAGTTTGGGAGGAAGAGACGACGATGATGGGAGGAGGGGGATCCAAAGCGAAGCGGTGCAAGGGGGAGAGGCGGAAAGGGAACAGAGTTGTGGGCAGCAGTGCGGTGAGTGTGTGGGGGTGTTAGTGAGTGGATGAATTGAACCTCATGGCGGTACCCGGGGTAGTCTGTTGATGGTCGGCGATGCGGCAATCGACTCATCTGACGAGCTGTACACGATGCCCACCACTACGGTGCGTTCAGGGTTTCGGCGCAATCGTCCTCGCTGCGTTTCGACATCGTGGAGTGGCACCGATTTCGGTTGATTGGTACCCCAGTCGCGGAGTTAAGTACACCCCTAGAAAAAATCGTGTCCCAGAAATAAAATATTTATTGCCTCGGGCATTTTGTATTATTTGGTTACCACGGGTACCGCCATATAAAGGATCATTTGGTGGATGAGTGGGAGTGGGTGTGAGAGTGCCTTGTTGTTGTTGACCTGAGTGCGGTGGTTGAACACAGATTGTCTGGTGGACCGAGTCCTAACTACGGGGAGGAATCCATGAGTGAAGTTCACGTGAAGAGTGACCGTGGTCGTAGCGATACAAGGGTGATGAGTAGGGTGACGTCAAACACCATCACTGCTGATCGACGTTGATTGATGTCACTCACCCGTCATCCTCACCCCCTTTCACCCCAGCACACTCATCCCCATCACACTGACCCCTCTCACTCACCCCCTCACCCCCTCACTGACCCCCGTCTCACGCCTTTCACTGCACCATGCGAACACACCTGAAGCCGCTCTCGCTGCCTCAGTAATCGGGTCAGGCGAGGCGAGGTCGCCCCCTAGCTCGACTCCCCGGGAGAGGCCCCTGTAAAGCCGACTCTTCTGTAATAAAGAGATTTTTTTATTATTACACGCTTTCTTTTAACTCACTTTGTTGCAGTAGGTTTTTACCATTTAAACTGGTACAAAACTGACACCTTTATACAAGGCATCATGTTTACAATAACCACAACACAAGCAGTCAAAATGCAAACAAAAAGAAACAACTCTGATAATGATATGCACTGTCCTTGAAGTTGATTGGTCCACACCCGAGACAGCTTTCCAGAGCCTAGTCTCCATTGGTGTTGGACCAGATGACGCCAAAAGGCGTACAACTCAAAAACAGCGCACTATCAGAGTATTGAGAACTCGGGTAAGCATTTACACTATGAGACCTCCTTTACCAGTGGCAAAAATAGTAGTAGGTTTTTACCCTTTAAACTGATAAAGGTGTCAGTTTTGTACCAGTTTAAGGGTAAAATCTACTACTATATTTTGCCACTGGTAAAGGAGGTCTCATAGTGTAAATCACTTTGTTTGTCGTTGTTGCATCCTCAAATCTTGTAACTCAATTTTAACCCACTTCCCAATGTGGTATCGACTGCAAACTTGGTATACTTATGTCATACTGATGATAATACTATTCTATCATAAAAAATAAAACAATTATTTTTAAACATTCTTTTTTGTATGTTATGTTTCGGCTTGGGTCTAATTGTCCACGCTCAACTGACGTTGGCTGTAATTGGCCACGGTCCCTTACGTTACGGCAACCTTCGGGCCACTTCCTGGAGTCGTGGAGTTCTGCCATTACTAGTACATTTCATAAAAGCGTGTTTTTAAAAAAGTTTTAATTTTTTAATATCGCGTAAATATAAATGTGTAGTTTACCCACCACCACCCGACACAGCAATTAATACGGTTTGTCGCGTAAACAACACGTGCCAATCAGTAAATACTTCAGCACACCGGTGCGCTCGAGAGTAAACCCACTGCATTTACAACTTGAGTAGTACGACGTTTCGCTGGTCAGTACAACAACAACAACCACCACCACCAGCTTCATCAGGCGATTTGCCAGAATGGTGACTCTTGCGTCACCACGGGGCCCCCCATAGCCCCTCCCCTCGTAGCCCCTCCCCCTTAGCCCCCACAGCCCCTCCCCTTAGCCCCCCCTTACCCCCATAGCCCCTCATAGCCCCTTTATTAGCCCTCGTATACCCCTCCCTCTCTTAGCCCCCCCATAGCCCCTCCCCCTTAGCCCCCATAGCCCNTCCCCATAGCCCCCATACCCCCTCCCCATCTAAGCCCCCTCATAGCCCCTCCCCTAATTTCGCTTCCCCGTAGCCCCTCCTCCTCCCCCTTTTAAACTCCTCCCAGCCCTCCTCCCCCACGTCCACTCGAGTGGCTGAGATCTCGCGGGGGGTGGGGAGGGGGGGCCCTCACACTCGCCGGCTCTCGCGAGATCGCGGCCGCCATGTTGTCGCTGGAGCCATGCGACCTGAGAGGCCCTGAGCCCCTTGCCGCGTGAAGCTGACACCGCTCCTATCCTCATCCTCCTCCTCATCCTCCTGCCTCCCTCCTCCTCACTCATCCAGCAGTGGATACAGCAGCCGACACACCTCGCAGCGGCTGCTCGTCCGGCGACACCGGCGCAAGAAGCCGATAGCGGGGACCCAGCCTCAGACGCAGGCGCATCCTGCTACTACAGTGCAGTACAGTAGCTCAAATCGAGAGCCACTCACCCCCGGGGGACGTCCACCTCGAGTCTACAGGGACGCCAGCCAGTCGCCCTCCCGCCAGCCGTAGCTGCCCGCCTTCTCGTCCGCTCCTCCAGCCCCCGCTCCAGCCCCCGTGCCCCGCGGCGCGGGACGCGGAGCCCTGCGTGCAGGATGCTCATAGAGAACCTGGAGTCGCTCAAGGCCTGGCTCACCAAGACACTCGACCCCATGTGAGGCCCCCACACACACACACACCGCCACACGAGTAGCGACCCCGGGAGGGTGGAGGCAGTGGGCATCTTGGTGGTGGCGAGACGGGCCCTGCAGGGGTCTCGTGAGGCCTGTGTGGGCCTAGAGGGGGCCTTGGGGAGGTCTGTAGATGGCCAGAGGGTCTGTCGAGGCCTGTGTAGGCCTCTAAGATGAAGGCAGCAAGGCCCACCAGGGGTCTGTTTCGTGGCTTTTGAGAGGTAAACAGGTCCGTGGGTGGTGGCACTGGTGTCTGGCAGCAACAAAAACAATTACCCTCGTTAGATTACACACTCGGGCCTCGTTTTACGTGTGGAGTTGTTTGTATTTTCTGGTCTGCGTGTGGTTTTTTTCTTCGGGTTTTCCGGTTTCGTTCAATAAAAAAAAATACAGAGTGCGTGGTTTTGGCCCAAAGTATCTCCAGTGCAGAAAAATCACCCGAAAATTCGTCAATTGGGATTGTACACACACAGCAGCGACATCGCCCGGCCCATACTGCAAAAAAAAACTTGTCAGGACCCTTCTGGAGAAGATTCGCGAGATTCGGTGATGATTTTTTTTGCCTAAACGTAATAACAGTTGCGCTTAGTGGGGCCTGCAAGCGTCACTTGGGGCCCGAATAGATCCTTTTGAGCCGTGGACAGTCATATTCTTGGTTCTTTTGGTAAAGTCACGTAGAAGGGAAACAATAAAATAATAAAAATAATAATATTTTATTATTTCCCTTCTGCGTGACTTTACCGAAAGAACCAAGAATACGAATCCCTGCAGTCACGAAAGCTTTAAATAGAAATATAACCGTGGACAGTCGTGTAGATGTGCAGGGATGCATCCTCGCGGGACGAGGTGTGGGGCCGACGCACGAGAATGGTGACAGAAAGACAGCCCGAGTGGAGAAGATGCCCAAGAGAACGACCACCGCGGAGCAGACGGAGGACTTAGACCCGCCGTGATGGTGTCAGCAGTGAGACGTTAATGGTAGCAGCACCGGACAGTGAGGGATGGCGATGGTTTGGGAGGCATTCATCCAGCAGTGGGATAGAGAATGGCTGACGGTGATTGGCGATGTAGTGGGTGCGAGTTCTCCTCAGACGATCGGAAGATGCCTAGATCAGTGGGGAGGCCTAGAGACATGCAGTGAGCACCCAGAGGGGTGAAACGGGATTTATAGGGGATTGATGTCCCCCAGAGAAGTCCTTTGGTCCCCGTCCCTACTAAGTGCCTCCCTCCTGCAGTTGCGATGCGGACCCGTCGGCCCTGGCGAAGTACGTGATTGCGCTGGTGAAGAAGGACAAACCCGACAAGGAGCTCAAGGCGCTGTGCGTGGACCAGCTCGATGTCTTCCTGCAGAAAGGTAGGGGGGGTGACGTGAAGGGTGAGATGGGCGAGGACCTAGACTTGGAGACACCAAACAAACTTGCTAGAGGGATGGTGGTTGGTGGACGGGTAACCGTGGGAACAGGTGGGAGACCAGTCTTATTTGACGGATGAATGATTTGTTGGAGCTGACGGGTGAATGGATGGACTGGGATATGTGAGGGATCTTCCTGGAAAATAATTGAGACACTAGTCTCAAAGAGAGGTGAGGAAGTGGTATGCGGGGCAGGTGAGAGACCGGTCTAGTTTGCAGCTGAATGTTTGAGGGGGTGAATGGGGCCAGTCTTAGTGACAGGTGATGGGACAGTTCAGATGACAGGTCCATGACAGGACTGTTGAATGGAAAGTGGCTCACTTGCTGGATATTTGAGGGACTAGTCTGGGTGACGGTTGATTTTCTTGTCTTTGGTTTACCAGTCCATGGACAGTGAAGGAACTGGTCTGTAGGAAATGCAAAGGGCCGGTTTTGGGCTATGTACGGAACTGGCATGTGTTTGAGTAAAGCATGAACATGCATTACATGAAATCTTCTGTACTTTATAGCCATCATATATCCTGTAAATACGATTTGGAGTAATGGTGTGAAACTAGCAAATTAAAGAGTAAAAACGGTTTTGAGGAAACCCAATTAAAATGTGTACTGTCCATACCAATTATGTACGGGTGGCTACCCTATGTGTACGGAGCAGTTGGATGGCAGGACTGTGGGACCGGTGAAGGGGTTCCTTGGGAATAGTGTGAAGGACTCCAGTTGACAGGTGATTTAGTTGGCTAGTCAGGGGAACAGCTGAGGGACTGGTGTTAGGGGGAAGCTGAGGGATGGGTTCAGGGGACAGGTGAGGGACCAGTCCAGTTGACAGGTAAATGACAGGTCCAGTGGGCAAGTGAGTGAATTGTATGTGAGGTAGGCAAGTGAATGGTTAAGGAGATGGGTGAGAAAATTTAGTGAATGGTGAGGGAGACAGGTCAGTAAATGGTGTGGATGATAGGTGAGTTAATTTAGAGGAGAAAGCTGAGTGAATGGTATGCAAGACAGGAGAGTGAGTGATATGGATGATAAGAGTGAATGGGTGGGAGAAATGTGATTGATTGATGTAGGAGACTGTTGACAGGTAGTTCATGGGCAGGTCGAGAGGACAGGAGATGCATTAGTCTCTGGAACATTCGCCAGACTGGTGTGGGGGGCCAGGTGAGGCTACAGGGGCAGGGACTGCGCTCCTGTCAGTTGTGATTCCTCCGCACGCCAGCGAATAAGTGTCGCAGCTTCACTGTACAACTTTCCTTGCAGCAGCAGCGTTGGTGGTGCAGAGCAGTAGCTTGTGTATTTGGGACCTGACAGAGCTGAGACCCCGGGTTCGAGGCCAGGCAGCTGCCTTAATTCGGATTGACCAGTGTAAATACGTGCAGTAAGTTAGTGCATCAGCCCAGTCACCAATGGCTGCACAAACGCAAACCATCAAATTACATTTGTTTTTGCAGTTAATTTGGATAAATTCCATCCTTGATATTAAAAAATATTGGATTAACTGTAATGTAATGAACATTACTCTCATATGGCATTGCGGTACTGCTTTTAGTGTGTGGTCCAGGTCACTTTAAAGGGTTTCAGAAAGTTTTGATGTCCATCTCCATGGACTATTCTCAAGGGCAAAGGGTCGCACTGCTCTGTGAGAGTCGCGAATGGATTATTTGTCTCTTGCTGTGACATTGATAGCACGGTCGGGTTCAAAATGGAGAAACATTTTAGGCAAATTTTTAAAATATAATTTTGTTAGTTGTGGGATTTAAATTGGAGTTCCCCTAGAGGAAATCCCACGTGTATAAAGTGGCGAACACTCAGAGGTCTGCACAGATGAGTTTGTAAAGGAGTCTGCTTGCTATACCACCACCGTGCAGCCCTGTGGGATTGGCATTTTCACAAATCTCTACACGATCCGCCAACCTTTCTTAATCGCGTGCCGCAGATACGGCCGGCTTCGTCGACAAGCTCTTCGAGGTCCTCAACAACAAGTCGTACCTCCCCACACACGCACCGGCCTCTATAACGCCCACGGCTGGAGGGCCTGCCGAGGCCCCAAGGGCGAGCCGGCCAAGCCCGAGTCCGGCTGGCAGGAGCGCCCCGAGCGTAAGGACGAGGTGAGATTTCCTGGACTGTTGCGTTTACCTATTGTGGTGCGGGCGCGTGTGTGTGCATTATCGTGGATACCTGTGGGGGAGGTTCGTGAAGGATGCTACTGGGCAGTTGGAGAGTGGTGGAGTGCATCGCAACGACAAGCAGAGCAGCCGGGAGGATAAAACGCAGAATCATGGCATGGTGGAGGGCATGGGTGGTGTATCTTTTCGGTCATCTCAAGAAGTCAACCCATAACACCTGAGTTTGTCCCGGGACCACCTGCCAGCAAGTCTTCATATCATAGCCTTAAAGTGCACCTGCCTATTCTAGATTTAAGCTTTCGTGACTGCAAGGATTCATACTCTTAGGTTTTTTCGGTAAAGTCACGTAGGTAAAAAANAAATTAAAATTCATAAAGTAATAATAGAAATAAAATAATAATAAAAATCACGACGTTTCGGAGGCAACACAAGTCTCCGTCATCAGGTGGACCGTCACAGCTAGAGCTGTATTTGATGCATCTAGTGTTGATACAGCAAATCTAGCTGTGACAGTCCCACCTGATTTCGGAGACTTGTGTTGCCTCGAAACGTCGTGATTTTATTATTATTTATTTCTATTATTACTTTTATTAATTTATTTTACCTACGTGACTTTACCGAAAAACCTAAGAGTATGCACCCTGCCTGGCACACGTGTTGTGGTGATGTCACCTACATCAGTGGTGAATGGCGGCCGTTGTTGTGCGTGACCCCGTGTTGCACGTGCGTGTGATTAGCACGCGCCACCTCCTTCTGCTGAGGAGGATCGCGACAGCCGCAAGCCGGGGCGGAGGAAAAGTCACAGCCCCAAGCAGCTGAGCGCTGGGTCTAGGGATAACAGGCAAGTGGCAGGATGCATGCTATAGCACGCACACGACAACACGCGCACGACAACACACACGACAACACGCGCAACACACGGGTGGTGACGTGACCCAGCGGTTAAGAACGTTTGCTGCTGCTTGTAAAGGTTCATGGTTCGATTGCAATGGCCTCCCTGATAATACTGGGGGTGTATTAATCATATTAATCATATGCGCTCTCTGCTTCACAGTGGACATTATACTATGAGCCAAGATGTCTGTTTGTGTGTAATGCGCATGAGTCACTCCACATGCCGCACCCCCCCCCCCCAGTAATATTCATGAGCGGGTGGATTTTTACACTCACGCAGAAGAAGTCGAGCGGAATTTTTTTNCTCCGCAAATTCACTTAAGTTTGACGTTTCTTTTTGAAAGTGAATCTAATAAATAATATACGCAGCAAGACAGTGGATTTGGTGTTATGTATTTCTTCAGCACTCGAGACAAAAGGTAAGTCTAATTTATGCTTCTACATCATGGTAAAATAGACATTTCTAGGTGATTTCCCAAATATTATATCGATTTCAAATTATTTCAACCCCAGCTATCGAAGGCAGAAGAGAATAAAGTATCAGAGCAGTGAATTTGAACAGTTATATACAGTGCTACAGTACATGAAGTGAGGTGTTTTATGACGTATAGTTTTGTGCAAGAATCACTGCCATTAATACAGTGCTACAGTGACATGAAGTGAAGTGTTTGATCACATACTTTTGTGCAAGATTCACTTGCATTTCCGACCATCACCTAGCCAGTGAACTGGAGCACGTACACCAAGCCCTCAAGATGAATGGATATTCGGATTGCACAATCGTAAGCTGTCACCCCAACCGTTGGGAGAGAACCACCTGAGGACCCAATCAAACCATCACCTTGCCATACACAGCAGGGGTCACCAAAATATTTCCAAAATCATGAGCAAACACAAGATCCAGGTTCATTCAACATCCCATCTGTGAAGGATGTGATCCCTGACGTGCAATACCCGGTGTCTACAAACTAAGCTGTGCCTGCGGCAGTAGTTGCATTGAGAAACCAAGCGACATGTCTCAGGCCGTGTTCGTGAACACAGGCGATCTGAAACATAGGACTAATACTCTGCCGTGGCTGGTCATTGTTTTAATGCTGTGGGCACACATTAAATTATTTCTCCAAGACGAAGGTACTATGCAAACCAACTGGCAATCAACAAAGATTTGTTCATGAAGCCATCCAGATATATAAACACAGACACAATTTCAACCGAGATGATGGGTACAAACTGAGCAATCATTGGAAGGATGTTATTAACCAGGCAAAGGCATAACTGGCTGTGATGCTTCCATCCTACCTGCCGATGTTAACAGTTATTTCGACTCTCTGAGTTACATTACCTTGTTAAATGTATTACACTAACAGGCTAAAGTCTCACTAACAAGCCGCTGCTCCCTTTTCCTCGATGTGCGGTGGCTTCGTTGTTTAATCGGCTGAATGTGTCTCATTAACATAGCCACTACTGCGGGAACCATCTCACATTGACATGCTAATCTTTAATCTCTAGAAATACAATGGCTTCTTCAGCACCGTCGTCGTGGGGTTACATAACAGATTGACACGCTAATCTCCTGCAATACAATGGCCGAGGTATACATATTACAGTAGAACCTCTGGTCACGACCATAATTCGTTCCACTTTGGTCGCAACCCGATTTGGTCGTGACTCGAACCTAATTTCCTTATTGGATTGTGTGTAAATGATTAATCCGTTCCAGACTCCTACGAACTGTTTTTAAAGATTTTTAAGCACAAAAATAGTTAATTAGCCATAGAATTCAGAGTGTAATAGTAAACTAATGTAAAATTGAATAACACTGAGAAACCTTGAACAGAGAAAACTAACTTGCCGCGTCAAGGTTTAGAATCGTTCAACAAGATGATTGTTTCGTCTGCTACATCGTCGGTCGATTCTGAGAGAGAGAATATTTGTACGAGCAATTCATGTTTCTATTGAAAGTAAGTTAACATAATATTGTACAGTATTGTTTTTGGAAGCATTCACCATAATATCGTATGAACGTTTACTCACCGCATCATCGTATAATGATGCGAGAAGAGATTAACGGGTTCTTATGTTAGCGATTTACGTACTGTACTCAGCGCTTTCGCTCTCTAAATTACGGCTTGAATGAGGGGGGAGGGGTATGACTACACTCACAAAATTAATATGAGCGCACGTCTGACCGAGACCGATTACTAAAGGACTGACTGAGCAAGCGGCCACACATGGGTCGCTGTTGTTTGTAAACAAACAACAGGAAATTTGGCGCTTACAAAAAAAATGGCGTGGAAGGGGAAATCGGCCGAGGCCATGTTTGATCGCCACCCGTTCGTGACCAGATTAAAAAATGTTGTGAATTTTTTGGTCAGAACCCGATTTGGTCGTGACCAGAGGTTCTACTGTACTTGTAAATTTCATTACTAGCCCTGCCCACTTACCCTTGGGTTGTACCCATTTCAAAGTGATATAACCTCTTGCTGCAGTAGTTCTCTCGCTATATTTCTCCTGCCTCAGCAGTCCGCCTGCTGTATTTTTTCACCTGAAGACGATTTCTCGTGTTGCGATCGAAACGTCGTGATTTTATTATTTTTCTATCTACTTGACTTTACTGAAAGACCAAAATAATATGAATTCCAGCAGTCACAAAAGCTTTAAATCAAAATTACAGCTTCCGTCCTAGGACGAGCAAAGAAGTTAGTTAAATATATTTTGACAACATTCGGAAGAATATTCTATCATGTGCCGGCCTCGTGGTCCAATTTTCTTAATTTGAAAACTAACACGACAAATTGTATGTAGCGACCATCACCCCAAACTGTGAAAACTCATCATGACCCTCCTGAAAAAGAGTCGTTAGACTTACTGGGCTTTCCTGGATAAGCCAGCTTATTAATATACCTGCTATACAGAATGTACATGCTGTCTCCAGCGCACACACATTGCCTATAACGTACACTTGTTTACAGTATATAGCGTACATGCTGTATATGACATGTAAGCTTTATACAATTAACTCACTGTACAACCCACACATTTTTAACACCAAAGCTTCCCCCATATAGCCGTAACAGACTTTTGGGGTAAGTGCGGTGAGCGAGCACCTATTAAGGCCGGCACGGCACGAGGGGATGGGTGGCCAGCACCACGCCTAGCTGCCTTTTGTCTCCCTAGTGGCGATGTATACACACCGCACTAGGTACTCATTTGTCGACCTAGAGGAGGCCCAGGACCAGTTCAGATAATCGCCATGAGCAGGAACTCGAACTCGGGTCACCAGGTTTGTCGCGCAGTGCACTAACCACTATGGCGCGCTCCCAAATATTTAATACCACACACACACACAGGCTAACGGCGCACGCACCCTCCTAGTCCACGCGACGACATTGTAAGCGACGGAGAAAGGCTCGGCGAGTTGGCAGCGACCGGCGCTCACGGCGCCGTTTTTTTTTGCCATCGCAGGAACCGTGATGACAAGCGGAGGGACGAGCGGCCCCGCCGGCGCGAGTACGAGCGCTTCTCGTCCCGCGACGGACGCGACGGGCGCGACGGGAGGGAGGCGCGCGACGGGCGGGACGCGCGGACGGGAGAGGGGCCGACGTGCGCGAGGGCAGGGATGGGCGAGGCGGGCGCGACTCGTACCGCGATCGCTACGAGCGCGAGCGCAGGAGGGGACACAGCCGCAGCCGAAGCCGCAGCTGGGAGCGGTCGCGCGACGCTCACCCCCGCGCAGTCATAGCAAGGGTGAGCTCTCCCGTCTCCGCTCTCGTCCCCGTGTCACTCCGTCTCTCGTCCCCGTGTCTCTTGTCCCTGTGTCTCTTGTCCCCGTGTCTTCCATTGCCATGTCTCCTGTCCCCCGTGTGCCTACCTCCGCATTTCCCTCCCCGTGTCTCCAGTCTCGGTCTCTCACCCACCCCTGTGTTGTACCTCTTGCCTCCCATTTCCTCATCTTATTGTCCCCATGTCACCCCGTGAACCCTAAGAATGCTGGTAATCTGTGTTAGACGATGAGGTCGTGATGGTTTTCTTATTTTATTTTTGTTGCTCTATACTCCCTGTACTGTTCCCGTTCTTGTGTAATGTGCACTGATGCCTACTTTATTGAAGGAGATATGGCACATAAAATAAGGATTGATTATTATTAAGGTTCCCATTATCACAGTTACACCTCCATAGTTAAGTGTAAACTCGCGCCTTGTGTACATAATGTTCACTCATCATGGAACATAATCTTCTAAAGCAATGATCATAGAATGCATTTTAACACGTCGGGATCATATAATGCGTTACACACTTTGATTTTCTATTTTTGACCTGAGACTTTTCTCAGTGCAAATGATAATACCTCCTTGATTTATGCCTCTCCTTTAAATGATACGTCAGTTTATGAAGCAGCTACTGAGGGGCGAGGGGGTATTTGTTGTCGTGATCACAACGTAAAGAGAAACATTCTGGGACTTTCCTACCTTTGTCTTTCTCATTCATACTCATGAGCCAACTACCTGCCCTCACTGTAATCCTCTATCGCCCACCTAAGCCTCGTCTGTCTGTTCAGAATTTGCCAAATACCCGTGTTATTTTATCACCTAATTATGATAGGATGCTTCGAATTAATATCTGCTTAATGCACGTTATGATAATGACGTGGATTCGAAGGCTCGTGACTTTTTCGAGCTCTTATATTCTGATTTATTCGGCACGTTTCAGGGCCCACCCATAATCATGAGCACGCTTTTGGTCAAGTCATCTCTGGAAGTCGAGTTCATATCTCGTCCATAATGGATCCTAATATCTCTATTGTATGTTACTTGAAGCTTTACAACCTGTGACTAATACGAGTAGGGCACTCTTTTAAAAGTTGTGCAATTCATCCTGCAACTATGAAGAGCTTCTCTGAAATAATACGCTGAGCTCCATCCACTCTTTTTGCATTACTTGTGATGAGTTGACAGATATTAGCGTCTTTGTACGACTAACTCCTGGTACTGTCACCCCAGTTAAGATGAGAATTAGCTGCACATGATTGCATTGCTACTTGGATTAACAGTTCCTTCTGGCAAATGAAAAGAGACTTTAGTAAGATGGAGCCTTAATGGAGCGCTACAGAATTACATATCGCGTATGATATAAAAAAACACTTACGGGAACAATGAGGCTATAAGATCGGCAAGAAGTGCTTCTCTAATCTCATGGAGTTAAATAAAAATGACTGCAGGGTGTTTTTTTTTTAACTATAGATTAATTGGGTAATCCTTAATCTTCACCGGTTATTAACCTTACAGCGGCATCTTCGACGTGTGAAGTATTTCTCAATTCCTCTCAAAACAAAATGAAGACTTGTTTAACAATTCCCCAGCCTGTGGCTCAGACCTGAGTTATTCCATCCAGACTGGGAACAGTGATTGAAGTAGTATTTAAGCAACTTAATTGATTCCTGAAAACGAATAATATTGACAATGTTTTTTTTTNCAATCGCAGCACAAAAACTGCCATGGTTGAAAAGCGACCAAGGATTTATTGATCAGCGCACTTCCAATGCTCCATTCATTTTGGTTCTACTGGACCTTCATGCAGTTTTTCATAAGTGGATCGCTCCGTTTTAATTGACCGTATTAAGGGATGGGTGGGCCTGCTGGGCAAGTCATTAAAGTGGCGCATATCTTGCCTTTCAAACAGGCAGTAATTTGACTGTGGTGAGAGAGAAGCGCCGTGTCTCCTGTCTCCGTGTCCCATGAGAGGGAGAGCGAGCGTGGTGAGAGAGCAGCGTGGTGAGAGAGCAGCGCCGTGTCTCCCCAGACCGCGAGCGTGACAAAAAGTTTGAAGGGGAGCGAGGCGACGTACCGGCGGAGGGGTACGTGCCCAGCACGGTCGTCCCCGGGGGCCCGCTCCTTCCACGCAGTTCCCCCGGCGGCCCCGTGCCGGGTCTCCCTGCGACCATCGCCACGGAGACGCGCCCTGGTTACCGTGGCAACAACCACATCACCGGGCCCCCACCAACCTTTGGTAAAGGACCGCCCGGACCTCCCGTGGTGCCGAACAAGGCGCGCTGCCGGGACTACGACGGTGAGGGCCTCGACGGTGCAGCTGTAGCAGCAGCAGTGGTAGTAGCAGCAGTAGCTGCAGCAATAGCAGCATTAGCACCAGCAGTAGCAGCAGCTACAGAAGTAGTAGCAGCAGTAATAATAACAGCAGTAGTAGCATCAGCAGTAGTAGCACCAGCAGTAGCAGCAGTAATAATAACAGCAGTAGTAGCATCAGCATTAGTAGCACCAGCAGTAGTAAGAGCATTAGTAGTAGCAGCAGTAACAATAACAGCAGTAGTAGCATCAGCAGTAGTAGCATCAGCAGTAGTAGCATCAGCATTAGTAGCATCCGCATTAGTAGCCGGATGGAGATGACTATCCACGTCTGTGGTCCAGCAGTGGACTCGAGGGTTAGTGGCTCATCGCACAAATGTTGTGAAACTCCCTTCCGTGGGCGTCGAGCAGGGGACATAGCTCGCCAGGAGAAGACGGTACAGCAAAAATGTAAAGTCTACCTGTTCTGTCTGTATGGGGTAGTGTTTCCCCCTCACACGTGAGGCAGAAACAGTCGTAACGGTAGCAATAGTCACAGCAGCAGTTGTAGCCGCAGCAGTAGTCCTATTCGGAGTTGCAGAAGCAGCGTCAGCTGTACCCATAGTGTGAGCAGCAGCGTGTATCGCTTGGTTTGTCTTGTTTTTGTGTGCTTGTGTTGGTGTTGTTGTTCATGTATAACAAAGTGTGTGTGTATACGGGTGCGTGTGTNGTTGTGTAGGTGTGTTAATGTGTGTGTGTGTATCTTTGTGTGCGGTGCAGAGAAGGGGTTCTGCATGCGAGGGGACATGTGTCCCTTTGACCACGGCGCCGACCCGCTGGTGGTGGAGGACGTGAATCTGCCGGGGATCATCCCATTTCCCCCCCCACGCCCTTGCTGGACCCCCACCCCAGGGGGGCCCCCACCCAACCTGCCCCCACCACCCTCCCTCCTCGGACCCCACCATCGCTCCTGGGGCCTCCACCTCCTCTTCCTCCACGGCCAGGCTCGATGCCCCCGTTCTGCCACCCGTGTCTGGTGGGCACCGCACGCACGTGCATGCACACACGCATCTGCATGCACGCACGCATCTGCATTCACGCACGCACGTGCATGCACACACGCATCTGCATGCAGGCACGCATCTGCATTCACGCACGCACGTGCATGCACACACGCATCTGCATGCACACACGCATGTGCATGCACACACGCATGTGCATGCACTCACGCATGTGCATGCACACACGCATCTGCATTCACGCACGCACGTGCATGCACACACGCATGTGCATGCACACACGCATCTGCATGCACACACGCATCTGCATGCACACACGCATCTGCATGCACACACGCATGTGCATGCACACACGCATCTGCATGCACACACGCATGTGCATGCACACACGCATCTGCATTCACGCACGCACGTGCATGCACACACGCATGTGCATGCACACACGCATCTGCATGCACACACGCATCTGATTCACGCACGCACGTGCATGCACACACGCATCTGCATGCACACACGCATCTGCATGCACACACGCATCTGCATGCAGACACGCATCAGCATGCACACACGCATGTTCTATTACTCGCGCGAACGCGTACACTAAAGGCAAAGATTCCTCAACAGTCTTATAGGTTGATAATTGTTTTTTTACCCTTCTATCTGGCAACAAAACTGACACCTTTTTTACAAGGAGTCATGTTTGCATAGACCACAATACCTGCAGCCATATGCAAACATGACTCCTTGTAAAAAAAAGGTGTCAGTTTTGTTGCCAGATAGAAGGGTAAAAACCAATTATCATATTTTTACTGGCAAATGAGGTTCCAATGGTGTAAAGTCTTATAGGCTGTTGGGGCAAGTGCTGTTAGCAAGGACCTGTGAAAGCCGACACGGCACACGAGGGGTGGTGTGCCTAGCAACACGCCACGTCGCCTTTGTCTTCCCGGATGGTGATATATATATATATACATCGCACCGACTAGTCCTGTAAGGCCGAGTTGACCTAAAGAAGGGACGGGACTGGTTCAGATATTTGTCAGTAATGTTGGCCGCGAGCAGGAATTGACCTTGAGTCGCTGGAATCATGGCGTGCTGCGCTAACCACAAGCTTCTGCTCCATACGCACCGTTACCTCAAACACACCTTGTGCGGCGTGACAGCAGTGCATTGTCCCCGAGTGTGTCGCCCCCCCCACCACTAACCTTGCTGTGTGCCCCTTTGCTGTGCCCAGGACCCCGCCCTACCGGGGTCCCGCATCGACGGGCCTCCCCGCCCGTGTCCAAACCGGTGCCCACCATCCCCCTCCTCCTCCACCGGCATCCACATCCACCGCCTCCACTGCTGCCCCAGGCATCTCAGTACAACATGGGTGCGTGCGTAGGGCAGCATGTGGGCAGCATGTGGGCAGCGCACACAGAAACATGGGCAGCACGCACAGCACTTACTGCACATACAGCACACACAAAACTTACTGCTACTACACACACGGCACACTAAACACTTACTGCGCATACTGCACACACAGCACCCACACGCCCCGTGATAGCATCACGGGGTGTCTTTGCATACCTAGGGTGGTTTGTTTTGCGGTGTATGGTGTGGTCTGACGGTGTATGGTGTGTTGCGACGGTGTGTGTGATGTCGTATGACATGGTGGGGCATGGCGGTTGTTGCGTGTGTTGTATAACAGTGTGTGTTGTGGCTTGTGGGGTATCCCATGTGGGTTGTGTGTGTGACGGTGTGGCATGCCAGACCCCTATGAACCGGACGGCTACAACCCCGAGTCTCCGAGCCTCACGGGCCCCGCTCGCTCCTCCTTCCGGCCGTTCCCCCGAGACATCAGAACCTGCGGCCCAACCTCATAGGCCTCACGTCCGGAGAGCCCCACAGCGGCCCCAGAGGTACCCGCACTCTCTTCCCGCTCCGCCATCTGGCACGCTCTATCTGCACCCAGCACACCACACCCAGTATACATCTTGCCATGGTTGTGGCTACTGCCAGCCACGTGCCAGCTACTCCAGTTTACCAGTGACCGAGCAAATATTCGGTGAGAAGTTAGGCCCGACTCCCACGTGCCCTGTTGCTTAGCCAACTCCTTAATCGTGAGCTTCCTGAGCCCTGCTGGCTTCACTCGCCCAGCCCCGTGCGAGTGTGGTGCGTTCGCGGTGCGTGTTTGCCCGCCTGATGTCCTATCCTTGCTGCTGAGCTTCGACCCGATAGCCTCCACCGTACGAGCTGACCCCAGAGCCTTGTGTGGTGTGCGGCGCAGGAGGGCGCCACCCCGGGTGTGCGCGACGGGCCGGGCCCTGGCGCTGCGCGCATCGTGGTGGAGCCGGACCCTCGCAAGCGGCCGGGCGGCCTCCTGGACGGGCCGCTCGTCAAGAAGCCCTGGTTCGAAAAGTGAGCAAAATCTTCTTGGTTCTTTCGGTAAAGTCACGTAGAATGGAAATAATAAAATAAAAGTGAGCCAAAGCCCAGCGGCACCAGGCAGTGGCAGCTGCAGCAGTGGTCCTTGCCTGCACCGTGCCTGGCATCGGAGTTCCTCTCGCCAGTACTGCTGGACTCTCTGACTCGTGATGCACCTTGACGTCGCCCCGTGTGTCTTGAGTGTGTGTCTACATGGTCGTGTGTGTGATTGTGCATGCATCTGTTGTGTTTGCGTGCATGAGCACATGGGTTGACATGCACCTGCTCCTGCGTGTGTGCGTTCATGCATGTGTCTTTGTGCTTATATTTGTGCACTGGCACTTGTATTTACATGTCTGTGTGTGTGTGTGCATATGTTTACTTGAGTGTACACATCTATTGTGTTTGTGCGTGTGAACGTGCGTGCACGAGCGTGTGTCTGTATATGTGTGATGTGTTTGTTTGATTTCTGCTCATGGCCAACACCGGTGACGATTAATATGAACCGGTCCTGGGCCTTCCCCTCGGTTGACTTAGCCTCAAATGAGTTCCTAGTATGGTGTGTAAACATCTGCACTCGGGAGACAAAGGCGGCCGGGCGTGGTGCCGACCACCATCGACCTTGTGTGCTATGCCGGCCTTCATAGGTGCTTGCGAACAGCACTTGTCCCAACAGTCTTGTTAAAGCTACATGGGGGGGGGATCTGTGTGTGCGCAGTAACAGACCGCCGTACAACAGCCAGGGCAAGCCGCCGTTTGCTCGGAAGCAGTACGACAGCACGCGGCTGGAGATCCGCAAGGTGCCCAAGGAGCTCAACAACATCACCAAGCTCAACGACCATTTCTGCAAGTTTGGGACCATCGTCAACATCCAGGTGGGGAGAGGGGGGGGGCTTCGGCCAGCGTGGGGATTGTCGCCAAGGCTTTGCCGACGGTCGTACGATTTCCCCGTGCTTTTGTTTGGCACAGGGAGGAGGGTTTTTGGAGAGAGGAGGGAGATGGGACGACGTCTGCCGAAACATTCTCCTGTGCCGGAGTGATAGTGACAATTGAGTACGTTTGGTGTCGGCGACTGTTACGGGGGAGGCGCTGTTTTGTTTCGTAGACGCACAGCGGTAGGGTGATGTTGCCGCGTGTAATCCAATTGAGTAATTTGCGTGTCATTTTAAAAAATTTGGACGATGACCCCAGCGCACCGTGAATGATGCGAGCGGCGAACGCGCTACCACCGGGTTGCGACCGGGCATTGTCGTGGAGTGGCGGTGTGGTGTTGCGGTGCGGTATCGTGGCGGCGCGGCACCGCGGCACCGGGCGGCGCCGCTTGCGGCCGGCGCGAGGGTCCTGACGCTTTGGCCGTCTCAGGTGGCGTTTGGCGGCGACCCGAGGGGCGCTGGTGCAGTTCTCAAACCACGACCAGGCGCGCCGCGCCATCTCCAGCACCGAGGCCGTGCTCAACAACCGCTTCATCCGCGTCTACTGGCACCGCGACGCCAACGGCCAGATGGGCCCCGGCGCCCGCCACCGCAACTCCGCCGATGGGCGGCGGAATCCCGACACAGGTGAGCGCGCCCACCAGTCGCGTTCCCCCGCCGTGCGTTCCTCCGTCCCTGGGACGTCGCCGCTGACCCGAGCGCGTCTTCCCCCTTGCCCCGCAGGTTCCGATGGGGCAGGCGTGCGGCTTTGTGCCGGGAAAGCCGTCGGTGAAGGAGCGGCTGGGCCAGTGGCGGGCGGGAGCCGCCGCCGCCGCAGCCGCAGCCCAGCGAGTCTCCCGACGGCAGCGCGCAGGTACGGCCCGCGCACCGGCGCCCGCGTGCCGATTCCGCGTTAAGTGCAGGCGGCCGCCAGGGTTTGTGAGAAGGTGAGGGCGCGCTGTGACCCCGTGCGGCCTGCGCTCGCGATGAGGGCTCCAGTCCCTCCACGCCCGTTGAGGTCCTTCGTGGAGTGAGCAGGAGTTAGTGGTGGGGTTTGCGATCCCTCCCCGCACGCTGCCAGAGGGGGGCGCCGGCGTGGCACGGCCACTGCCAGCCGTGTGAACGCTGTGCCTCCGGCGTAGACTTGTGAGCGACTGTGCGTGAGCGACTCGGTAAGTGACGGTATGGGGGTGACCAGGCGACGCTGTGAGTGCAACTCTTGCTGCGTGTGAATGACTGCGAGTGACTGGGCGACTGTGTGGGTGACTCGTTGGGAGGCCGCGGGCCACGTAGTGAATCTGCTCTCCGCTGTGTGTGCGTCTGTCGTGGCCACGCAAGGCTGGAGCTAAGCCTCCCGTGCGGGAGCGGCTGGGATTTCCCCCGCGCGGAATGAGCCGCCCCTCACAGCCGGGAAGGTAAGGGGTCGGCTCCCTCCTCTTCCTCCTCCAGCTCCATACCGCGATACCCCCCCACCTTCCGCCCCTGCTTCCCTCGACGTGACGCTCCTATAGTTTGAGGTGACGGGGAAGTGGAGGAGGGGTTGGAGTCCGTGTTTGCTGGGAGCACAGCGCTGCTAGTGCTGGTGCTGCTAATGTGATCCGTTGCGGCCTCGGGCGAGCCTGGACCAGACATTTAACTCGTCACTTCCACTATGAGACCTCCTTTACCAGTGGCAAATATAGTAATAGGTTTTTACCCTTTAAACTGGTACAAAAACTGACACCTTTATACAAGGGATCATATTTGTAATAACCACAACACAAGCAGTCAAAATGCAAACTAAAAGAAACAACTCTGATAATGATATGCACTGTCCTTGAAGTTGATTGGTCCATACCCGAGACAGCTTTTCTCAGAGCATAGTCTCTATTGGTGTTGGACCAGATGACGCCAAAAGGCGTACATGATCCCTTGTATAAGGGTGTCAGTTTTTGTACCAGTTGAAAGGGTAAAAACCTATTACTCGCCACTTGAGTGCTTTCAGTTTCTTTGTATGACCAGTAGCGGTGAATTATTTGATTGCCAGATGAAATTAGTGGGGTTACCAAGAAATCCACTCTCGTTGGTCGTGTAAATAAATCGGTGCTACACGGTTTTGCTACCTTTGGTGGCGCTGATGTGTGCTCTGGCCCATGGCCTGTCATCCAAGAGCACACGTGCGAATGACAGTCGATCGGGCGTGTGACGATTTGTCGACTCGCCGATGAAATCCATTCTGATGCTCGTGACACCCGCGTCAAATTGTGCACGCGATCATCGATTATTGACTATTCATGAAAATTCAACAAATGATGGCGCCAATCTTCTGCTCGGGGTAACAGAGTCAGCTCACCCGTAGGACGAGACAATAGCACTTGTGCAAACCAGACAAACTCGTGACCCGAATCGTGAGAATCGGAGCACTCTGGGGCCTGGGTGATATTGACTGCGGAGTGATCCTGGCTTGTGCAGCGTTGACGTGGAGCCTGTGTGATCAGTTGGGGCCCCGTCGCCTTTCGCGGTGCTCGCGCTGGTCGCTATCGGTGGGAACTGTGCCGTGGACGAATCATAAAACCAGCATCCACAGCTGTCGGCCTTGGGCTCTGCTTTGGTATTGATGAAAGCGCTTTGATTCTTAAACGTGCAGCTGACATGCGTAGGCGAGGGGAGGCCGCACGCCGCGAACCGGGAGGCCACCGATGGCCGGCCGTGTCTCCGCATGTTTGCGTCGCACGTGCAGCTGGAGGTGAGCGGTCACGGCGGTCGTGACGGTCGCGGCGGTCGTGGCCCTGACGGTCCGTGTGCCCGTCCTCCCGTCTCCCCCCGCCCACCCGTGCAGGTCCTCTCCACCACGGTGGGACTCACCAAGACGGTGTACAACGTGGCCGTCCTGCGCGCCGCCCAGCGCTCCTCCTCCTCGCACTCGGCCCAGAAGGCGCTGGAGAACAAGGAGGCGATGCGCAAGAAGCAGGTGCGCTCACGCCCGTGGTGGTGCCGCCAATACCCGGGGAACCGGCAAGCGCCGTTTATCTGTCGATGCGTTGATGCCGACGTTGGCGGGCGAACGCCTGAAACGCCGGCGGAGCACAATGAAAGTGGGCAACGGTGTTGCTGTGTGGTCCGCGGTTTGGTGAACGCAGTCGCGCTGTTGTGATTCCGAATGGTCCCCGGCGGCGGCGGAGGGACGGCCGCATCTGCCGTGCAATGCTCCGGTGCGGTTCGGCACGGAGCCCTCGTTGGGTGGAAACCGCGAGTGATTGTGCCGTTTGTCGCGTCTCGCAGCAGGAGGCGATAAAGATGCAGCAGGACATGAGGAAGATGAAGCAAGAGATCCTGGAGAAGCAGATCGAGACACAGAAGGTGCGGTGCAGGACTGCTGTCGAACTGTGACGCCGGGTCAGGATGCTATCCGTTGATCGACCCCCCCCCCCCCCCNATTCAGTTGGGGTCATTGTTCCAAACTCCAAGCCATCATAGTGGTTGGAGGTGTCCGTTAGCGGTGAGTGCCATTTGAACGAGGTCGCAATAAACCCTGGGAAAGACGGCCTGACTCTTGTGTCACTTGGGCACCCTTGCAAATGAGAAGTTTCATCCCGAGAAATTATCCAGGTGATTTATACATGTATTGTTCTCAGCCAGGGTGGGGGTTCAGTCAGACACTTAGAAGACCTGAGCGTTAACCGCGGTTCAGGACCTTGGTTTGATTTCCGACTTGGGTAACCCTCTGTGTGGAGTTGGTGTGTTCTCTCCCCTGTTCTGCATGGGTTCCCTCTGGGTTTCTCTGGTTTCCTCCCAAAGCTATAACACACACACCGTATTGGCCAAACATCCCAATGCTCAAAAACGACCTGCAAATTACTCAACTGGGTTCACACAGCAGCAGCACCGTCGCCCCATACTGCAAATAACTTGGCAATGCCCTCCTGAGCAACAGCCTTGAGACTCGGTGGGGATTTCCTGGGAACATTTTTAACCAGCGTGTTTGTGCTTTCCCGACGCTACGGCCACGCGCGCGCGGATGCGGATGTTGGTGCCGCCGTCGCCGCTCGTGACGCTCGTGTCCATTGGCGGCGCCCCGCAGATGCTGATCTCCAAGCTGGAGAAGAGCAAGGCCTCCAAGGGGGAGGAGGACACCGAGATCATGCGCACGCTCAAGGAACTGTCGCAGAACATCTCGCGCCTGCAGGACGAGCTGAAGACCGCCGCCCCGCGGGCCCCCGCGCCGGTCGCCACGCGCCGCCGCTCCAAGTCCGAGGTGCGGAGAGCGCGGCGGCGGCGCGCTGCCCCCCGGGCTTGCGTGCCATCGACGCGGTAGCAACGTGTCGTGGGTTCGCGTCCGGGAGGTGTGGCGAGTCTCGCGGGCGCTGTTTAGAAGAAACGGGAGTTTATTTGGAGAGAGAGATGGTCAAATGTTTCTGCGATTCCTCGGGTGTCTCTGTGAGGCTGATGGTTCCGTTGTAGTCAACCGATTAGCACGGTTGGCAATGGACAGTGTAAGAAGTTCAACTTCAGTACATACGTTAGGGGATTCTCTGGGTCTCAGAGCCTTTGGGCATCTATGCAAGGCAAATGCAGAATTAGATTGTGTCTTAACGTGACCACATCTCGAGATACTGTGTGGAAGAAGCGGTTTGGCGTAGTTATTTATTGCAGAGGCAGACGCACGATCAGTAAAACAAAGGATTTGAGCCTCGACTTGGCAGGGAGCCTACGGCACGGATGGCTGAGAGGAGGGACACTGCACCACCCTTTGCGCCCGATGTTGTGGCTTGAAGGTCATAGCTGAGTGTTCACATTGCCGGCACTTGTCTCTCCGCTGCTGGATGAGGGCCCTCCCCTGCCTCTTAAGGCTATGGAGCTCTTAGTTTTACGGGTCGGTTAAGGCGGCCGCTCTCTGTGCTGCCAGGCCCAGAAGGAGCTGCTCGACATGGAGCTGGACCTGCACAACAAGATGCAGGCGGGCGAGGACGTGTCCGACCTGCGCAAGAGGCTCTACACGCTGCAGTTTGAGGTGCCGCCCCTCCCGGCCCAAACCGCCGTCCCCTGACCACCACCGCCTTCCCATCGCCACCACCGCCTTCCCATCACCACCACCGCATTCCCATCGCCACCACCGCCTTCCCATCGCCACCACCGCCTTCCCATCGCCACCACCACCTTCCATCGCACCACCGCCTTCCCATCACCACCACCGCCTTCCATCGCCACCACCGCCTTCCCATCGCCACCACCGCCTTCCCATCACCACCACCGCCTTCCCATCACCACCACCGCCTTCCCATCGCCACCACCGCCTTCCCATCACCACCACCGCCTTCCATCGCCACCACCGCCTTCCCATCGCCACACCGCCTTCCCATCACCACCACCGCCTTCCCATCGCCACCACCGCCTTCCCATCGCCACCACCGCCTTCCATCGCCACCACCGCCTTCCATCACCACCACCGCCTTCCATCACCACCACCGCCTTCCCATCGCCACCACCGCCTTCCCATCGCCACCACCGCCTTCCCATCACCACCACCCCTTCCCATCACCACCACCCCTTCCATCGCCACCACCGCCTTCCCATCGCCACCACCGCCTTCCATCGCCACCACCGCCTTCCCATCGCCACCACCGCCTTCCCATCACCACCACCCCTTCCCATCACCACCACCGCCTTCCCATCACCACCTTCCCATCACCACCACCGCTTCCCATCACCACCACCCCTTCCCATCACCACCACCGCCTTCCCATCACCACCACCCCNCCCCATCACCACCACCGCCTTCCCATCACCACCACCGCCTTCCCATCGCCACCACCACCTTCCCATCGCCACCACCGCCTTCCATCNCCACCACCGCCTTCCCATCACCACCACCCCTTCCCATCGCCACCACCGCCTTCCCATCACCACCACCCCCTTCCCATCACCCNTTCCCATCACCACCACCCCTTCCATCACCACCACCGCCTTCCCATCGCCACCACCGCCTTCCCATCACCACCAACNCCTTCCCACCACCACCCCTTCCATCGCCACCACCGCCTTCCCATCACCACCACCACCACNTTCCCATCACCACCACGCCTTCCCATCGCCACCACCGCCTTCCCATCACCACCACCCTTCCCATCACCACCACCGCCTTCCCATCACCACCACTCCTTCCCATCGCCACCACCGCCTTCCCATCACCACCACCCCTTCCCATCGCCACCACCCCTTCCCACCACCACCACCCCTTCCCATCACCACCACCACCTTCCCATCGCCACCACCGCCTTCCCATCGCCACCACCACCTTCCCATCACCACCACCGCCTTCCATCACCACCACCGCCTTCCCATCGCCACCACCGCCTTCCATCACCACCACTGCCTTCCCATCACCACCANCCCCTTCCCATCACCACCACCCCTTCCCATCACCACCAACCCCTTCCCATCACCACCACCCCTTCCCATCACCACCACTCCTTCCCATCGCCACCACCCCTTCCATCACCACCACCCCTTCCCATCACCACCACCCCTTCCCATCACCACCACCCCTTCCCATCACCACCACTGCCTTCCATCGCCACCACCCCTTCCCATCGCCACCACCCCTTCCCATCACCACCACCACCTTACCATCACCACCACCCCTTCCCATCGCCACCACCGCCTTCCCATCACCACACCGCCTTCCCATCACCACCACCCCNTTCCCATCGCCACCACCGCCTTCCCATCACCACCACCACNGCCTTCCATCACCACCACCCCTTCCCATCGCCACCACCCCTTCCCATCACCACCACCCCTTCCCATCGCCACCACCGCCTTCCCATCACCACCACCCCTTCCCATCGCCACCACCGCCTTCCCATCGCCACCACCGCCTTCCATCGCACCACTCCTTCCCATCGCCACCACCGCCTTCCCATCGCCACACCGCCTTCCATCACCACCACCCCTTCCATCGCCACCACCCCTTCCCATCACCACCACCCCTTCCCATCACCACCACCGCCTTCCCATCGCCACCACCGCCTTCCATCGCCACCACCCCTTCCCATCATCACCACCGCTCGTCACGCGTGCTGGACGCCGGCTCCATGAGAGTCGCCATGCCGTTCCTCTCCGTTTACAGCCTCCGCTCGCGTTTTCCTGTGTCGCGATTTTCCCGGCTTGTTTTCCCGCAGTTTGCGTCCAACGCTACGCAGCTTGGCTGTGTGCGTGCGTGCACCTAGCCTGGCACAGGCACCGTAACGTCGGTCATCGCACATTTTAGCGCCGACGTCTTAAGCGTGCGCCCCTGTGTTCGCGTGTGCAGGCCGCTCACTTGGGCATCCTGGGAGCCGGAGGCCGCGGCGGGCGGGGGGTCCAGGCTCCTCCGGGAGGGGGCGGGGTCGCGGGTCGGGCGGCCGGGGTGGTTACCGGGGCTCACGGGGCGGCCGTCACCCGCTGATGTCGCACACGGCGCTGGATTACCGGCCACGTGCGCTGCAGGTGTGCGGCCTCGCCGCCGAGGACAAGGACGACGTCCTGCTGCACTTCAAGGTGCGTCGCGTGTTTACTCATGGTGTGTCGTGTACGCGTGCTTGTGCGGACATCTGCGTGTTCACGCACAGCCCCTTTGCTGCTGAATGAGGGCTTCCCTCCACCCTTCAGGTTGATGAAGGCGGTGGGGAGCATAGATGTGGGAGCTCCAAGTAGAGTACAACTGGATTTTGCTGCACTGCCCTCTGCCACGCACTGCACAGCCATTTGTCGAGGCTCAAACCTGTTTGGGTCACGAGACCTGATGAGACGAGGTGCATTGTAGGTGTACAGCCTTAAGACCGCTGTTAGTGAGCACCCATGCAGGCTGGCATGGTACACGAGGCGGTGGATGGCCAGCACCACGCCCGACCACCTTTTATGCATCGGCGATTTCAGTGCGTGCGTATACGTGCGTGTGCAATCTGCGTGCAAGAGCAGCGGTGACATGGTGCTTTGGTCGTGTGGGCGTGAGTAGAGTCTAGGGGAGGTGGAGGATTTCCGCAGCGAAGAGGGGTCCTCGTCGGCTGTCGTCACCTTCAAGACGCGACTGGAGGCCGAGCACGTGAGTGTCGCCCTCTCCCGCGCGAGACTCCAGCATTGCCTGCAAGGCCCCGGCGCTCCCCCGTGCTGCCGGCGCCGGTCGCTCGCTCGCGCATCCGTTTTCATCGGTAAACGGGAAGGCCTGTGTTGGCCACACGGGGACACGGCCTGGGCACGCGTTGTACGAGGATTCCAAGTGTCGCGATTCAGGTGTCACGTTTCAATTTAGCAATCAATTATTTCTCGCCTCGTTTTTTTGTCTCGTTGGTCTTTTAATCTTGATTTGAAGCTTTCGTGACTGCAGGAATCCATACTCTTTGGATCTTTCGGTAAAGTCGCGTAGCAGTTTCACTGCTGGATTATATTTTTGCCGCCGAGGGCGACCGCTTGTGTTGTGATCGAAACGTCGTGATTTATTTTATTTTATACCTACGTGACTTTACCGAAAGAAGCAAAGAGTATCGTTTGTCTTTTGTCTGTCGTTATCCTCGATGCAACATGAGCAAAGCACGTTAGAGAGTCTTACATCGTGGCATTCCCGAAGCGAGTCTGACGTCGCTTGCCCAGTGTCCGAGAGCGCTCTCTCTTGGGTCTCGCACCGATCGTCAAGTCCGCGTTTCCACTTGCGAATTCCCTGCAAGTCGATGACCCCCCGTGTCCTTCTCTCCGTGTCTCCCCGTCCGCGTCTCCCGCTGTGCGCGTGCTGTCTCAGGCCGCGACACAGGGCGCGCGCTTTAAAGGCCGAGACCTCGTGCTCTCCTGGCACAAGCCAAAGATGGCGTCCACGTCGGCGGAACCCGAGGACGAGGACGCGGAGGAGGAGGAGGTACGAGACGGTCGTGGCGGAGCGTGTGGTGGCGCTGCTGCTAGAGGCAGTCGTCACGGAGCATGTGGTGGCGCTGCTGCGATGAGAGGCGGTCGTGGCGGAGCGTGTGGTGGCGCTGCTGCGAGCGACGCGGTTAGGGACGCATCGTGGGCTCTCGTGCCAGGCGCCTGGCTCGGCACAACCATGAGCCTATTGAGTGTGTAACCGTCTGCTTTAGCGTCTGTACGTGCGTGCGTAACTGCGTGTGCACGTATGAGCGTAAACATCTGTGGAATCGTGTATGGTGTGTGTAACCCCGTGTGTGTATCTGCATACGTGTAACCGTATGTGTGACCGTGACTGTGACTGACCGTGTGTGTGACTGCGACCTTGACCTTGCGTGTGACCTTGACCTTGCGTGTGACCGTGCGTGTGCGCCAGGAGGGTGAGGCCACCGACGACACACTGCTGCAGGACGATGACGAGGAGGAGGAAGAGGACGAGTCGCGCTCCTGGAGGCGATAGCGACCTCGTCACGACCTCGTCACGACCTCATCACCACGGCCCGCCCCTCTGGCTGGGGACCCCCACCCCGCCGACGGCCGTCTGCCTGCGTTCAATTTGACCCGTGGCTTGGAAGCGATCGGGATTGTCAGGCGGCGCGTTGTTGTTTTGATATTGCTATATTTACGGTAATTTGGCAGCGAGCAGAGCGGAGGGATGTTCGCTCGGGTTAGATAAGATGTTACGAGCTGTACACAGATCTCTAAAATTGGATTTAAACAACTTGTAATATAACTCTTAGTTTGTAAAAAATATGAATCTTGCGCGCTGTGTTATAGTCACGGTATGCATTTGGACAGGTCATAGTTTTTATGCTTAGTATTTTATGACTAGGACATGGTGGCGTATATTTTTTTGTGTCGTTTTGATTGTCTCAATTGCTTTACACGCGGGACGGATGCGGTGCCACGAGGGGGGGGGGGTGGCGGCAGCGGCAGCTCCAGCAGCGCCGTCACGCGACACGGCCGAAATGCCCGCGCTCACAACCCCCCCCCTGCCCCCCGTGCCCCCGTATCCGGGTGGCTGCCCTCCCCGTGTACCGCGCGCTCGCTGTGGACGGCCGGTGAAGTCGACCGGCTCGAGCCGAAACTTGCGTCGGATTCCACCCCCCCACCCCGGCCCACCTTCCCTTCGCTCGCCGCCCTGCGTCCGCACGGTGGCGGCGGCATCGTTGTGAATTTTTACTCTCGTTGATTTTGTTTTTGGCATTGAAAGGAAATAAAATGTGGAATGGTTTTGGGGGAAAAAGAAAAAAAAGAATATCAAGTGAAATCCTAAATGAGCTGGAATTAAAAAAAAACTAAAATGTAAACACCTTCGATTGGAAGTGAAATTGGACAAAACAAATGAAACCATTCCGATTGAACTCCCCCAAGTTTTTCCAAAAGAACTTTTACCAAGTGTCAAGGCATTTTTCACATGGGCTCTGTGTACATGTGTATGAGTGTGTGTACAAGTGTGCTACAAACCCGGCGACCAGAGTTCGTTTCCCGCTCAACACCGGTGACGATTATCTGAACCGGTCATTGGCCTCCCTAGGTTGACTCTGCCTAAAATGAGTACCTGGTGCGGTGTGTAAACATTGCCATTGGGGAGACAAAAGGCTGGCCACCCACCACCTCGTGTGCCATGCCGGCCTTTAAGGTGCTCGCTAAAAGCACTTTCTTCAGTCTGTAATGGCGAGACGGGATATTTGTGCTAAGACAAAGTGGGTGGGTGTTGGTGTCGGTGTCGTCTTTGGCGGACTGCGAAACAAACCCGAGTTTGTCCGAATTTATCACGAGTATACGGCAGCCGGGTGTGGTGCTGACCACCCAACTCTTCTTCCGGCCTTGGTGCTTGCTAACAGCACTTGCCCCAAGTCTGTTGAGGCTATACGGTCTTCTGTATGCGTAACACATGGGCAGGGTGTGAGTGGTGTCAGTTGTCGCACCCGGGAGTAACGAGGTTACCCCACGGTAACCCGATTTGCGGGGTCGCCGGGGCCCCCTCGCAAGCGCAGGGCAGCGGACGTCGCCCCATTACCACATTTACAGCTCTCAGGGTGGTAACGGGAGACGCGTCTTGGAGCCGCGCCGCTGTGGTGCAGTCAGGGAAGTGATGGGTGTGAGTGGTGGTGCAGTTGGGGGAGTGATGCGAGTGGTGGTGAAGTTGGGGGAGCCATGGATTTGGAGTGATGCGAGTGGTGGTGAAGTTGGGGGTGTGGTGGTGGGAGTGATTTTTGGGATGAGAGATGGCTCTGAAGGCTAAACCACTCCAACACGAAAAACGCTCTAACCACGTATCTATTCCCTTCCCGGCCCACCCCGGATGACAAGACCCTGGTAATGAGTGATTCGCAGGGTCAAGGAAACCTCTCTCCGTGTCGGTTTAATCGCATTCTCGTCTCCGAGTCATCCACCTCCCTGCATAACGACCACGGGTAAAACAACCTTCAAATAACACCCATAACGGCCAAGGTACAGCTACGAAACCCAGACCACCAACACCACCAAAAGTCCACACCTTCACCACAATGGGGTTGCTCTCGCCCTCACGTGCGTGCGGTGTTTGTGAGGCGTGGGTCACCAGGCCCTGGTCACGGGGCCCTGGTCACGGGGCCCTGCCCCCAAACTCCGTGCCACCCGCTCAGCAGGAGAGCAGAGCTGGTGCCAAAGTCACATTGGAGGACGGGAGGAGCCGCCGTGGCAGCGCTCACGAGTCCCTCTCGTGTGTTTGCGCCACCGGCAAGCGGAGATGGCAACGGGCGCAGGCCAAAACGCGGCCTGGCACTACCGGAGCCTCCGTGGCACCGTCACGGGAGCAGCCTGGGTAGCCGCAGAGACTGGCCCTGCGGGAAGATGCAGACATGGTGGTCACTCACGAGAACGATGACCTCTGTCGACAATTCAGACTGTTGGCAGCAAATGCTGGGCACGCGGGCAACGTGGCCTCGCCTGCCAGAGGAGCTCACCCAATGGGACCGTGTCCAGATCTTTCAAAGATCTGCGAGCTCCTCGCACTAATCCAGCCTGGTTAAACTTGACAGGATCCTCCTGAAGAAGATTCATGAGACTCGGTGGGGCTTCCCGCGTGAACAAGCATCGTAAATAATAAAGCCACAACAGTGACTTCGTGGAGGTGCTCCCTGCGGAGCGCCTGTGAAGTTAAATGGGCCAGAGGACATCCCTGTCACGCACACCCCCAAGGTGAATAGGAAATGGCTCCGTCTCCCGGCCGCGTGGCTTTTTCCCAAGCCTGCCCACCATCATGAAGGTCCTTAATGACTGTGATCAGAGGATCCATCGTGAAGAACAACCCACAGCCGGCACGCAGCACCGCCGCGCGGCTGCTGCATATTGATGCGCGCGATTCTGTGTTCCCGGCGTGAAACTTCACCCGAGACAAACACAACATACCAACATACAAACACACAAACACGGCTTCGCCTTTGATGCTCGTCGAGACGACCGTTGCGACGACGGCGGCGGCAACGGCGGCGCCGCGCTCATTACAATCACAAAGCGGAGGCATGCGGCCGCCTCGGGCTACGAGACGCTAGCGCAGCCGCACGGCCCCGGGGCAGCGGCGGCGGCAGCTGCGGGGCGAGGAGTGGTGAGGAGTGCGGGCGAGTGTGGGGTGAGGAGTGGTAAGGAGCAGTTAGGAGTGGTGAGGAGTGCGGGAGAGTGTGGGGTGAGGAGGCGCGTGGAGAGTGCGTGGCGCGTGAGTTGAAGGGGGTAGATTGAGCGCAGGAAGAGGGCGAGTGGCGAGTGTTGTATCAGGTGTGTGGTGAGGAGTGTAAAGGGCGAGTGGTGAGTGGTGTAGGGTGAGTGGTTGGTGAGCGGTGTGGTGTGAATGGTGAGTGTTGGGTGAGTGTTGAGTGCGGGGCGAAGGGTGCGAGGTGGTGATTGGGAGTGTCGCGCGAGTGGTTGGTGAGTGTGCGGTGACGAGTGTGGTGTGGGTTGAGTGGTGAGCGTGGAGTCGTCCCACTGCACATCGTCCAGAAGGCCGCGTGTGCTGCTCGTTGTGTACGCAGGAAAGTGCCTCGTTATGCTAATGAGCGAGGAGGCATCGTACACACTCATGGTGATGAACGGAAAGTGGAGGACACAGTTTCGTAAAAAACACGCGACACCAACACGACAGTGACACTCGTGTGTCCTCCGTATTTGAGATGCGATCTCACGACCGAAGCCACGACCCCACCACCATTCACATTAAAGTAAACTTTTTGGTGTTGCTGGACCATGTAAGGCCCACTGAGCTATGTAACTCTTTTTCGGAAGCGACCAGGGCCACAAATGATAGCTCAACCAAGTGGATTCTCGCGTGGAAATGTACAGCAGCCAAATACTCTAAATGTGGATGGATAAAAGCTGAGGAACCGGAGAAAAATCCACGCGACCACGGGGAGAACACGCAAACTCCACACATAGAAGGTGTCAGGGTTGGGATCGAACCACGAACTTGCTGCATACCGGGCGAGGTCGTCAACATCTCGCCACCGTGGCGCTCCCCCCCCCGCCCCCCCCCATGACCTCACTACCAAACCCAAGACCACCTGACCCACGTCACCGTCCCGAGATTTTACGGAGGCCGCAGCGCGCGCCGTTATCAAAGCCGCCCCCTCACCCCTGCCCCAAGGTGACCCCACCCCCCCCCCCCTCTTGGATTCGTGATTAGAATTCCCCCGCCGACCCCTTTTCTGCATCTGGGATCCCTTTCCGCGCGGCAAGCGGTAAGGGGGGACCAGACAGGGAGCGCGTGCGCACTCGGTCCGCCTCCTCCTCCCTGCTCAGCCGTGGGAATTTGGTGGCGTCCATAAAAGATTCAGGCCTCGCGAGGCATTAGTCGTGAATGGCGAGTGATGAGATGCGACCAGACGCGGAGACCGCGGCCGCGACGCGGAGCAAATGAAAACGCTGAATTATACATCGCGCTTCTACAAACACAGCCCCGAGTCGCGGCCAAACACGCGGCTCCTTCGCGGCCTGGAGATTTCTGTCGTCTAAAGTGGGTTTCCGGATTTCCCCAAGGGGGGGGGGGGGTCTCGCTCCGTCCCACGCACGCTCCCGGGTCGCGCCCATGGGATGCGCGGAAAGTAAACTTTCTCCTGTCCGGCGGCGCGCGTGCGAAAAAGAGAGGGTGGGGTGGGGGACGGCGACGCGCACACACGCACATCAACCGCACGCTCACATACACCATGCATACACTCGCATGCACACATCCACCGCAGCACACACAGAGACACCAAAGGTCACCCGTATAGCCTTAACACTGTTAGGGTAAGTGCCGTTTGCGAGCACCTATGAAGGACGGCACGGCACATGAGGGGGTGGGTGGCAAGCACCACACCTGGCTGCCTTTGTCTCCCTAGTGGCGATGTTTACACATTGTACTAGTTTCTCATTTGAGCCTGATGCAACTTACGGGTGGCCTTTGACTGGTCAGATATTCGTCAGGTTCATCGGCGCAGTGCACTAAAATCTACACTACCGCTCCCCACGCACACACACAATCGTGCGTGTACGCATATGCAGTATCGTGTGCGCGTTCACAGCTATTGTACACAGCTGTTGCACAAGCTATCGTGCGTATGTGTGTTGAACTGCTTTCGCGCCGTACACACAGCTATCGCCAATGTCGGTCACACTTTTCCGATATTTTTGGTATCTCGAGTGACGGCTTGTTCTCGTTTCCGATTTCGATTTGCTTCGCCGCTCTCAAATGTAATTATTTGTTTTGCTTTCACTCTGTGACAACAGGTCGCTCTCGCAAGTGACACTCGCGGTCTCTCTCGCGAGTCCCCACCTGGTCGCACGGAACCGACCTGAACCCCTTGAAAAGCTGGCGGCAGCGCAACCGGCCCCGGCACGCCGATGAGCGCGGGGAGCCCAAACCCGTGACGGGTTTCCAACGTAAACGTCGGCCGACGAATTCCGTCATCCGTTGAGCCGAAAAGGGACCGTAAAGCGATCCCCACTTCAGAGATCAGGACGCGCGATCGCCACTCCGGCGTTCCCACGTCTGTCCGCGGCGGAACCGGTGGCCGCCCGAGCGAGTCGAAGGAAGGGGGCACAGGGGCAGGAGGGGCAGCTACCCCTAGGCGGGAGGGAGAGAGGGCAGCCTGCCCCCTACAGGGGAGGCGTGGGTGCCGCCGTGCCCCGCCTCCCTCGTTTAACACCGGTCAGCGCGTGTGCTCGCGCGCCGACGCGGGGCACTCCAAACGGAATGTCAAATTAGCCGAGACGCCGTTAATATATTTGCCGGCGTCATCATTAATGCATGGGGGGGGGGGGGGCTGGAGCGCGGCCAGAGGCGGTGGGGGGGGCCCCGTACGATAGTGCCCGTGACCCCCCCCCAACGCCCACCTACCCCCACCCCCGCCCCCGCCCGGCACTCGCGAGAGAGTGAGTGAGTGAGAGAGTGAGAGTCAGTGCGGGGAAACTTGATTTGTATCGGGCGCCGGGGGGCAACGCCGCCCGCGTTCACCGGCGAGGGACGAGGCTCCGCGCGGGAGACGCTCTCACGCTGCCACCCCGTCTGGAGGGCCATTCAGTTTCCTCCGCCGTGGGCGAGCGGAGCGAGTGTGAGTGTCTGTGTGTGAGCGTGTGAGAGTCTATGTGAGAGTGTGAGAGTCTGTGTGTGTGTGGGCGACTGTATGTCCGTGTGTGTGAGAGTGTGAGAGTCTGAGAGTCTGTGTGTGTGTGGGCGAGTGTGAGTGTCTGTGTGTGTGAGTCCGTGTGTGTGTGTGAGTGTNAGAGTCTGTGTGTGTGTGTGAGGGTCTGTGTGTGTGTGAGCGAGTGTGTGAGTGTGAGCGAGTGTGAGAGTCTGCGTGAGTGTGAGAGATTGTGTGAGTCTGTGTGTGTGTGTGAGCGAGTGTGAGAGTCTGTGTGTGTGAGAGTCTGTGTGTGTGTGGGCGAGTGTGAGAGTCTGCGTGAGTGTGAGAGAATGTGTNAGTGTGTGTGTGTGTGTGAGAGTGTGAGTGTCTGAGAGTCTGTGTGTGTGTGAGCGAGTGTGAGTGTCTGTGTGTGTGAGCGAGTGTGAGAGTCTGTGTGTGTGTGTGTGTGAGTGTGAGCGAGTGTGAGAGTCTGTGTGTGTGTGAGCGAGTATGTGTGTGTGTGAGCGAGTGTGAGAGTCTGTGTGTGTGTGAGCGAGTGTGTGAGTGTGAGCGAGTGTGAGAGTCTGTGTGAGTGTGAGCGAATGTGTGAGTCTGTATGTGTGTGTGTGAGCGAGTGTGAGTGTCTGTGTGTGTGTGAGCGAGTGTGTGTGTGAGCGAGTGTGTGAGTCTGTGTGAGTGTGAGCGAGTGTGAGAGTCTGTGTGTGTGTGAGCGAGTGTGTGAGTGTGAGCGAGTGTGAGTGTCTGTGTGAGTGTGAGCGAATGTGTGAGTCTGTGTGTGTGTGAGCGAGTGTGAGTGTCTGTGTGTGTGTGTGTGAGTCTGTGTGAGTGCGAGCGAGTGTGAGAGTCTGTGTGTGTGTGAGCGAGTGTATGAGCGAGTGTGTAAGTGTGAGCGAGTGTGAGAGTCTGTGTGAGTGTGAGCGAATGTGTGAGTCTGTGTGTGTGAGTCTGTGTGTGTATGAGAGTGTGAGGGTCCGTGTGTGTGTGAGCGAGTGTGAGTGTCTGTGTGTGTGTGAGCGAGTGTGTGAGTCTGTGTGGGTGTGAACGAGTGTGGGAGTCTGTGTGTGAGTGAGTGTGAGTGTCTGTGTGTGTGAGCGAGTGTGAGAGTCTGTGTGTTAGCGAGTGTGGAGTCTGTGTGTGTGTGAGTGTGAGTGTCTGTGTGTGTGTGAGCGAGTATGAGTGTCTGTGTGTGAGCGAGTGTGGGAGTCTGTGTGTGTGTGAGAGCCTGAACGACTGTGAGGCAATGTGTTAGCGAGCACCTATGAAGGTGGCATGGCACACGAGGGGGTGATGGGTGGCCATCATCACCCCAGCCCCCTTTGTCTCCCAGTGGCGATGTTTACACACCGCACCAGGTACTAATCTGAGGCTGAGTGGACCTAGGGGAGACCCAGGACCAGTTCAGATAATCGTCACCGGTGTTGGCCGTGCTACGCTACCGCTCCCAGCCTCATCCACACCCTGCCACCCTGGGGGTCAACAAGCCGAGTCATCCTCTGCTGAACCCCACACAGCCCCCCAGCAGCGACCCCCGACCCCGACCCACGTACCCGCTGCCGTGACAGCATCCAGGGCGCAGGGTGCCAACGAGCAGGCCGCCCAGCAGGATCTGCGTCGGGTGGTAGACGAGCAGCGGCACGGTGAGCAGCGAAAGCTGCGGCATCCCCGCAAACACGATCTTCAGCATGGGCACACCTGGGGCAACGCACGGGGGCACATGTACGCTCAGTCACGCTCGTGCGAGGTCACGCTCACGTTGGGTCAGGCTCCTGGGTCACGCGCACGCTCGGTCACGCTCACGCGGGTCACGCTCACGCGGGTCACGCTCACGCGGGTCACGCTCCCGGGTCACGCTCATGCGGGTAACGCTCGCGGGTCATGCTCGCGGGGTCACGCGCACGCGGGGTCACGCTCCCGGGTCACGCTCGCGGGGTCACGTGCACGCGGGTCACGCGCACGCGGGTCACGCTCGCAGGGTCACGCTCATGCGGGTCACGCTCACGCGGGGTCACGCTCGCAGGGTCACGCTCATGCGGGGTCACGCTCACGCGGGTCACGCTCGCGGGTCACGCTCACGCGGGGTCACGCTCATGCGGGGTCACGCTCCCGGGTCACGCTCCGGGGTCACGCTCACGCGGGTCACGCTCACGCGGGGTCACGCTCACGCGGGGTCACGCTCACGCGGGGTCACGCTCCCGGGTCACGCTCATGCGAGGTAACGCTCCGGGGTCACGCTCGCGGGGTCACGTGCACGCGGGGTCACGCGCACGCGGGGTCACGCTCGCAGGGTCACGCTCATGCGGGGTCACGCTCACGCGGGTCACGCTCACGCGGGTCACGCTCGCGGGGTCACGCTCACGCGGGTCACGCTCGCGGGTCACGCTCACGCGGGTCACGCTCACGCGGGGTCACGCCGGTGGATTAAACACAGCGAGTTGGTATTGTGGGCAGTGCCGGTTGAGGCTAGTGCGGGGCCTGTAGCAAATGTTATAAAGGGGCCCTAAATAAATAAATAACAAATTAATATTAAAACACACTTTTCAACTTGCACAGTAAAGTCATTGTTTTTCAATCGCTATACAGCCAGATAATACGACAAATCCAGTCGTTCATAAAAGGCAGTATAGTTCTATAGTAATAGAGCAAGTGAAGAATCACCGAATCGGAATGTATAGCTTGAAAGCATTTGGAGCGGGCCCTTGAAGTGCGGGGCCCGTAGCTACATGTGTCGCTACTGGGATAATCCGGCACATTTGGTGCATCTGCCAGTCATTTCAGTCGGTCAACCCGCGGCACCTGGGTCTGTTCCGTGACCTCCTTGCCAGCGAGCCTTCCACAATTCAAGTGGCCTCAAGGTGCACGCAGCCTGGCACAAGCGCTGTGGTGACGTCACCACCACCTAGTGGGAACGGTGACTGTCTGCGTGGATGGGTGTGTCTGGGTGTGCGTCCCGAACTCCCTCCGCCAGCTGCCCCGGGCCCCAGCATCTCCCCCCCCCACCCCCTAGGTACCGAGCGTCAGCGACTTGTGGGTCGAGCAGAAGACGATGGCGACCGTGTCGGCCGGAGTGAAGCTCGAACCGTCCCTGTGGGGGGCGAGGGTTAGAGTTGGGGGAGGAGTGTAGTCGGGAGGGGGGGGGTGGAGGGAAGGGGCGGAGTCAACGTGGCCCCGCCCATCACGGTCCGCGGTTGGGTAGCCGAGCACCTGGTGCACCACCCTACTCCATGCCACCCGGCTCCACATTGTCAAGCATGCCACACCACACACACCGCACCGCGCTGACTTGCATCAAGCCAAGCCATGCATTGCTAGGCCAAGACACACCACTCCCGTGTCCCGCCACACCGCGCCACGGCGCGTCACGTCACGCAGACCACGACACCGTGCCTCACCATACCGCGCCAAGTTGTACCACACCGAACCACGCCACACCTGGGCCACACCGCGCCCTAGCCCCGGGGTCTGGGAGATCGGGAAACACAAATCATGGGAAGTGGGTTGATGTGGTTCGTTCACAAGTCGCGTGTGGCGGCACACGCTGTGGCGTGGCGTGATGCGTGTGCGGTGCGTGTGGCGTGGCGTGATGCGTGTGCGGTGCGTGTGGTGTGGCGTGTCTGGTACGTGGTGGTGGCACGCCTTCAGAGGTGCTCGCTAACAGCGCTTGCCCTCACAGTCTTTCGAAGGCTACACGTGAGATCTCTGTGTGTGTGTGACGGAAGGGGTGGACACACCTGGTGGAGATCATGAAGGTGAGCAACATGAAGCTGAGCTGGATGAGGAGGACTGCAGGAGAGACGGACCAGGGTCACAAAAGCGCAACAACGACGCTCGCACACAAAGACAAAGACACCCCATACAGCCATAGCAAACTTTTGGGGCAAGTGCTGTTCACGGGCAACTTTGAAGGCAAGAACGGCACACGAGGGAGGGGGTGGGTGCCCAGCACCATGCCCGCCGCCTTTGTCTCCCCATGTTGACACATCGTGCCTAGGGAGGCCCAGGACCGGTTCAGATCATTGTTACTGGTGTTGGCCGTGAGCGGAATCGAACTCGGCTCGCCATGTTCAGAGCGCAACGCGCTAACCGCACTATGGCTAAACCACACACACGCACGCACGCGCGCACGCACACACGCATACACACACGCGCGCACACACTGTCACTCACACCATGGTGAGCTCCCACTGAGCGAGTGGTAATGAGTGAGCAGTATGAGGGTAAGTGCAGTGAGTGTGTGAGTAGGTAGTGAGTGTGTGGGCGAGTGTGTAGTGAATGAGCGGGCAAGTGGGCGAGTGGCCGAGTGGCCGAGTGGCCGAGTGGCGAGTGGCCGAGTGGGCGAGTGGCCGAGTGGGCGAGTGGGCGAGGAGTGGATGTACAGGGTAGCAGGCAGCTAGTGAGTGGGTGAGTGGGCGAGTGGGCGAGTGGCCGAGTGGGCGAGTGGGCGAGTGGGCGAGTGGCCGAGTGGCCGAGTGGCCGAGTGGGCGAGTGGGCGAGTGGGCGAGGAGTGGATGTACAGGGTAGCAGGCAGCTAGTGAGTGGGTGGGCGGCGAGTCTCGCGGACTGACCCAGCGTGACGACGGCGAGCAGGCTGGCGGGCTCGAGCGCCGTGTCTGGCCGGGCGAACGTGTCGCAGAACGTGCTGTAGATGATCGCCAGCAGCACCACGCTGCTCACGGCACCGAACGGAGGCTGCCGCCGCTCCATCCACTCACGCACGCGGCTACGCACCACCTGGTGGGGGGTGGGGGAGCGAGGTACACGGCGGGGGAGCGAGTGAGAAGGAGTTGTTGACGATGGAGCCGCCCGCCCCCCCCCCCGCCTCACAGAACGCGTCGCGAGAGAGAGCCGCCGCATGACGCGTCTCGTTCCAATACACTCAAAAGGGCACCCCCCCCCCCCCAGCTGTCCCTGTGCGGCGCAATGTGAGAGGGTGATGGGCGAGTGAGTAATGGGTGAGTGAGTAATGGGCGAGTAAGTGGTGAGGTTACGGTGAGCGAGCGGTGAGCAGGGGGTGGGGATTGCGCGGGTACGGCATGCAGAAGTACAACGGCTGAACTTTTCCGACAACAGTTTTTCCCGTCTGCGGGATAAAGTTTTGTGAGTGAGTGGGGCGTGGGAGCCAGCGCCTGGCGAGCGCCGACGCGGTGTTTGTGGCGCGGCGCGACCAGCCCGGGTTCATCGGACGATTCCCCAAAATTGTCCGTGACAGCCGTGGGCGGCCCCGGCAAGATCACCGAGAAGACCGCGCCAAATTCTGTTTTATTAGCGGGTTCATCCTCGCGCACTTCAAACGCGCTCCACCCGGCGCCCAAAAAAATATTCCACGGAATCAATTAAACACGCTGCAGTATCCTGACGGCGGCTTGAAACGCACAACTTCTCTGCCAGACATCAATATTTTATCCAAATGTGCTTTCATTAGAATATACTCCACTGGCTGCGCTTTTTGAACCGGGCAGAGCAGGCTTTACTGACAATAATCATGAAATGTTAAAGTCTTATTTGAGAGCCGGCTCCTTGCCTCGGACATTAAATATTCAGGGCAACCATCAGCGTTGCAGTGGGAAAATGAATAATCACACGATAACCGGCCGTGCAGAAACTAACAGCGCCGCCGCGCTGATAAAATATTAATCGGGTTCGAAGGTGCTTATTATTATGTATGAATATGCGGCCCTGATAAGGAGACAACAAGGCCCTTCTCTCTCCGCAGCCTCGGCGGCACGGCCGCGCGTAACGAGAGCGCCGCGCCCGCCACTTTAAAGAGACGGAACAGTTGCGCGGCTCCTCGGTGAGCGCGCGCGCGTCATGGATACACGCCCGGCTCGCCGAGTCCGCGCTGAAAAATTCATCAGGCTTTGGGCACCGCGGCCCTTTGAACGTCTCGCTGTTTTTGACAATACGGCGGCGCAGAGGAGGAGGAATACCACAGGGTATTAAACGCCCCGCGCTATGGATTATTCCGCATGCATTATGCTAGTTGGTCAGGTTACGACGGGTGCACAAGTGCCGTCCCACCTCCGCGCTGGCGTGTTTGTGCGCGTCTGTGCGCGTGCGTGCGAGCGAGCGAGAACGAGGGAGAGCAAACGAGCGCTCGCACACGAGCGGGCGGGAGCGAGCGAGCGCGCTCTAACGTGCGGGCGGCGAGATGAAGACACAAACGCACGCACGGACACACGGACATAAACACACGCGCAAACATGAAGATAACGAGATGAAGACGCAAGCTCACGCACGCACACACACACAAGTAAACATACCGTATACACGCCACGACACACGAGAGATCGCGCGTACACAAACATGCCATCACAAAGATGAAAACCACAAACCCTGGACACGCACACATACACGCCTACACACAGGCAAACAAATACACAGACACAAGCATAAAGACATCAATACACACAACACACAAACACAAACGTGCAGAAACCAACATGAAGATGCACAGCAGCAGAACTCGCTTACACGAAGCCCCACATACAGACACGTGCAGAAAGATTCCCCTCCTAACATAGATCCAAACACAAGCGTGAACACACCAAGATGAGCCTCTATGCACGAACTCAAAGACACAATCATCGCACACACAGATTCATACAAACAACAAAGATCCCCCAGTATAGCCTTAACAGACTGTTAGGGCAAGTGCTGTTAGCGAGCACCTATTAAGGTCGGAACGGCACACGAGGGTGGCCAGCACCACGCCCGGCCGCCTTTTCCCCAGTGGCGATGTTTACACACCGCACCGGGTACTCATTTGAGGCTGAGTCGACTTAGGGGAGGACCGGTTCAGATATTCGTCACCGGTGTTGGCCCTGAGCGGGAATCGAACTCGGTAAGCCGGGTTGGAAGCGCAGTGCGCTAACCACTACTCCACCGCCCCCACAATCAGAACGCACACACTCACACACCATCATGCACGCACACACACAACTCAACCATCGGGGTGACCGCATCAGCTGCCACGCCGTGGCCTGCGTGACACTGGGGACAGTGGCAGCTGCCTGTGAAGAGGAATTGCTCAACACCTCCAACAGAACACGCAGGCTACACAGCGACCGTCACGATTCGTGAGTCACCTTTGGGCCAGGTCACGTATTGATCTGACCAGGTCAGCATCTGACTTCCTGTATTGACCAAAATTATTCCTAATAAAGGTTTTTTGGGTTAGATCGCGCAAGTATAAACGTGTCGAAACCCTCCACCACCCGACACGGCCAATCGGTAAGGGATTTGTCACGTAAACACATCGCCAAATAGTGACTTCTTCAGCCCACCGGTGTGTTTGAAGAGTGAATCCACAACATCTACAATTTGAGTACGACGTTACGCTGGCAATCACATCCAGCATCATCGGCGATTTGCGAGAATAGTGAATGCTTCCGGTCTTAAACAGTGCAGGACGACGTCACCGTTGATCCTCTCGATCTTGTCCTGGTGACGCTTGGCATTGCAAGAGGAATGTCGCGTACCTCATTGAGCTCAACGTGTCGTGAGAATAGCCCTTCGGCTTCCCCACGTGAGCTCGTACAACGATAATCATGATTGGCCGTTAACGCTTCGACTAGTAGCAATTGAATTAGTTGAGCCGTGTCGGGTGGTGGAGGGTTCCTGATGACGCAGATTTAGCCAAATAATGACTCCGTGGATAAACCCAAATATCAATTATTAATCATCCGCAGCGGGTACATCCTGGGGAATTGTCCGATTCGCTGGGCTTGTCACTTCACCGGCGGCAGCGGCCGCGATCCCAACGACGCGAGTTGACGCGGCCCCCCAGCCCGGGAGGGAGCAGTCGAGCTCCATCCTCATCGAGCGACCACGAGCTGGTGGGTGGCCACCAGCGCCACCCAACCACTCGTCACTCAAGAGCCACGCCGGTGTGCGAGGGGGTCTAAGGGGGGGGGGGNAACCTGGGGAGCCAAGGGCTGTGTGGCGGGGAGTGAGACTGCGTGGAGGCGGGCGCAGAGGGTCGCCAGCTGTGAGGCACAACAACGGCGCGACATCGCAGGGCAAGCGGAGGCAGAGAAGCTCTCCGCACACTGGGGCGGAAGAGGGCAGAGCTTCGTGGACGTGCGTTGCCTTGGGTGGAGCATCACCGACATTATCATCACCATGATCATTATTCTAATACAGCAGACAAAACTGGAAGAAGTACAACTTGTCCAGGACCGGGCGGGCAGGGCGCCCCCCCCCCAAGCACCCCCTGGCGCCGGCCCTGGTGTCAACCCTGCCCCACGCACCGCCGACCCCACACCCGAGTTCACCCGAGGCTCAATGGGCTCGGCAGCACCGGGCATGCGCCGAGACGGCGCATTGGAGGCGACGAGGGAGCGTGGATCCTCACCCTCCCTCACCGTCAAGGCGGAGATGATGCCAGAGGGGAGGAGAGAGATGGGCAGCAGAGGGAAGCAGGCGAAGTGGGAGGAGGAGGAGGGACCCACCTGGCCGATGATGAGTGGCACCACCACGGTCATGAAGAGCTGGAAGAAGATGGAGGTGAACGGAACGGCGGACGATGAGCCCAGCTGCACCACGCACAGGGGCAGCGTGGGAACGACACACGTCACAACCAACGCGTGTTACGTGACACACACACGCACGTGCGTTACGCGCGCACACACACGTCATATACACACACACACACTTACATACATACACATGCCACGTACAGACATCATAAACACAAAGATTTCCCCTTAGCAGACTATAGGGGCAAGTGCTGTTAGCGAGCACCTATGAAAGCCGGACAGCACACGACGGGGTGGGTGGCCAGAACCACGCCCGGCCGCCTTTGTCTCCCCAATGTTCATGTTTACACACCTGTATAACGGACTAACAGTGCGACCGACTCCCGCAAAACACTTATAACAACAAAAAGCGCCATTCGCCACTAAGTGGCGGTGACGTCACCACGGCGCTTGTGCCAGGCTAGGTGCACGTTAAGGCCATGCGAAGTGTCGAACGCCCGCTGGCAGGAGGTCTCGGGACAGACCCAGGTGCCATGAGTTGACTGACTGAGATGACTGGCCGATACACCACCTGTGCGCCCTACTGTGCCGACCGTACTTGCTGTGTTTTTCCCACTTACACACACACATGTACACACATCACATACACACAACATGGAACACTACATATACATACGTATATATATCACATACACACACCTCACGCACAACAGCATGGGAATGCCACACACACACACATCACATACACAAAACACGAATGATGCACACACACGTGACCACACATGACATATTGCAGACATCGCACATAAAATACACACAGAGAATATAAACAACCAACACACACGACTCGCACAAACAAGCAAACAACGCTCGCACGCACCACAAACACAGCGTACAACACCTCCATCAATGCACACGGTGGGGGTCGCGCTGCGGGCGACTGCTGATAGCGTGTGTTGGCTGTGCTCATAGCGGTGGCGTTACTGATGGCGGTGGTGGCGTTAGTCGGCCCGTGGCCCGTTGGTGGCATTGTCAGTGGAGCTGGTTCTGGCGATGCTGGCGATTAGGGCGGTTACGCTGGTGGTGCAGGTGGTGATTAGGGTGGTTACACTGGTGGTGCAGGTGGTGATTAGGGCGGTTACGCTGGTGGTGCAGGTGGTGATTAGGGTGGTTACACTGGTGGTGCAGGTGGTGGTTAGGGCGGTTACGCTGGTGGTGCAGGTGGTGATTAGGGTGGTTACACTGGTGGTGCAGGTGGTGGTTAGGGCGATTACACTGGTGGTGCAGGTGGTGATTAGGGTGGTTACACTGGTGGTGCAGGTGGTGGTTAGGGCGGTTACGCTGGTGGTGCAGGTGGTGATTAGGGTGGTTACGCTGGTGGTGCAGGTGGTGATTAGGGCGGTTACACTGGTGGTGCAGGTGGTGATTAGGGTGGTTACACTGGTGGTGCAGGTGGTGATCAGGGTGGTTACACTGGTGGTGCAGGTGGTGATTAGGGTGGTTACACTGGTGGTGCAGGTGGTGATTAGGGTGGTTACGCTGGTGGCGCAGGTGGTGATTAGGGTGGTTACACTGGTGGTGCAGGTGGTGGTTATGGTGGTTACACTGGTGGTGCAGGTGGTGATTAGGGTGGTTACGCTGGTGGTGCAGGTGGTGATTAGGGTGGTTACACTGGTGGTGCAGGTGGTGATTAGGGTGGTTACGCTGGTGGTGCAGGTGGTGGTTAGGGTGGTTACGCTGGTGGTGCAGGTGGTGATTAGGGTGGTTACACTGGTGGTGCAGGTGGTGGTTAGGGTGGTTATGCTGGTGGTGCAGGTGGTGATTATGGTGGTTACGCTGGTGGTGCAGGTGGTGATTAGGGTGGTTACACTGGTGGTGCAGGTGGTGGTTAGGGTGGTTACGCTGGTGGTGCAGGTGGTGGTTAGGGTGGTTACGCTGGTGGTGCAGGTGGTGGTTAGGGTGGTTACACTGGTGGTGCAGGTGGTGATTAGGGTGGTTACACTGGTGGTGCAGGTGGTGATTAGGGTGGTTACACTGGTGGTGCAGGTGGTGATTAGGGTGGTTACGCTGGTGGTGCAGGTGGTGATTAGGGTGGTTACGCTGGTGGTGCAGGTGGTGATTATGGTGGTTACACTGGTGGTGCAGGTGGTGATTAGGGTGGTTACGCTGGTGGTGCAGGTGGTGATTAGGGCGGTTACGCTGGTGGTGCAGGTGGTGATTATGGTGGTTACACTGGTGGTGCAGGTGGTGATTATGGTGGTTACGCTGGTGGTGCAGGTGGTGATTAGGGCGGTTACGCTGGTGGTGCAGGTGGTGATTATGGTGGTTACACTGGTGGTGCAGGTGGTGATTAGGGTGGTTACGCTGGTGGTGCAGGTGGTGATTATGGTGGTTACACTGGTGGTGCAGGTGGTGATTATGGTGGTTACGCTGGTGGTGCAGGTGGTGATTATGCTGGCGGTGCAGGTGGTGATGCTCGCGCTGCGAGTTGCCGCTACTCACAAACATCAGCAGCAGCGCAGGCGTCACCACGATGCCCTGCAAGAAGAGAGCACACGCCATGAGTCGGGGGTCCCAAACCCTCCGCCCCGCGCCCAACGGAGCAGATCGCAAGACGGCAACCGGGCAGGGGCTAAGCAGTGCCACGGGGAGGGGTGCGGAGGAAGGTGATGCACGCCAACGGAACTCACCGCACCGGCCGCTCCCACTCTACCCGGGAAACACTACCGCCCCGCTGCCGCTGCTGCTGCTGCTGGGCTAACTATCACAAAGCGAGGGTGACCTGGGGGCAGCCGCCAGCGACGCTCGTGGCTACGTTCACACTCAATTACACACGTGCCCGGGGGCCGTCGGCCGAATCTGCCCAAAGCTCCCCAAGCTCCCCGCTCCACACTTCCCGTTCCGCGAACGCCTCACCACCCCGCCGGGAGCTCCTCACCATCCCATCCAGCTAGCTCCTCGTCATCCTCGCGGTTCCCGTGAGCACCTCACTCGGAGCGACCTCTCGCCTCCAGGGCGAGGGGTCGGGCCGCAGGCTCGCGGAGAACCAAGCGGCCACGGGGGCGCGTGGGGAGCGGGGGAGCGAGCGAGAAGCGGGGAGCGAGTGAGGAGCGTGGGAGCGAGCGAGGAGCGGGGACCGCGCTGTGGTGGCTTCCGTTCATCGGTTCGCGAGCCGAGACGGGATGCGCGCGGCCTACGGCGAGCACCGGGTACCACGCGTGTCCGCGATGTCAGGTGGCTCGGGTTTGAATCCGGTTCCGTGTTTTGCGGCGACGCGCCGTGAAGAGGCAGCTCGCGGAAAGAGGCGAGGGAGCGGCCCCCAGCGGTGCGGAAATCGCCCCTCTGTGGGCGACCCCGGGGAAAACCTGCGGGCGAGGGACCCCCGGGGGTGAAGGAACCCGTGTGTGTGTGTGTGTGTGAAGAGGACCCCCGTGTGTGTGTGAAGAGGAAACCGTGTGTGTGTGTGTGTGGAGGACCCCTGTGTGTGTGTGAAGAGGACCCCTGTGAGTGATGCACGGAGCTTGTGGGTTCGGAGCGGAGTCCGTGGGTAGCTGTGTGAACGAAGAAGCCCCGGGGGCGAGCGACTCCACCGACCCGCGGTGGCCGATTCGGGTCGGCGTGCCCGGCCAGGCTCTGGCGCCCAGGCGCTCGCCGTGGTGCCTGGCGGCGGCGGCGCGTGTGACTAAGCTCCGCTCTGTAGCTCGTTAATATTTAATTGGGCAGTGCCCACGCGAGCCGTCTCCATTACCAGCCCCGCGAGGGCCGGGATGGACGTGGGCAGCACGGGGGGAGCCCAGGCGATCCGGACCCACACGCACGCAGAGACACACCGGGACGTACAGACACACAGGCACACACGCACGCAGAGACACACAGAGACGTACGTACAGACACACAGGCACACGCACGCCGAGACACACCGGGACGTACGTACAGACACACAGACACACACGCACGCAGAGACACACAGAGACGTACAGACACACAGACCCACACGCACGCAGAGACACACCGGGACGTACAGACACACAGACACACACGCACGCAGAGACACACCGGGACGTACGTACAGACACACAGGCACACGCACGCAGAGACACACCGGGAGTACGTACAGACACACAGGCACACGCACGCCGAGACACACCGGGACGTACGTACAGACACACAGGCACGCACGCCGAGACACACCGGGACGTACGTACAGACACACAGGCACACGCACGCCGAGACACACCGGGACGTACGTACAGACACACAGGCACACACACGCACGCAGAGACACACCGGGACGTACGTACCGACACACAGGCACACGCACGCAGAGACACACCGGGACGTACGTACCGACACACAGGCACACGCACGCACGCACGCCGAGACACACAGACGTACGTACAGACACACAGGCACACGCACGCAGAGACACACCGGGACGTACGTACCGACACACAGGCACACGCACGCACGCACGCCGAGACACACCGAGACGTACGTACAGACACACAGGCACACGCACGCAGAGACACACAGAGACGTACGTACAGACACACAGGCACACGCACGCACGCACGCAGAGACACACCGGGACGTACGTACCGACACACAGGCACGCACACGCACGCATGCAGAGACACACAGAGACGTACGTACAGACACACAGGCACACGCACGCACACCGAGACACACAGAGACGTACGTACAGACACACAGGCACACGCACGCACACCGAGACACACAGAGACGTACGTACAGACACACAGGCACACACACGCACACCGAGACACAGAGACGTACGTACAGACACACAGGCACACGCACGCACACCGAGACACACAGAGACGTACGTACAGACACACAGGCACACAGGCACACGTACGCACACCGAGACACACAGAGACGTACGTACAGACACACAGGCACACGCACGCACACCGAGACACACAGAGACGTACGTACAGACACACAGGCACACGCACGCACACCGAGACACACAGAGACGTACGTACAGACACACAGGCACACGCACGCACACCGAGACACACAGGCACACGCACGCACACCGAGACACCGAGACGTACGTACAGACGTGTCACACGCGCGCACACACATACAGAGACGTACATACAGGCACATATACAGACAACATACATATATAACACTAACAACACCCGCCATTCGCCACTAAGTGGCGGTGACGTCACCACTGCGCTTGTGCCAGGCTAGGTGGACTTTGAGGCGACGTGAAGTGTCAAAGGCTTGCTGGGAGGTCACGGGACAGACCCACGTGCCATGGGTTAACTGAAATGACCGTCAGATGCACCACCTTTGCTCCCCACTTTGCCAAATTTCTGCGTTTCAGGCGCCCGGCGCGGCGCTTGCTGTTGTGAGCGTCGCTCCTGTGCCCTCCACTGTTGCTGGAGGGCGAATGCCTCCAACGCAGCCTAATGCACATACACACACACGCTTACATTCACGTACACACTCTCATACGGGCTCGCACACACAAGACTCTCACGTACTTAAAAGACTCAGACACTTACCCACACACATTCAAAGACGCTCGCACACAGAAGCGATCTCGCTCACATACTCGAACACTCTTTACACTCTCACACACACACACTTATTCACTCACACAAAGATGCCACATGTAGCCTGGACAGGCTCTTGTGCCAAACGCTGCTGGTGAGTGGCCAGCACCACAATCACTCACGAATGCCATATAAGACAACAACAACCGCTGTTCACCACGAAGTGGCGGTGACGTCACCATGGTGCTTGGGCCATCCTATGTGCACTTTGAGGCCAGGTGAAGTGTCGAAGGCTCGCTGACAGGAGGTTACGGGATAGACCAGCAGGTGCCATGGGTTGCCTGAATAAGATGACTGGCTGATGCACCACCTGTGCCCCCTACTGTGCCAACTTGCTGCGCTTTAGCCACCCGGCGCTCCGCTCGTTGTTGTGAACGTCGCTCCTCTGCCCTCCGTTTTTGGTGGAGGGCGACTGCCTCCAACTGGCCCAGTAGCAGCAGCGTCCTTCACGAGCCTCCTCCACAGAGCCCGATCTTAACACCGCTGGTACCGGTCATCGGCAAGTCCACTCAGCTCCACATCCTTCTGAACCGCATCAGTCCATCTCTTCTCTAGCCATGTCGTGCCCGTTTAGCCCCCTCTATCCAGCCAAACAGAAGCTGCTTGAACATGTGGTGGCTGGGCATGCGAGGCTACATGACTCAGATAACGCAGCTTCGCATTCCGGATGAATGCACCGTTGGGATTCTGTCCAGATCTTTCAAGGATCTGTGAGCTCCTCACACTAATCAGCCTGCTGGTCAAACCCAGGGATGGAACCACATTGGTGCTCCAGAAGCATTCTCTAAGTGTGCCTGGCAAGGCGATGTTGAATAATCATTGCCAACACACACACACGCACTCACACACGCACTCACACACTGACAAAGACAAAGATCCCCCATATAGCCTTAACAGACTTTAGGGGCAAGTGCTGTTAGCGAGCACCTATGAAGGCCGGAACGGTACACGAGGGGTGGGTGGCCAGCACCACACCCGACCGCCTTTGTCTCCCCAGTGGTGATGTTTACACACCACACCAAATACTCATTTGAGGCTGAGTCGACCTAGGAACGGTTCAGATAATCGCCACCGGTGTTGGCCGTGAGCGGGAATCGAACTCGGGTCGCCGGGTTCGCAGCGCAGCACGCTAACCGCCACACTACCGCTCCCCACCACACACTGACACACGCACTGCCACGCATAACGCAATCACGCCGCACTTTGTTACCGAAACACAAACAACAACAAGAACGTCCCCACTTGAGGGTAACAATCGCGACATTGCTCGACTACGGCGGCGGCGGCGGCACGAAGGCCGGAGCGCGCGCCTGGGCCGCCACACAAACATCGTTTGCGGCGGCCGCGCCATTAATCTAGAGCGCGCGTAACGCGGTTACCCGGGGTGCGCGTAACGCGGTTAACGCGGCCACGGAGCGGCCCAATCGAGTTAGTCCCAGGAGCGCGTTTAATTGCGAGCGAGACGGACGCGGCGGGCGACGCGAGCCGACGCGTCTACGGCCCCCCCCTTCCCCCACCCGTGGCTCGGCACGGACAACAAAGATCCCTCGCAAACCCCCCACAGTCTTTAATAGACTGTTGGGGCAAGTGCCGTGAGCGAGTCGACGTAGGGAGGGCTCAGGACCGGTGCAGATATTCGTCACCGATATTGGCTGCGAGTGGGAATCTAACTCAGACCGCTGGGTTCGTAGCGCCGTGCACTAACCGCTGTACTCCCGCTTTCCACAGATAATAGAATATACACACACACATCGAACTGCATGCGCATACACACGACCACGTGCACACACAACGTAATACGTACAAACCTGAAGCACACAGACGCACACGCAACAGCTGCCATTCGCCACCGAGTGGCGGTCACGTCGACGCAGCACCCGTGTGCCAGGCTAGGTGCACTATGAGGCCATGTGAAGTGTGGAAGGTTTGCGGACAGGAGGTCATGGACAGACCCAGGTTCCATTGGTTAACAGAGATACTGGCAGAGCCACCACCTGTGCGAACTTGCTGGATTTCAGCTGCGCTCGCTGTTGTGAGCGTCGCTCCTCTGCCCTCCGTTGTTGTTGGAGGGCGACTGCCTCCAACTGCCCAGTAGCGTCCTTCACGAGCCTCCTCCATAGGGGCCGATCTTAACACCGCTGGTACCAGTCATCAGCAAGTCCACCCAGCTCCACATGTACAACATCAGTCCATCTCTTCTCGAACCCATTGCGGCCAAACAGAATCTCCTTGGTCACGTGGCGGCAAGGCAGCAATTAGCAGATAATCAGCAGACATAACGTTTGACCAATAGGTAGCCATGCCATAAAAAGTTCTTGAACTACGTGCTCAATGAAGATGTTAAATAGTGTAGGAGCCAGAGGACATCTCTGTCGCAAGGTGAACCGGGAATGGTTCTCACTCCCGGCCACGCAGCTTTACACAGCCAGGACCACGTGCACACACACAGCCCAATATATACAACTCGAGTTACACACACACACATATATAGCTGCACACACACACAGAACTACACAAAGACCTACAAAGACACAAACACACAGAACCACACACACACACACATTAACTGAACCTCATGTAAAACTACAAGCACACAAACCACACGTAGATCTATAAAGACAAAGATCCCACTGTAGCCTTAACAGACTGTTGGGGCAAGTTCTGTTAGCGAGCACCTGAGAAGGCCGGCACAGCACACGAGGCGGTGGGTGGCCAGCACCACATACAGAACCACTCACACACAGACAACCCAACACACAAACTGAACGACACATAGAACTACACTCACACACAGACAACCCAACACACAAATGAACGACACATAGAACTACACTCACACACAGAACCACACACACACACGGAGGTGTGTGGAAGGCTTAGGTTAGAAGCTCACAAATCTTCACCAATCGTACAATGACAAAGGGCCATTGTCCGAAACGCTGCCTATCGTGTACGTTTCAGCTCACACACAGTGGTGTTGTTATTCTTGACACGGGACGTGTCGAGTTCTTTGCTGTGCTTGCGTACCACTGCCAACGCAGCAGCAGATCATTTGTCTCGCAGCCCAAGCGCTGCCCTGCGCGTTACCCCGAGCCCAGCTGAGCGGGCGGCACCAGCCGCTGGGAGCTGCTCCGACAGCTCAACGCCAGAGCCGACTCTCAGCCCGTCACCTCCCGCGTCTCCGTGTCGATTGCTCGCGGGGAGAGACGCAGCCCACAGAGCATTCGGCCGTTCCCGTGGACACGCGAGCGGAGGCCGCGGTCCCTCCGGCCGTGCGGCGCGGCTTGGCACGTGGCACGTACGGCCCTTCTGCCAACCCATTGCTGGGCGAGGGCCTCCGAACGCCGTCCAGCTCGTGGAGGTTACATTGGCCATACTTCGCCACGCCGGTCACGGTGGGATGGTGTAGGCGGGAGCACAGAGGTGCCAGTCGAGCGATGGGTTTGCCGCACCGCCCTCTGCTGCCCACCGCAAAGCTGCGCAGCAGCAGCAGCCTATAGCACCTGAAGTACGAAATGGTGGTGGTCGCCCATGCAAGCACCATCCAGGCTAAACCTCGCTGATGCTTCATGAATCAGAACACGACTTAGAAATCGAGTGCGTCGTTACGGCACCCCGATGTCACAGGGACGTCACCACCACACGTGACACAGTGAGTCCGTGACGTGACGCGCAAGACGGTTGTTTGGCTGAACGTGAATTTAAGTATTATTATTTAGTCATGGAGCCATAAACTCACTTGGGCAATCTCTGGCGCACGGACTACTCGGCTCGTAACAATTCACTCCCATTCATTCATTCGCCGTTATCAATTGTTTATGGCACAAGTTGAACTTAACGAGAGCATTGGGATGCAAGGGAGCGTGGAGAGGGAGACGAGGCTTGAGATCGCGGCCGGAGGAGGACGCCGCCGCCGCGACACGCCATGCAGGAGGAGCGATGCACCACCGCCCACAGCGGGTCCCGGTTCCACACGCACCGTTGCGATCGCGCACGCGCGCGCAATCGGCAATCTATTCTCATTCATCTCCACTTCACACCCTCATCCCGCCGCCGCCCGCGTTCTGCGTCCCGTCTCGCGACCACAGCTCCGCGCCGTTCACCTAAACCTGACGGTCATCGATAATCCGCACGTCGTTTGCATAATATGCGAATAATTGATTCACCCCCCCCCCCCCCCCCGGCACGACCGACCACGTGGCTCGCAGGCGGCGCGTCGACAGCGCCCGACGGATGCGCGCCGAGCGCCCAACCGCGTCCCGCGGAGGCAGCCCGGAGATTTAATCCATGTCACTTCACATCCACCGTCCCCCACTTCTTATTCTTCTGCCATTTTAATAATCGTCATCATCGGCCAACTTCATCATCATCGGCCAAGGTGAATCCGCTGCTGATGAATGCCGGAAATCTCAGATCCTCCAAACCACCACCTCTTTACCTACGGATGTTTTTTTCAAGACAACGCACACACGTTACTGCTGGGGAATGGGAGCCACGTGGCTGGTGTTCACGTTTCAAATCACGTATTGGTTTGGTTCCGATGTGTTACGTCCATCGATGGTTAATTACACAAAGTAAACAAATCTCATGGTCGAAGCTCCGTGCTCCCGTGGCACAGTCCAGGACACACAGAGCCCAGGAGGGCGGTAGCTACGAGGTAAGAGCCGCTCGCCAGAGTTTGCGGATGGATCACCGATCTTTCTCGAATCGCCGTTCATATCAGCTCGCCGTGGGCCGGCGCGCCTCTCTCTCGCTCTCTTTCTCCTGCCCACCCCCCCCATCCTTACCACACGCCGCCAATCCCCACGACGTGCCCCACCCCCCGCCCCCCCGGGGAGGCCCCCCATCTCACCGGGAAGCAGTGACTCAGCCGGCCCGAGCGCTCGTCCTCGCAGACGCTCGTGACTAATGCGGCGGCGCGGCGCGGGGGCCCGCGGCGAGCGGGGCTGAACCCTGGCGCGGCGCCGCGGGTAAAAGCAGCTTAACGCAATTACACGGCGAGGGGGGCAAGGGGCACGGGATTGGGGGGGGCGCGGTAATGGGATCCGAGTTGGTCTCTTCCCACCAGCACCCCGCCCCCTTGTCGGGCTTCGCAGGGGTTTCACGACGACCCCCCCGCCCCCCGCCAACTATCGTGGGGGGGCGACAGAGAGCGAGGTGCAAGTAACGCTCGTGCGATTCTGTGGGAGTCTAACCGAGTGTGTGTGTTCCTGTGTGTGGGGAATGGTGGTGTAGCGGTTAGCGCGCTGCGCTATGAACCTAGCGACCCGGGTTCGATTCCCGCTCACGGCCAACACCAGTGACGATTATCTGAACTGGTCCCGCGCCTCCCGTAGGTCGACTAAGCCTGAAATGAGTACCTGGTGTGGTGTGTAAACATCGCCACTGGGGAGACAAAGGCGGTCGGGCGTGGTGCTGGCCACCGACCCCCTCGTGTACCGTTCCGGCCTTCATAGGTGCTCGCTAACAGCACTTGCCGCTACAGTCTGTTAAGGCTACACGGGGGATCGTCGTCTTTGTGTTTGCAGAGAGTGTGTGGCCGATGACGGATGAATGCCCATGTGTGCGCACGCTTCTCTCACCAGGAAACTCCCAAACGCCGAGTTGAAAATCGCCGCAGCCTGCGGAGAGAAGGAGCGGGGAATGAGCACGGGCAGCGAGGCCATCAACACGCACGGCCGCAGCAGCAGCAACAAGTCGCGACCGCTCGTTGCGGGCACCTCGCACCCCCACGGCAACCTCGACCTTCGACGGTGGCACCAGCTCGGCCCGAGCCATCAGGGAGTACTCTTAAGGGTCAAACCATTACCAGGCCCCACACGGTCTGAGCAGCTATAATTTATATTATTATGCTTGTGGCAGGACAGAGTCATTTTCGGGAGGGCCCTGCCAAGTTTTCGCTGGAGGGGCGGTGTTGCTGCTGCTGGTGCTGCTGCGTGATCCCAAATCAGTGATTGCCAGGTGATGTGTTGGTACTGGGATACCGGTTACACTGCGTGGGCTTGTGTTTGTTTAGCTATGGGAAGAAACCCGAGAACCCGGAGGAAACGCGTGCAGGACGGGGGAGAAGGACAGCATACAAACTCCAACACAGGCGCCCGCACTGGGACCGAACTCCTCGATTCAGACCACCCTGGCCGCCGGCTCCATCGCTCGCGGCTGCCAATCGTCGTGGGAGGCGGGGCGTGAAGGGATCGGACACGGGTGCGCGGTGAGGAGATGAACGACGCGCGGGCGCCTTCACACTCGCTCGCATTGCACGGGCGGCTGAGTGCCGGTGGCCGTTTGCGTGCCGTAATTTGCAGGGCGTCAGCGGCAATTAGCGGGGAGCGGGCGCGACGCGCGCTCCCAAACGCATTAACCCTCTCTCCTCGCCACCTCCGCCAGACGATCGCGGGCGCCACGCGGCGCCGGCTCGGAGCGGCGGCGTCGTCGCTGACCCCGGGCGGACTGCTCGCGCGCCGCCACGCGGGGTTAAGTTCGCGTGGCGGGGAGCGCGGCGGGCGAGGGGATTAAGCGGGTGCCGCCCCGCGTGGGCCCCGACACTGATGGATGGTGCTCCCTGGCACCGGGCCCGGGCAGCCGCAGAACGTCACCGGCAGTCTCGCTCTGCCAGCACGAGCCCGGCGCAGGACCGGTGGCCCAGGTCTCCGAGCTTCACGAGCAACGAAGACCCTTCGGTTCCTACTGCTCCACAGCCACTCGACCCCCTCTTGGAGTTGGGGGTGGTTCGTGCTCGTTGGCGTCGTTCCGCTCGTTATTACCAAGGTCATCAATTCTAATTCTTCTGGTTTACTCCCGTGAGCGATAAATCGCGTGCAAAATAACGACAGAACAATCGATGATGGTTTAGTGGGCGAGGAAAACGTCCACACGTGGGGCCTGGTGCCACACACTCACCTCATTGCCCCCACGGCCTTGGTGAGGATGACAGCGGAGGAGACCGGCGGGGGCATGCAGGCCACCACCTGCAACCTGTCACACGTGCACACACACACATACATCAACACATACAAAGATAAAAGACAAAGACTGGCCTCACCAGTCTGTTGGGGCACCTATGAAGGCTGGCACGGCACACGAGGGGTGGCTGGCCAACACCACGGTCGGCTGCCTTTGTCTCCCCAGTGGCGATGTTTACACACCGCACCAGGTTACTCATTTGAGGCCAGGTACTCAGGGAAGCCCAGGACCGGTTCAGATAATCGTCACTGGTGTTGTCCATGAACGGGAATGTAACTCGGGTCGCCGGGTTCGTAGCGCAGCGCGTTAACCCGCTACACTACATGAAAAGACAAACGTAAACACACACGTGCACAAAGACATTCATGCCGTGCGGTGGCGTAGCGCGTGGTGTGCACTCCCATGCAGTGCGCGTGACAGTGTGGCGCAGTGTCGTAAACCAAAGCGTGGCCCAGCGGGGTGTCGTACAAGGGAGGAGGGGGCATCGTGTCAAGTAGTGTGGCACGGTGCAGTGTGGCATGGTGTAGTGCAGTGTACCGGTCTAGTATATATGACCGCGTTATTATTAATGTTGTCATTATTTCGATTTAAAGCTTTCGTGACTGCAGGGATTCATCTTCTTGGTTCTTTCGGTAAAGTCACGTGGAATGGAAACAATAAAAATAATAAAATAAAACATAATAAAATAATTATCACGACGTTTCGGCCACAACGCAAGCAGCCGTCACCTGTGGCCGAAACGTCGTGAGAATTATTTTATTATGTTTTATTTTATTATTATATTGTTTCCATTCTACGTGACTTTACCGAAAGAACCAAGAAGTTGTCATTATTATTATCCTGGTGTACCCACCGAGTATCAAAACTCACATTCGGGAGGGCCCTGCCGAGTTTTCGCAGCAAGCGGCGATGTCGCGAATGCGTGCGATCTCAATCGAGTCGCTTGCAGGTAATTGTTCAGCAGCTGGGACGTTGTGTGGCCAATACCAGCTCCACCACTGTGTGTGTGTGTTAGAGCTTTGAGAGGAAACAGGACAACCCGGAGGGAATCCCACGCACAACAACAGGGGGAGAACGCACAAACTCCACAGGGAGAGGCACCCGGGTCGGGATTCGAGCCCACGGGGCTTCTTGCCGCTAGGGGCGAGTGTGGCGAGTGCGGCGCCGGGCGCGGTGCGGGGTAAGGCGCGTTGGTGTCTCGCGCACCCTTGCAGCAGCCACGGGTTGAGTCCCGTGAGCGCCAGCAGCCGCAGCAGCAGCCACACGGCGAGCGGGAAGAAGCCGAGCGTGAAGCCCTGCACCAGCATGTGCAGCCGCACGTGCAGCAGGGCGCTCGTCAGCTCCTGCGCCCAGCGCCACACACACATACAGACAGCCTCGTTACCGGTAACGTCACACACATACACACCAGACCATCTCACGCACAGCACCGTCACACACACACAGTACCGTCACACACACGCAGCACCGTCACACACACACNGTACCGTCACACACGCACAGCACCGTCACACACACACNGAACCGTCACACACACACAGCACCGTCACACACGCAGTACCGTCAGATACACGCAGTTCCATCTGACACGTACCGTCACACACACACATAGCCTCGTTACCAGCACCGTCTCACACACACACACAGAACCGTCACACAGTACTGTCACACACACACAGTACTGTCACACACACACACAGCACCGTCTCACACACACGCACAGCGTGAGAGCCGGTGGCCCTGTCGCCAGGGAGAGCCTGCGCCCCAGGGGGAGACGCGGCAAGGAGACGCCCCAGCCCCCACCACCCTCCTCGCCATACCTCCGTCTTGAGCGAGAGGCCGCTGTTGAAGAAGATGGCCGAGACGGCGACGTAGGTGATGGTCACCTCCGGCTTCAGGGGCCCTGGGAACGAGCACGGGTGCCAGTGTCACGGCAGCGGCACGCGCGGTGCACGCGGCACGGGCAGCACGAGCGGTGTGTGCGGCATGGGTAGCAAAGCGCGAGTTGCAAAGGCCCGGTTGCAAATAATTAAATGGTGGACCCCCCCCCGCCCGTGGACTCCCCCCCCCCCCGGGGACTCCCCCCCCCCGGGGACCCCCCCTCCGTGGACCCCCCCCCCGTGGACCCCCCCATCCGCTTGATATCCCAGGTCCCGGGTAATAGCCCAGTGGTGGTGCGTTCGCCGCTTGTTGCAAAGGTTCACGGTTCCATTCCAGCGGCCGTCCCGGTAAATACTGCGCTGTGTGCATCAACCCTAAAAGAAATCCACTACGCGTCGCCTGCTTCACGGTGGGCGCGAGAGACCCCGTGACGCCAGTCGCAAGAGGAGGCCACCGCGTGCCAGCGCCTGGGTCCGAATCTGCCAAAATTCCAAAATTAATGCCGCAAATCACTCGACTGGGATTCTAGCCAGTAATCATCGCCTCCCCCCTACTGGCAGACGAATTCCCTCGGCCACTCGAGCGGAGGAAACTCATCCCCGAGTTTATCGCCTGCTTACAACAGTGTCATCTGGAACTTGTGGACCGGTGGTTTTAAGGACGATTCATACCCATAGAACGATCGTCAATAGTTTGTTGTTGTTAAATACCGGCCATCACATCGGCAACAGCAGCCACGACCTATCCACTGCTGCATGACATCCTCCCTCGACATCTCTCACGTGCTGGGACGCAGCGACGATGCCCGTCACCAAAGCGAGCGCTCCGTCACCCCCCCCCCTCCATGGGCTTCGCCCTCCGTCATTAGTCTCGACCACCCGAGACCCGAGACATCAATCCTCTCGTTGTCTTGTCGTTGTCTGTCTGCGTGTAGGTGCGCACAGGCGGCCGTGCAGACCCCCCCCCCCACAGCGCGCACGCGTCGTGACACACGCGGGGGTCGGTGGTGGGTGGGTGGGGCTGCGAGGCGCGACACGTGGAGGCGGACACCGGGCGCGTCAGGGGTGCCACGTGTCGCGCTCCACTCCGTACACCCCCTCCCAACTCCACTCCGTACACCCCTCCCACCCAACTCCACTCCGGACCCCCCCCCCCAACTCCACTCCGGACCCCCCCCCCCCATCGAACTCCACTCCGGACCCCCCCCCCCGACCGAACTCCACTCCCGGTCTTCCCACCGACCCCGCGGCACCTGCTGTGGTGGGACCCGCGCGGACCCCGTTCCCAAGGGGTGACGCTGACCCCCCCCCTCAGACCCCCTCCCCGTCAGACCCCCCCNACCCCATCAGACCCCCACCCCNATCAGATCCCCCCCACACCACTCACCGCCCTTGACGCCGATGCTGGGTTCCATCCGCGCCAGGCCGATGGCCGCGACGATGCCGATGAGGAACCATTCCTTGCGCAGCTTGTCCAGCAAGCCCATGGCGGCCTCACCCCCCTCGCCCCCTGCCCCTGCGGGCCCCTCGCCCCCTCACCCCTGCCCCCCTCACCCCTGCCCCCTGCGGGGTCGCCTTTACCCCTTGCGAGCCCCCCTCCCCCCGGTGCTGGGGCACCCTCCCCCCACAGACCCCGCCGCTCTCTCCGCTCTGTCGCCGCTGGGACGACTCGACTCGGTCCGCGTGCCGCGAGCGACTTCGGGGCGACTTCGAGTCGCCTCGAGTCGACCGCGAGAGTCGTCCACGTGGCGGGGGACGTCTCGCACCGCTACGAAGCCGCCTCCTCCTCGTGCGTGCTGATCACGCCGCTGACATCTCTCACTCCGCCTCGTCGCGGTGGTTGTTGTTGTTGTTGGAGGTTGTTGGTGGTGGTTGTTGTTGATGGTGGTTGTTGTTGAAGGTTGTTGTGGTGGTTGTTGTTGGTGGTAGTGGTGGTTGTTGAAGGTTGTTGGTGGTAGTGGTTGTTGTTGAAGGTTGTTGTTGGTTGTTGTTGTTTCTTGGTAGTGGTGGTTGTTGTTGAAGGTTGTTGGTGGTGGTGTGGTTGTTGTTGTTGCAATCGGAGTCCAACCCGAGCATCCACCGCTCCGAGTCCCCGGGCCTCTTCCGGTGTCTCGCGCCGGTTCAAAGGGCGTGGCCGCGTGACGTCACCAAACGGTGGGCGGGGCCTCCTGGACACGTGGTCGCTTCGGACATGGCGGCGCCCAGTGGCGGCGGCGGGACACGTGGATTACTGGGATCGCCGGCTGCGTCTGGCACCGCGTGTGCCCGGGCGTGTCGCTTTCGTTCACGCTGCCCGTGTCGTGCCACGTCTGCCTCAACAGGGTAAACGCCGAAGGCTGCGGGGAGAGCGGTCCACCTCCCACCACTCATGTCGCCCGCACACTCAGGCACCGTCACAGTTCCTATGGTTGCTTTTTCATTGCTTTCATGGCTTTATTTTGGTGATTTCGAAAAGTGTATTGGTTTAGCCATGTTTGTTTGTTGTAGTACAGAGTTAGACTGATGGCCTTAATCTAAGCTGTCTTGTGGTTGTTGTTGTTTGACTTGCATCCCACTGAGATTTTTGCACACAGCGTTGGTGTACGGTGTTTTTCTGCAATATTTTTGCTGTCTTTTCTTGAATTTTCTGTTTGCACTTAGTCACATATTCACTTTAAGATGTTTTTGTTCATGTTTTTNGTTTGTTGCGGTTGCACCCGATTCAAGAGCTGAATGGCTCACAGGGCTATACCTAATAAATGAACTTGAACTTGAATCATCAACAATCTTGCTCGTTGCTGCACGACACTCGCCGCTTGCCGCCACCGCATCAACTCCTCGCCACCAGCGCTCGTCAGTCCCCCCCCCGAGCGCGAATTCTCACTCCGCAATCTCTCCAACACACACTACGAATCAATCTCCGAATCAATCGCAGCAATTACTCGTACGGCAAACCCCCTTCACTACGCACAGTCCTCACCCATCGTTCTCATCGCTTGTGAAACTCCGCAACCTCTTCGTCACGCATTATCTTCGTCAAACTCCATGACGATTGTTAATAACTCTTTCTCCATAGCTGATCCATATACACCACTCATCATCATCATTCTCTTTTCAAACGAAACTCATTCCGAACCATCCGTCTCCACTCGTCAAAATCCACTCACTCTTCAGTCTCCACACAATCATAACTCCTTCCTAGCAATCGTCAAACTAAACTTCTGCTTAAAGCTTTCGTGACTGCAGGGATTCATCTTCTTGGTTCTTTCGGTAAAGTCACGTAGAAGGGAAGTAATAAAATAATACAAATAAAATAATAAAATATTTCTCACGACGTTTCTGCCACAACGCAAGCAGCCGTCCTCTTGCGTTGTGGCCGAAACATCGTGAGAATTATTTATTATGTTTTATTTTTATTATTTTATTACTTCCCTTCTACGTGGCTTTACCGAAAGAACCAAGAAGATAAATTCTGTCTCATCCACGACACTCACCTGGCATATTGAATGGCTACGGGGTGGAGCGGTGGCGCGCAGTGGTTAATTCACTGCGCTCTGAAACCCACAAACTGGGCTTAATTCCCGGCCACGGATATCTTCCGTGGCGAGTATTATCTGAACCGGTCCTACCCCCACTCACCAATCCACACTGCGGCTGCGTGGTGAAGTATGGTCAAACGGCAAAGGTTTGTGTTACCGTGCAGCACGACAAGGAGAGAACCACAGCAAAACCATCACCTCTCGCAAAGGCCTGGCAGATGCAGCAGTGCGATTAACAGCGGTAATAGATGCCGGCATTTCTCCAGAATTGATTCAAGGCGTGCTCGTGTTGAACCAATGCTGCTGAAATGACGCACTGCCAGAAGGCCGTGTGGCTGATGGAATGTGAACAATTGTACTTGGATCTATTTTTTATGTGGAGGGACGGTGATGAGAAAGTCTCGATTGTGCCTCATCGAGGCAAAGGTTCCCCACCCCGACCGTGCAGAGAGAAGAAGTCTCCCTGGATATTGTCACGCTCCTGCCAGCATCTTGGCCGCGCAAATCGGGCAGTGTTCCTGACCCTCTCCTCTCCCCGACTCCGCAGGTTCAGGAGCCCATGTGCTGCCCCAACCTGCACGTGTTCTGCGCCGCGTGCATCGAACTGTGGCTGCGCACGAGCCCCCACTGCCCCGTGTGCCGCTGCCCGGTGACCGCCGAGAAGCCGTGCGCACGCCTCATCGGTGAGCGCTGCGGCCGGGGGGCAACCCCACGGCGTGGGATAAGACGACGACTCAACCCTCAACCCTGCTCCACCTTAACCCTGCTCCATCTCAACCCTAGCCCCTAACCTGCTCCACCTCAACCCTGCTCTACCTCAACCCTAGCCCTAGCCTGCTCCATCTCAACCCTAGCCCCTAACCTGCTCCATCTCAACCCTAGCCCCTAGCCTGCTCCACCTCAACCCTGCTCCACCTCAACCCTAGCCCTAACCTGCTCCATCTCAACCCTAGCCCCTAGCCTGCTCCACCTCAACCCTGCTCCACCTCAACCCTAGCCCCTAACCTGCTCCATCTCAACCCTAGCCCCTAACCTGCTCCATCTCAACCCTAGCCCCTCGCCTGCTCCATCTCAACCCTAGCCCCTAGCCTGCTCCATCTCAACCCTAGCCCCTAGCCTGCTCCATCTCAACCCTAGCCCCTCGCCTGCTCCATATCAACCCTAACCCCTAGCCTGCTCCATCTCAACCCTAGCCCCTAGCCTGCTCCATCTCAACCCTAGCCCTCGCCTGCTCCATATCAACTCTAGCCCCTAGCCTGCTCCATCTCAACCCTAGCCCCTAACCTGCTCCATCTCAACCCTAGCCCCTAACCTGCTCCATCTCAACCCTAGCCCCTAGCCTGCTCCATCTCAACCCTAGCCCCTCGCCTGCTCCATATCAACTCTAGCCCCTAGCCTGCTCCATCTCAACCCTCGCCCCTAACCTGCTCCATCTCAACCTAGCCCTCGCCTGCTCCATCTCAACCCTAGCCCCTAACCTGCTCCATCTCAACCCTAGCCCCTAACCTGCTCCATCTCAACCCTAGCCCCTAACCTGCTCCATCTCAACCCTAGCCCCTAACCTGCTCCATCTCAACCCTAGCCCCTAGCCTGCTCCATCTCAACCCTAGCCCCTAACCTGCTCCATCTCAACCCTAGCCCCTAGCCTGCTCCACCTCAACCCTAGCCCCTAACCTGCTCCATCTCAACCCTAGCCCCTAACCTGCTCCATCTCAACCCTAGCCCCTAGCCTGCTCCACCTCAACCCTAGCCCCTAGCCTGCTCCACCTCAACCCTAGCCCCTAGCCTGCTCCATCTCAACCCTAGCCCCTAACCCTGCACTGCCTCCTCCCCCTCCCCGCCCAGGTGGGGGCGACGTCCCGCACGCTCCTGGGAGCCCCACACAGCGGAGGCGGTTGAGATCGGCGCGGCTGGAGGTGCTGCGGAGAGAGTACGAGGTGCGTCGAGATGCGGAGGTCGAGAGCTCCTGCGTGGAGGCCGGGAGCGAGCCGGTGGACGGCTTCAGCGGTGGACTCGTGACGGATATCTTTAACGATCGCTCGGTCGTGTAGACGCGTCGTCACGGACACGCCGTCACGGACACGCCGTCACGGACACGCCGTCACGGACACGCCGTCACGGACAGACCGTCACGGACACACCGTCACGGACACACCGTCACGGAAACACCGTCACAGACACACCGTCACGGAAACACCGTCACAGACACACCGTCACGGAAACGCCGTCACGGACACGCCGTCACGGAAACACCGTCACGGACACGCCGTCACGGACACACCGTCACGGACAGACCGTCACGGACACACCGTCACGGACACACCGTCACGGAAACACCGTCACAGACACACCGTCACGGAAACACCGTCACAGACACACCGTCACGGACACGCCGTCACGGAAACACCGTCACGGACACGCCGTCACGGAAACACCGTCACGGACACGCCGTCACGGAAACACCGTCAAGGACACGCTGTCACGGAAACACCGTCACAGACACACCGTCACGGACACGCCGTCACGGACACGCCGTCACGGAAACACCGTCACGGACACGTCGTCACGGACTTGCCGTCATGGACACACCGTCACGGAAACACCGTCACAGACACAGCGTGTCGCGGATACACCGTCACAGACACACCGTGTCGCGGATACACAGTCACAGACACACCGTGACGGACACTCTGCGCCCGACGCACCAGGTCACGTTGCTACCTCGCCCTCACCCCGTGTCCCCTTCACTCCCAGGAGGAGGCGGAGACGCTGGCGGTGGAGGTGGAGCGGCTGCAGGGAGAGAACAACGCTCTCTGGGCCCAGCTGCGTGCGAATCCGGGCGAGCCCGCGGGGTCGGAGGTCGACGGCCGGCCCGCGGGTCGGAGGTCGACCCGGCGGTGCTACTCGCGCTCTCGGGGAAGCTGAAGGCGGCGCGCGATGAGCTCCGAGCGACGAGAAACGAGATGAGCAGGGAGCGCGAGGTGAGGGCAACTCGGCGGTCTGCTACCGTCACGTGACGGTCCGCTTTGGCATCTGCGGTGACAAGCTCGGGGGTTACGCATCACCGTCAGTGGGGGGGTGGGGTGGCACGTGCCCCCCAATGATCCGACTCGAAATCCCTAATTTCGATTGGATCATTGGGGTTTATTGGTAATAAATCAGCATTCTGTGTAGCATATTATCACGTGCCAGGGACTCTATGAGATGATAGGACAATAGTCTGAGTCCATAATTGAGTCCATAAGTAACGGCAAAGCGGTTATAAGTGACTCACAGAATTGTGCGCAGTTGCGTATACAGAGTCCTCGACTTCCCTGAAGACATTCACCTTCAGCGAGCGCGATGCCGATCACACAACGCGGTTCGAATTCGACCCTCGATCGATGGCTGCGCCATCGCTGCACACGCGTCGAATAAAAAGCAAGGGACAAATCCTTACTCATTAATAACTCCCAAAAAGTGTATTGCTGGAAGGGTTGCCCCCCCTACCTGAAAATTCTGGCTCCGCCATTGCGCATCCCCGCTCCGGGAGATCAAGATGCTCCGGTCCGTTGCACGCAGATCCACTCCGGGTTACACATCTCTCCGCTCTGGGAGAGGGCGACGACGCCGCTAATGAACCCCTCTCACCCCTTGGCGGATGCCCCGAAGCGAGCGCCGAGTGTGGGAATTCACTGCGACGCGGTGGGTGGGGGGTTCGTGGTGAGGGCGGCACAGGGGATCAGATGCACTCACAAATTACCTTGATCACCGGGAGCTGCTGTGATGGGAGGGGGTGGAGGGGGTTGGAGAGCCGTCACTGCCCTCCATCAGCCTCTTCGGTCGATTACGCGCACGCGTCTCTACTGCCATCCTCTCACCAGCGGCTCACACCTGTGGCTCCCTCACCTGTTGCTCCCTCACCTCTCACACTCCGCATGAGAGCATGCGTGCGTTTCCAGGCACCCGTGTGTGTGTGCGTGCGTGCACGCGCGTGCATGTGACAGCCTCTGCGTGCGTGTGCCCCGTGCCGTGCTAGGTGCACGCGCAGCTGCGGGAGGAGAACGTCGACCTGCAGCGCGAGAACCAGAGCCTGCGCATGGAGATCGACAGCCGCTCCCCGCACAGGTCGCGACCCAGCGCCGCGTCGAGCCACGACGGCCTCCTGCTGCACAAACGAGCCGTGCACGGGGCATCGGGACTCGTCGGCCCCCGCCGAACCAGGGGTGGAAATTCGGCGTTCCTGTGGTGGTGGCGAGTCTCTCCAGAGGACGGCCACTGTTGACTTGACCACAAAGTGGCACGCACCACGTGGGCCCTGGAGCGATGATGTGGATGAGGGGGGCCGGACCGTGCGCGGGAGACGGCACCAGGATTCCGCAGCCCGGTGTCGTGGACCGTGAGTGTGGCGGCGACGCGGTTATTCTGACTCCCTGAGACCTGAAGACGCCGCTCGGTTAGACGGCGTTCATCTCACCGCGGGCCGATACCACCCGGAGCCAAAATTTTATTTGCTCGGCCGTGTCGGCCGGTGGAGGGTCTTGACGACACAAATTTGGCCCAGATCGTTAGGTGGCTGAACCAAAAACTCGATTGCGAATCGAGGGCATCTCTGACGGTGCCGTCTTTGGAGCGACGGCTCTGTGCCCGGCACGGAGTCCTCGCTGCGTGCCACGCCGGGGTGCCTCCCCACGCTCAATGCGCCGTCCCTCTCTCTCCCTCTCTCCCTGCAACTTCTCTAACTTGGTTTCTCTCTCTCTCCGCGTCCCCACGCAAGGTTCGGCCGCGCCACCGTCGCCGCGCTGCAGGCCAAGCTGGAGCAGCAGCAGCGCGAACTCGGCCGCCTGGGCAAGGCCCTGGAGCGCAGCGACCGCTACACCGACGAGCTGGAAGCCCGGCTCGCTGGGTCGCGGGGGTCGCGGGGGCCGCTGGGTCGCGGGGTCGCTGGGGTCGCGGGGTCGTGGGGATCCCCGGGAGGGCCGCGAGGAAACCGCCGCCGGCCCTCCGTGGCGGGGGCGCCCGGCGGTGGCACGGTGCGTAGGCTCGCGTTCGACGTCGCCGCCACCGCCGTCACCTCGCCGCCACCGCCACCGGTGGAGAGTGGCGCACTGCAGGGGGGGGCGGGGTGCGGGGGGGCCGATCCTGTCCGTGGGGTGCCCCCCCGCCCGAGCCGTGTCACGGCCCCCCCCAGGGCGACAGAGAAGAAGGGGGTGGTGGGGCGCGCCGGGCTCCCGCTGCGCCGAAGCGAACGAGAGCCGAGGACTGACGGAGAGGGCGCGGGGGAGCTCACGCAAAGACAAAGGCACCCCATGTAGCCTCCACAGCAAGGGCCGTTAGCGAGCACCTATTAAGGGCGGCACTACGGGGAGGTGTGGCCCTCGCCAGCCCGTCAGCCTTTGTCTTCCCAGTGCTGAGGTTTCCGCGCAGCGCCAGTTCCTCGTTTGTTGACCGTGGCCGAGAATCGAACTTGACTCTCCGGGTTCGTAGTGCGTTGCGCGAACCACTGCGCCTCCGCTCTTCGTTCACCTCGAGAAAGACATCGACACACACTCTCACGTTCACACACACACACGATATACTGTATTGTGAATAACGGTTACATTTAGTGGTGATGTAGATATGTTACTGGGATGATGTGGGTAGTGATGTTGACATGGTGATGTTGATGGTGATGTTGCTCTGGTGATGTAGCAATTTTTCCTATGGTGATGTTGGTGGCAGTGTTGCTACGTTGATCTTGCCATGCCGATTTGGCTATCGTGATGTTGGTTGCGATGTTGCTGTGGTGATGTCATAGTGATGTTGCCGTGGTGATGTTGCCGTGGCGATGTTGCCGTGGCGATGTTGCCGTGGCGATGGTCCTCTCACGTGGCCGGTGCCGCCGCGCTGTCTCACGTGACCGAGGGGTCAAGCAGGCAGCAGTGCACCACCTTGTAGCGGAGACGCCGCGGGGAGAGAGGTCGCGGCCTGCTGAGAGCGCGTGGTGGCGGAGAGAGCGTGGCGCGTCGATGGAAACCGCGTTATCAGAGCTGGAGTTTTGCCAAATAAAATGAGGAACCGAGTCTAATGTGCCGGGGTTTCTGTGCGGAGCCATTAGTGACCGGCTAACACCATCACTGGCTCGCTGCACTCGAGAAGGCAATTTCCTCGCGACTCGGGCCCGTGCGAGTCTGTGGGTCTCTATGAGAGAGTGTTTCTCCGTAAGTCTGTGTGCGTCTGTTTAACACGTCGGCTTTCGCGACCGCAATAAAGGTTTTGGGTTTTGCAAGTCTNGTTTTATGGTCGTGTTTGTGTAGGTCTCTGTGAGTCTGTTTAAGTCTATGGGTCTCTGTGCGAGTCTGTAATTCTATGGGCTTCTATGTGAGTCTCTGTTTAGGTCTATGGGCCTCTGTGCGAGTTTAATTCTATGGGCTTCTATGTGAGTGTTTAGGTCTATGCGTCTCTGTGCGAGTCTGTAATTCTATGGGCTTTATGAGTCTCTTAGGTCTATGGGCCTGTGTGCGAGTCTAATTCTATGGGCTTCTATGTGAGTCTCTGTAGGTCTATGGGCCTCTGTGCGAGTCTCTGTGAGAACCGATCGGTCTGTGAGTCGTTGGGGATCAGACCATCACGTGGCCCTCTCGCGAACTCGCTGGCGGTGGGAATCTCGAACTCCAGGAACCCGGCGATCCCAACCCGGCTTCTGTCACGGCCTTCGCTCCGTTCCCCTCGCCTCAATCCCCCTCCTGCAATACTTCCCCATGCTCAGCCGCGAAGATCACCCCCCTCCCCTGCCTCCATCTCTCCTCCTGAACGCATCCAATCCCTCCATCATCCCACCCCTTCCATCCATCGCCTCCACCCCTTGATCCATCCTATAACCACGAATCCCAAATCCTCCATCTCTGCACCCCCCCTTTCATCCCTCGTCCCCCGTCCTTGCATCATCAAATCCACCCGTCTCGCTCGCTCCTCCACCTCTGCATTCATCCCCTCCTGTTCCCAGCTCCGCGTCTCCTCCCTCTGCTCCCGCGCTCCCTGCCCCGTCTCGCGAGACTTGGCCCCCAGTCAGGTGAGATTTGGGGGGGGGGGGTGATGATTTGTGGGGGTGGGGGGNATGCAGGGGAGGGGCTGGCTCCGCGCTCCCAGCCCGCGAGCCTCTCCTGCTCGCCACTCTGCGCGATGCTGTCCATGAGCGCGGTGTCCGCTAAGCAGGGCGGCTTCAGCCTGCAGGGCGCCCTGCCTGCGGGAGCGACGCCCTGCGCCGCGCCTGCATCGCTCACAGCGCCGTACGTGAGCCCGGCGCATGCACGCGCTCACTCACCCACTCACCCACTCGCGTCTCACTCACCCATTCACTCACCCACCCACGTCTCACTCACTCACTCCCGTTTCACTCACTCACCCACACACCCACTCACTCCCGTCTCATTCACCCACTCACTCACTCGCGTCTCACTCACCCACTCACCCACTCACTCACTCACCCACTTACCCACTCACTCACCCATTCACCCACTCACCCACTCCCGTCTCACTCACTCCCGTGTCACTCACCACTCACTCACTCCCGTCTCACCACTCACTCCCGTCTCACTCACTCACCCCGTCTCACTCACTCACTCCCATCTCACTCACCCACTCCACTCACTCACCCACTCACTCACTCCCGTCTCACTCACTCACTCCCGTCTCACTCACCCACTCACTCCCGTCTCACTCACTCACCCACTCACCCCGTCTCACTCACTCACTCCCGTCTCACTCACCCACTCACTCCCGTCTCACTCACTCACCCACTCACCCACTCACTCACTCCTGTCTCACTCACTCACCCACTCACTCACTCCTGTCTCACTCACTCACTCCCGTCTCACTCACTCCCGTCTCACTCACTCACCCACTCACTCACCCACTCACTCACTCCCGTCTCACTCACTCACCACTCACCCACCCACTCACCCACTCACTCACTCCCGTCTCACTCACTCACCCACTCACCCACTCACTCACCCACTCCCTCACTCCTGTCTCACTCACTCCCGTCTCACTCACTCACTCCCGTCTCACTCACTCACTCACCCACTCACTCACCCACTCCCGTCTCACTCACTCACCCACTCCGTCTCACTCACTCACTCACTCTCGTCTCACCCACTCACTCACTCACCCACTCCCGTCTCACTCACTCACTCCCGTCTCACTCACTCACTCACCACTCACTCACCCACTCCCGTCTCACTCACTCACCCACTCCCGTCTCACTCACTCACTCTCGTCTCACCCACTCACTCACTCACTCACTCCCGTCTCACTCACTCACTCACTCCGTCTCACTCACTCACTCACCCACTCACTCACCCACTCCCGTCTCACTCACTCACCCACTCCCGTCTCACTCACTCACTCACTCACTCACCCACTCCCGTCTCACTCACTCACTCCCGTCTCACTCACTCACTCACCCACTCACTCGCTCACTCATTCCCGTCTCACTCACTCACTCTCGTCTCACTCACTCACTCACCACTCACTCACTCACTCCCGTCTCACTCACTCACTCACCACTCACTCACTCACTCACTCCCGTCTCACTCACTCACTCCCGTCTCATTCACTCACTCACACTCACTCGCTCACTCACCCACTCACTCACTCCGTCTCACTCACTCACCCACTCACTCACTCCCGTCTCACTCACTCACTCACTCCCGTCTCACTCACTCACTCCCGTCTCATTCACTCACTCACCACTCACTCGCTCACTCACTCCGTCTCACTCACTCACTCTCGTCTCACTCACTCACTCACCACTCACTCACTCACCCACTCACTCACTCCCGTCTCACTCACTCACCCACTCACTCACTCCCGTCTCACTCACTCACTCACTCCCGTCTCACTCACTCACTCCTGTCCCACACACTGGCCAACACTCATCTCACGGCATTCCAACAACACGCGCACACACACACNTCCTCACACACACAGACTCACACACACACACAAACTCTCACACACAGACTTTCACACACACAACTTTCACACACACACAGACTCACACATACAGACTCACACACACACAGACTCTCACACACACAGACTCACACACACTTCACACACACAGAGACACACACACAGACTCTCACTCACACACACACACAGACTCACGCACACAGACTCACACACACACACACAGACTCAAGACTCACACACACAGACTCACACACACAGACACACACACAGACTCACACACACACAGACTCACACACACAGAGACTCACACACAAAGACCNTCACACACACAGACTCACACACACAGACTTACACACACACAGACTCACACCCACACAGACTCACAGACTCACACACACAGACTCTCACTCACACACAGACTCACACAGACTTACACACACACAGACTCACACCCACACATACTCACAGACCCACAGACTCACACACCCAGACTTTCACTCACACACACAGACTCACACACACAGACTCACACACACAGACTCGCACTCACACACACAGACTCACACAGACACAGACTCTCACTCAGACACACAGACTCTCACTCACACACACAGACTCACACACACAGACTCACACACACACACAGACTCTCACACACACAGACTCACACACACACATACTCACACACACACAGACTCTCTCACACACACACAGACTCTCACACACACAGACACACACACAGACTCTCACACACACAGACACACACACNGACTCTCACACACAGACACACACACACCAGACTCTCACACACACACACTCACACTCACAGACTCTCACACACACAGACACACACACAGACTCACACACACACAGACTCTCACACACACACTCACACTCTTACAGACTCTCACGCACGCCCCTGCGTGCATGCTCGCACACTCGTGCAGATTCGCGCAGAATCCCACGCACCACGCTCTAGCACGGGCACTCTCACGCAGCGTACACAACACGTACACGCGCGCACGGCCACTCTCTCTCACACACACACTCACTTAGAAACACACACACTCACACGCACCCTCACGAAGGAGCGCACACACACACACACACTTACGCACACTCACGCAGTAACAGACGGACACGTACACTCACGCACACGCACTCTCACTCACGCACACGCACACGTACACTCACTCACACGCACACTCACGTGCACGCAAGCACTCGACAACCCAAATACGAAAGTGATGTATGCAATCACGCACATACGACACAAGTACAAAGACAAAGATCCCCCGTATAGCCTTAACAGACAAGTGCTGTTAGCGAGCACCTATGAAGGCCGGAACGGTACACGAGGGGTGGGTGGCCAACACCACGCCCGACCGCCTTTGTCTCCCAGTGGCGATGTTTACACACCGCACCGGGTACTCATTTCAGGCTGAGTCGACCTAGGGAGGCCCAGGACCGGTTCAGATAATCGTCACTGGCGGTTAAATTTCGATTTAAAGCTTTCGTGACTGCAGGTATTCATCTTCTTGGTTCTTTCGGTAAAGTCACGTAGAAGGGAATAATAAATAATAAATATAAACACGGTGTTGGCCGTGAGCGGGAATCGAACTCGCTCCGGGTTTGTAGCGCAGTGCGCTAATCGCTACACACCGCTCCCACGACACAAGTACACACACGTACACACACGTACACACACANCACACACGACACAAGTACACACACGTACACACACACACNGCACACACACACAAGTACACACACACACACACAGCACACACGTACACAAGTACACACACACACAGCACACACACAAGTACACACACGTAAACACACANCACACACGACACAAGTACACACACACACAGCACACGCGACACAAGTACACACACGTAAACACAGCACACACGACACAAGTACACACACGTACACACACAGACACACACGACACAAGTACACACACGTACACACACACAGCACACACACACAAGTACACACACGTACACACACACAGCACACACGACACAAGTACACACACGTACACACACACACACACNACACACGTACACACACGTACACACACAGCACACACGACACAAGTCACACACGTACACACACACACNGCACACACGACACAAGTACACACACGTACACACACACAGCACACACGACAAAGTACACACACGTACACACACACACACACAGCACACACGACACAAGTACACACACGTACACACACACACAGCACACACGACACAAGTACACACACGTACACACACACAGCACACACGACACAAGTACACACACGTACACACACANCACACACGACACAAGTACACACACGTACACACACACAGCACACACGACACAAGTACACACACGTACACACACACAGCACACACGACACAAGTACACACGTACACACACNGCACACACAGCACACACGACACAAGTACACACACGTACACACACACAGCACACACGACACAAGTACACACACGTACACACACAGCACACACACAAGTACACACACGCACACACACACAGCACACACACGTACACACACACACACAGCACACACGACACAAGTACACACACGTACACACACAGCACACACGACACAAGTACACACACGTACACACACACACNGCACACACGACACAAGTACACACACGACACAAGTACACACACGTACACACACACAGCACACACGACACAAGTACACACACAGGTACACAGACGTACACACACACAGCACACACGACACAAGTACACACACGTACACACACACAGCACACACGACACAAGTACACACACGCACACACAGCACACACGACACAAGCACACACGACACAAGTACACACACGTACACACACACAGCACACACGACACAAGTACACACACGTTCACTCTCGTGCAACGCAACCACGCTTCGGAAAGTACGCAAAAGGGCACTCACACACTCACACTCACACGTGTACTCACACGTGCTCACACTCGCACATGTACTCACACACACGTACTCACACACACGTACTCACACTCACACGTTTACTCACACTCACACGTAAACACACTNACACGTGTACTCACACACGTACTCACACGTGTACTCACACTCGCACGTGTACTCACACTCGCACGTGTACTCACACACAGTACTCACACACACGTACTCACACTCACACGTGTACTCACACGTGCTCACACTACACGTGTACTCACACTCACACGTGTGTACACAGGATGCCCTCGTGTAGCCTTACACAGACTGTTGGGACAAGCGCTGTTACACACCTAAACGCCGGCACGGCACACGGGTGGCCAGTGCACGCGCGACCGCCTTTGTCTCTCACGACGTGAAGGCACGCACCTGGCCGAGTCGACCCATGGACCGGTACGAGTCGACCCATGGACCGGTCACACCCATGACCGGTCAGTCGACCCAGGGCACCGGTTCAGACACGTCGCCGCTGTTGGTAGCCGTGACGGAAATGGNACTCACGCACGTACGCGGTGCGCTCACGGACCCAACGCTCCCCCAGACATCCACACAGGCGCGGCGCACGCACATAGAGACAAAGATACCCCCGACCCCCAATATATATTTTTAAAAGACTGAGCAAGTAGGACACCTATTAAGGCCAGAACGGCGCACAAGGAGTACAGAACGAGGCCCGGCCACATTTGTCTCCAGTGCTGATATTACGCACAACAGCTCATAAGGNCGACACCAGGGGAGACCCAAGAACNGTTCACTATCGTGTTACGCGAGCGAGAACGAAAAGTACGCCGTATCGTAGTCGCAGTGCACTAACACTNCGCCGNCGTTCCCCACGCACGTGCACACACACCACACGTGTAGACACACACACACAGTGTAGACACACACGCACGTGTACACACACACAGTACACACACACACGTAGACACACACACGTAGACACACACACACTGTAACCACACACACATGTAGACACACACACACATGTAGACACACACGCACGTGTACACACACACACAGGTGTACACACACACACGTAGACACCACACGTACACACACACACTGTACACAGGTGTAGACNCACACACACAGAGACANACACACACACGTGTAGACGTGCAACACACACACAGACACAACACGTGACACAACCGTTACACACACACGTGGACACACCACGTGTACACACACACACACGTGTCACACACACACAGAGACACACACACAGTGTAGACACACCCACACCTGTAGACACACACACACGTGTAGACACACACACGGGTGTAGACACACACAGGTAGACACACACACACCTGTAGACACACACACACANTGTAGACACACACACACNTCACACACACCACACACACGGACACACCACCACGCTGTACACACACACNGTGTAGACACACACAGACACACACATGTAGACACACACACACACCTGTACACACACACACACACACACGTGTAGAACACACACACACATGTGGTGTAGACACAACACAGTGTAGACGTAGACACACACACACGTGTAGACACACACGTAACAACGGCACACACTACACACACACACGTGTACACACGTAGACACACACACACTAGACACAACACCACACGTTACACACACACACGAGACACACACACACACACGTGTAGACACACACACACACTGTAGACACACACACACACCTGTAGACACACACATAGACACACACACANGTGTAGACACACACACACTGTAGACACACACACATGTAGACACACACACAGTGTAGACACACACACACACCTGTAGACACACACCTGTAGACACACACACAGGGTGTAGACACACACACAGGGTGTAGACACACACACCTGTAGACACACACACATAGACACACACACAGTGTAGACACACACACACACACACACATGTAGACACACACACTCACACACACGTGTAGACGTAGACACACACACACATACACATGTACACACATAGACACACACACACACACACACAGTGTAGACACACACACACCACACACNGCTGTAGACACACACACACCTGTAGACACACACACACATAGACACACACACAGTGTAGTACACACACACACACACACACCGTGTAGACACACACACAGTGTAGACACACACACGTGTAGACACACACACGTGTAGACACATACACACACCTGTAGACACACGCACATACACACGTGTAGACTCACGCACACACACACTGTAGACACACACACCTGTAGACACACGCACACACACACGTGTAGACTCACGCACACACGCACACGTGTAGATGCACGCGCGCACGCACGCGCGCTAATGTTGTTTCCGTGTTGGCGGCGGTCGCGGACACGCGCGTTCGAGTCCCGCGTGGCCTCGCTCCAATTTTCATGAGAAGGAGGAGGAGGTGGAGAAGGAGGAGGAGGAGGTGGAGGAGAGGAGGAGGCGAGGAGGAGGAGGCCTCTTCCTCTCCGCGTGTCGGAGTGGCGCGGAGCGGGCAGGGCGCCGCCACTCCACCCAATTCCCCGCAGAGTCGAGCGCGGCTGTTTATTTGCAGCTCCAGGGCGAGATCCTGGCGGGCCTGGAGGGAAACGCGCTTCTCGCAGCCGCCGACTCAGCAGCAGCAGCCGCGGTCGGCAAGAGGCAGCAGCAGCAGCACCCGCATCATCATCATCAGCATCATCATCAGCACCATCAGCAGCAGCAGCATCATCATCAGCAGCAACACCATCACCACCTGCTCCCCGCCTTCAAGGGCGACTCCGCCGCAGCCGCCGCCGCGTTCAGCGCCGCCGTGATGAACACCGCGGTGCCGTGCTCCGCCTCCTCCTCCTCCGCGCACGGCTCCGTGCTGGGCTCGCACCACCACCACCATCACCACACCACCACGGCCACCAGGCCCTGGACGGGGACCTCCTGGACCACCTCCCGCACGGACTCTCCTCTCTCTCCGGCGGCATCGGAGGTGCCGACTCGGCTGCGGCCGCCGCCGCTGCGGCCGCAGCTGCAGCGGCCGCAGCGGCGGCGGCGGCGCACATCCCGGGATGGGCCACATGCACCCGGCGGCCATGGGACTGGGGGTCCCGCACGGGATGGGCCCCACCACGGGGGCATGGGGGAGGCATGGGCGACATCGACACGGACCCGCGCGAGCTGGAGGCGTTCGCGGAGCGCTTCAAGCAGCGGCGCATCAAGCTAGGCGTGACGCAGGCCGACGTGGGCTCGGCGCTGGGCAACCTCAAGATCCCGGGCGTGGGCTCGTTGAGCCAGAGCACCATCTGTCGCTTCGAGTCGCTCACGCTGTCGCACAACAACATGATCGCGCTCAAGCCCATCCTGCAGGCGTGGCTCGAGGAGGCCGAGAAGGCGGCGCGCGGCCGTCAGCTCAAGCCTGAGCTGTTCAGCGGCAGCGGCGGCGGCGAGCGGAGGCGCAAGCGCACGGCCATCGCGGGGCCCGAGCGACGCTCCCTGGAGGCCTACTTCGCCGTGCAGCCGCGGCCCTCGTCCGAGAAGATCGCGGCCATCGCCGAGAAGCTGGACCTCAAGAAGAACGTGGTGCGCGTGTGGTTCTGCAACCAGAGACAGAAGCAGAAGCGAATGAAGTTCGCCGCGTCGCACTGAGTGGGCGCCGTGCCCTGGGGGCAGGGGGGCGGTGGCGGCGGCGCCCCGGGGGCTTCGCCCACGTTGACATTTGGTGATGATGGCACAAGGTAACCCGACTCCCTCCACCGCGCTCCCACGGCGACTCCGTCGTCGCACGGCGAGAGAGGCTCGCGGCGCGGGGTTGGAGGGACGGCGCGAGAAGGGCGGCGCTGGTCGATGGCGAGTGAGTTGATGCAGGTGGTGACCGTGGTGGTGGTGACCGTGGTGGTGGTGGTNATTTGCCGAGTTTATGTTGGTGGTGGTGGTTGCGGTTAAGAGGATTGTGGAGGTATTGGTGAGTGATTAAGTTCATGGATGTGACATTGATGGTGGTGGTGGTGGTGTTCATAGTCGCGGTCGTGATTCCATCGTTGATATTGCTGATGGTGCGATCTATCTGACGGTGGCTATGATGATTGTGATTGCGTTGGTTAAGGAATTGCGGTGATAATTGGTGTTGGTGATTGGCGATTGGTAACCGTTATCGGTTTTGGTTGAATTTACGGCGATTGCGATGACTGTGGTTACGTTGGCGAACACTGGCGAGCCAGTGGGGGGTGGAGGGGGGGGTGACACGTGCCCCCAATGATCCGATCGAACTCCCTCATTTCGATCGGGTCTTTGGGGTTTATTAGTAATCAATCGGCATTTTGCGACCCCCACTGCCACTGTGTAGCATATTATTACGTGCCAGGGACTCTATGAGATGATAGGACAATAGTTCGTCCATAATTGGCGATAAGTAACGCAAAGCAGTAACACAGAATTGTGCGCAGTTGCGTGTCCAGTCACGACTTCCCTGAAGGCATCAACACCTTCAGCGAGCGCGATGCCGATCACACAACGCGGTTCGAATTCGACCCTCGATCGATGGCTGCGCCATCGCCGCACACGCGTCGAATAGAAAGAAAGGGACAGTCCTGACTACTAACAACTCCTACTTACTAACAACTCCTCACTTACTAACAACTCTCTATCATGTTTCATTCTGGAGGGGTTGCCCCCCCCCCCCNACTGAAAGTCCTGGCTCCGCTATTGTTGGCGGCGGTGTTATTGTCGAGTTGATTGCGTCTCTCGTGCGTTGGGCTTACTGATGATGGTGGTGGTGATGGTGGTGATGCTGAATAGGTTCACGATGCTTGTGATTGCGTTGGTGGTCGTGTCTGTTCTTGGCGGCGACGACGTGGACGATGAGAGGTGATGATGACAGCAGCGGTGGTGATGCTGGTGCCGGACGGTGGTGCTTGCGATGTGTGCGGTGATGATGAGGCTGACGGGGTCCAGGCTGACAGCTTGACGTGGCAATGGCCTTGCCAGCTGATGGCACTGGAGGACGAGGAGGATGGTGATGATGATGATGGCACGGAGGTTGCTGGAAGCAGTCGACTCGGTGAGGTTGACGTTGCTATCAGTGAAACTCGCTCATAAGGTTCGTGGTGATGGTGGAGTCGATGGTAGCGGCAGTGAACGAACCAGCCCCCATTCCCTCTCCCCCCCCCTCACTGCATGCCGGGCCCCCTAAGCCCCCAAACCGGCCCGTACCCCCCACCCCTTCCCCTCCTCTCTGCATGCTCCACTGTTCTCTGTCCGGATGTTTTGTGCAATAAGTGGTACCCACTGACTAATACTAATCCTGTAATTTACCGCGGCCGTTTTCTAAATATACGAGATCTATATTGAACACGAGTACGGCAAGTCTGTGGTGGTGGGGGCAGGGGGGGGGGGTAGCGCCCACCCCCCCTCGCTCCATCTCAGGCATGGTTGGATGGGATGATAGCAGGGGGGGGGGGGATGTCGCGAACGGAACGCGACGCGGCTGCGCAGCGTTCGGCACGTCGCGAACGCTGAACGAAATATCGCGACAGCAGCGAAGGTTCGGGTCAGAGGGGAGGGAGAGAGCGAGGAGGGGTACAGGGGGCCCAAGGGACTCATGGGCGGGGGGGGGGTTCTAGACGAGGGAGGGGGCCCTTGGAGCACGTGGGAGTGGGGGAGGGGTCCTTGGCGCGTCTGTTCGCGATCCCGCGCGCGAAGACGCGAACGGTCGCGACAGCAGTCGCGTTCGTGAGCGCGACTGCTGCGGTACACGCCTCTACGGCACGTGTACTCACGGCTGTGCCACGTGTACTCGCACCTGTGTATGGCCACGTGTACATGGAAACACCTTGTTGTATGATCGAGTGCTCACACGTGTGTGTGTACGCGTACACACCTGTAGTCATGTGTTCACACGCTTGTATACGTGTGTAGAGTGTGCACTGCACCACACACACACAGATTGTCGTGTACCACTCTCCGTCAATGTTCACTCTCAACGACCTTTACCACCACCACTATCACCATCACCACCACTATCACCACCACCATTACCACCGTCATCACCATCGTCGCCATCACTATCACACTCCGAAAACTCAGTCTCCCTTTCAAACTAAGCGTGGTGGAAATTCACATTCCATATGGTTTGGGCGAATCTATCCATGGAACACCCACTGTTGACATTCCACAAATCGGTACTATTTATCGGTACTATTTATCGGTACTATTTATCGGTACTATTTATTGGTACTATTGATCGATCGGAGAGAACATATCCATGGAACACCCACTGTTGACTTCCCACAAATCGCTACTATTTATGGGTAACATTTATGGTACTATTTATCGACCTGAGAGAGATGATGGGCAGTCGATCGCTTAACCCGGAATTGTAACCCTGTTACTGCAATTACCAGTATGGTCGTGTGTACAGTACTTCTTAATATAAAATCATCATCGCCATGGTCAATCCACCGCTGGATGAATGCCTCACCCAAGGCGCCGCCTCTCACGACCCGCGATGGTAACAATCCACCCAGCCACCGGCACGCGGAGCGATAAGATCACTCCGTCTCCTCCCGTACGCGTCCGTTCATTACAAACATCTTATAAACACGCGCGCGCGTGTGTGTGTGCGCGCGTGTATAGATGAATCTAGCGTTACCATTGTTTTAACTCCGTGATTCTTTGTGAACACGCCGCGGGTGACGAGTGACACAACAGAGAGAGAGAGAGAGCCGGTGCCGAACTTCTACGTTAACCGTGTGTGCCGGTCGGGGTGATGCACAAGACGGGACAAGATCCACTNCGCCACCACCACCACAAGATCCACACCACCACCACCACCACTACCACAAGATCCACACACCACCACCACAAGATCCACACACCACCACAAGATCCACTCCAACACCACCACAAGATCCACACCACCACCACCACAAGATCCACACCACCACCACCACCACCACATGATCCACACCACCACCACAAGATCCACACCACCACTACAAGATCACCACACATGATCCACACACCACCACAAGATCCACACACACCACCACAAGATCCACTCCACACCACCACAAGATCCACACCACCACACGACACCACCACAAGATCCACCACCACCACCAGATCCACACCACCACCACAAGATCCACACCACCACCACAAGATCCACACACCACCACCACCACATGATCCCACCACCACCACAAGATACACACCACCACCACAAGATCCACACCACCACCACAAGATCCACACCACCACCACAAGATCCACACCACCACAAGATCCACACCATCACCACAAGATACACACCACCACCACAAGATCCACACCACCACCACAAGATACACACCACCACCACAAGATCCACACCACCACAACCACACCACCACCACCACACCACCACCACAAGATCCACACACTACCACCACCACCACAAGATCCACACCACCACCACCACNACCACCACAAGATCCACACACCACCACCACCACTACCACACCACCACATGATCCACCACCACCACGGGATCGACACNAAGGTCTCCCGCCGTAGCCTATAGAGCGGGCTGTAAGGGCAAAGTGCTGCTCGTGGGCCGCCTCGTCCGCGAGTGGCGGCGTTGGCTGCTACCGCACCGGGTCCCATCCAGGCCAGCCAGGGAGCCAGGACCGGTTCAGATGATCCATCACTGTTGGCACCGTGAACTCGGGTCGTGCGCGGCGCTAAACGCTACGCTACCGCTCCCACGCTAATAAATAGAAAGAAACAAAGATCCCCGTATAGCCTTAATAGACTATAGGGCAAGTGCAACGACACAAAGGCCCGCGGTACACGAGGGGGTGGGTGGCCAGCACCACGCCCGACCGCCTTTGTTTCCCCAGTGGCGATGTTTACACACCGCACCAGGTACCATTTGAGGCTGAGTCGACCTAGGACCGGTTCAGATAATCGTCACCGGCGTTGGCCCTGAACTCAGGTTCATAGCACAGCGCGCTAACCGCTACACCACCGCCCCNACAATACACAACAGAACACAAAGAGGCCCCATATGGCCTTTTTATATTATAGAGGCAAATGCTGTTAGCGACCACCTCTGAATACCCCGGGCAATGTGGAGGTGTCTGGCCAGCCGACGGCCGACAGCCTTTGTGTCGCCGTTCCTTGTTTGGAGCGCACTAGGTACTCACTTGTGGCTGCGTGGCCCATCGCAGGCTCTTCACCCATTCAACGAAGGGTCACCGGCTTTGGCAAAGTAGAAAAAAGAATTTAAAAAATATCTCTGGTTCTTTGCAAAGCACGTTAAAAAATAAAATAGAACTAATAAAATTATCACGACGTTTCGGAAGCAACACAAACTTCCGTCATCAGGTGGACAACCACAGCAATAAACAAATTTGTGTCTCAATAAACAAAATTGTTGTCTCAATAACAAAACTGTGGTTCGCCTGATGACGGAAGCTTGTGTTGCTTCCGAAACGTCGTGATTTTATTTAGTTATTTCTTATATTTTTATTTTATTTTTTCACCTACGTGACTTTACCGAAAGAACCAAAGAGTATGGATCCCTGCAGTCACGAAAACTTCAAATCTAGAAAAAAATAATCAATCACGACGTTTTGATCGCAACACAGCTGGTTCAGCACTTCCACTGCTGGATATTTTTTTTCCGCCTGAGGTCGACCGCTTGTGTTGCGATCGAAACGTCGTGAGAAATGATTTTTTTTATTTTTTTTTCTACCTACGTGACTTTACCGAAAGAACCAAAGAGTATGGATTCCTGCAGTCACGAAAGCTTCAAATCAAGAAGGGTCTTTGGAAAACTTACATTTGTAAAGCGCATTTCATCCGTAGATCCCATTGGAAAGTGAGGAATGAACAGAAGCTGAGGGGTAAGCGGCCAGAACTCGCGGTGACAAAGGCCAGTTGATAGGGTTGAGTTTGCGAGATAGGCTTACGTATCGCTTCGAGTCTCCGTGTGCCAGTGTCGTTTCAAGTGGCACGGCCACAATCCCACCGCCGTGGCTCGTGTCGTCTTCAACGTCCCGTCCAACGAAGGAGCTGCTACGCATCGCCGTGGGCCTGCAGGCCGACCATCCTCTCGAGGCGCGAGGAGGCCGCGGGGCCGTGGGGCCGTGGGCCGCGGGGCCTCCCGACTGTGTGTGTGTGTGTCAGGGCGCGGTCCGATACGAAGAGAACGAGAGTGAGATGTCACACAGATCGTAGCCGGTGCTGCTGCTCACGTAGCGGTGCACAATCACAGACGACGACGACGACAACAACAACGCCGCTGTGTTGTGGCCTCAAAAAGAAAAGTATGTAGTAGGCGACGTTTCGGGTAACGTCCTTGTGCGGGCAATGCCCCTTAAAGCTTCGGCGTGCTCTGAATCGGGGTCCGTTGCCGGAAACGTCGCCACCTCTGTCGTGCAGCGCGTTCCTTCACAGGTGGCCACACGCGGTCTTCACGAGTCGAAGGCGGCCCTGGGAGGTTGCCGGCGTGCGGGACGAGGCGCGCTGAGCCACGCCGACGGTTTGCGGGATGACGAAATCAAGTTCAAGTTAATTTATTAGGTATAGTCCTGTGAGCCATTCGGCTCTTGAATCGGGTGCAACCGCAACAAACAAAAACATCTTAAAGTGAATATGTGACTAAGTGCAAACAGAAAATCCAAGAAAAGACAGCAAAATATTGCAGAAAAAACAGCGTACACCAACGCTGTGTGCAAAAATCCCAGTGGGATCCAAGTCAAACAACAACAACCACAAGACAACTTAGATTAAGGCCATCAGTCTAACTCTGTACTACAACAAACAACATGGCTAAATGTGGGACCTCTACTCTTGGATTCTCTCGCCTACAACAGCAGTTTTCTGTTGCTGTGGTTGTCCCACCTGATGACGATTGCTTGTGTTGCAAGAGTATGGATTCTTGCAGTCACGAAAGCTTCAAATCAAGATTATTGGACCTTTCTTTGGCGCTATCAAAATAAATAAGAAATAAGTTTGACCCTTTTGGCGGCGAGATCGTGTTAAGATCTGGCGTGGATCAATCAGTTTCAAAGGCAATGCATATGTATCATCATTATTATATCACTGTCACTAAAAAATTGTTCCTGGGTAGTAAGTGTTATTTTCTAATTGTGTATGCCTCAAAAGTACAGAAAATGGCTTTTATTCCAACACACTTCGCTTTGTGACCAGGACATTGATATTTTGAATTTACCTATTTTCGATAAGAAAACGTGTGCATTTGTGTCATTCATTCACGTAAAGGTCTGGTCACAAAAGCGAAGTTTGTGGGGAATAGGAGCCATTTCTACACTTTTGAGGCATAAGCAATTAGACAATAACACTTCCTACCCAGGAACAATGATCGTGTTACATCGTGAATTATCAGTGGCGAGTGTTTTGTGTTCATCATGTTCACCACAATGCCTGCGTGTGGTTACTGCAGACAGGATTCCCTGCGAAAGACATCTGTTTGGTGCTTTAACATCTTGACACCTCCTCTCATATTGCCAGAAAGGGTAGAACCCGATTCCTCAATATGCTTTGAAGAATTAGCAACAATTACCAACGCGCTCTGCTCCAGCAGCTTACGCGTGAGTTTTCCCACACTGTGAACCAAATACTTCTTGTGCTGGTGAGCTGCGTGGCGAGTTTAGTACCGGTGTTGGTGAGCTCTGTGGTGAGTTTAGTGTTGGTGAGCTGTGTGGTGAGTTTAGTACCGGTGTTGGTGAGCTCTGTGGTGAGTTTAGTGTTGGTGAGCTGTGTGGTGAGTTTAGTGCCGGTGTTGGTGAGCTCTGTGGTGAGTTTAGTGTTGGTGAGCTGTGTGATGAGTTTAGTACCGGTGTTGGTGAGCTCTGTGGTGAGTTTAGTGTTGGTGAGCTGTGTGATGAGTTTAGTGTTGGTGAGCTCTGTGGTGAGTTTAGTGTTGGTGAGCTGTGTGATGAGTTTAGTGTTGGTGAGCTCTGTGGTGAGTTTAGTGTTGGTGAGCTCTGTGGCGAGTTTAGTNCCGGTGTTGGTGAGCTCTGTGGTGAGTTTAGTGTTGGTGAGCTGTGTGGTGAGTTTAGTGCCGGTGTTGGTGAGCTCTGTGGTGAGTTTAGTGTTGGTGAGCTGTGTGGTGAGTTTAGTACCGGTGTTGGTGAGCTGTTTGGTGAGTTTAGTGTTGGTGAGCTGTGTGGTGAGTTGAGTACCGGTGTTGGTGAGCTGTGTGGTGAGTTTAGTGTTGGTGAGCTGTGTGGTGAGTATAGTACCGGTGTTGGTGAGCTCTGTGGTGAGTTTAGTGTTGGTGAGCTGTGTGGTGACCGGTGTTGGTGATGTGTGGTGAGTTTAGTTCTGGGTGTTGGTGAGCTGTGTGTGAGTTGAGCGCTGTGTGATGAGTTTAGTACCGGTGTTGGTGAGCTCTGTGGTGAGTTTAGTGTTGGTGAGCTGTGTGGTTTAGTACCGGTGTTGGTGAGCTCTGTGGTGGTTTGTGTTGTGAGCTGTGTGATGAGTTTAGTACCTGTTGGTGAGCTCTGTGGTGAGTTTAGTGTTGGTGAGCTCTGTGGCGAGTTTAGTGCCGGTGTTGGTGAGCTCTGTGGTGAGTTTAGTGTTGGTGAGCTGTGTGGTGAGTTTAGTGGTGGTGAGCTCTGTGGTGAGTTTAGTGTTGGTGAGCTGTGTGGTGAGTTTAGTACCGGTGTTGGTGAGCTGTTTGGTGAGTTTAGTGTTGGTGAGCTGTGTGGTGAGTTGAGTACCGGTGTTGGTGAGCTGTGTGGTGAGTTTAGTGTTGGTGAGCTGCGTGGTGAGTTTAGTGTTGGTGAGCTGTGTGGTGAGTTTAGTGTTGGTGAGCTGCGTGGTGATGGTGAGCTGTGTGTGAGTTTAGTGCTGGTGAGCTGCTGTGGTAGTTTAGTACCGGTGTTGGTGAGCTGTGTGGTGTTGGTGAGCTGCGTGTGAGTTTAGTGCCGGTTTGGTGAGCTGCGTGTGAGTTTAGTGTTGGTGTTGGTGAGTTTAGTGGTGTTGGTGAGCTGTGTGGTGAGTATAGTGTTGGTGAGCTGTGTGGTGAGTTTGTACCGGTGTTGGTGATCTGTGTGGTGAGTTTAGTTGGTATTGGTGAGTTGTGTGGCGAGTTGAGCGCTGTGTGTTTCCGATGCAAGGCCGTGTTCATGACTATTGAGTGCAATTCCTGACCAACATCAGCAGCAGCGCGTGGTTTTCTGAACCAGTTATTCCACTCCCCATTCACCTTCGTCGTCCTCGTGTCTCCTGTCCGACCTATTTTGTCTTTTCCTCCGCTCGAGCCACGCTCACGCCACGCGCGCTGACTGGCGTGGTGAAGTATGGCCAAACAACAGTCCGTGATCGGGCCCCAAGCTGATCACGGGGAGAAGCTTCCTCTAGCAGTGTTGGCGCATGCACCTCGGATTATCACGCTTGGCTACGTACGCTTGCGAAAGAAATTCAACGTATGATAGTTGTTTTTTTACTCTTCTATCTGGCAACAAAACTGACACCTTTTTACAAGGAGTCATGTTTGCATTGACCACAATACCTGCAGCCATAATACAAACAAAAAACACAACTCTGATAATGTGCACTGTCCTTGAAGTTGATTGGTCCACACCCGAGACAGCTTTCCTTAGAGCCTAGTCTCACATGGGTTGGACCAGATGACGCCAAAGGCGCACCAGTTCAACTCTCACAACACGAAAGGAGTTTAAGCGCTAAACGGGTTCACGGTGACGTTGTTGTCGCTGCCACTCATGGCGGCTTCGCTTTGTGACGCGTCACCGCGTCACGTGCTCAACGTCTCCACGTGCTCTGCGTCCTCCCTCGACCGTTACGCCGCCCCCTCCCCCGGCCGTCTTTGTATCTCCCCGCCCTGAACGAGGTTGTGGTGGCGCGGTGGTTAACAGCACGCCGCACTATGGGGCCGTCCGTAAATGACGTCACGCACCTAGGGGGGGGGGGTCATACATTTGTGACTATGTGTGACGAGGGGGGGGGGTGAGAAATGTGACGTCACATCAAAATGCGCAACTTAAAATAAATATAGACAACACGTTCTACTTAATTAAATTGACTTTTTAATAAAAGTTTTCTCCTACAACATCAGAGTGCAGCGCCACATTAAATACGCACTACAATGACAATAGTTTAAAACGATTGAAGCAAGTTTTATTTGGGGGGGGGGGCAGAGCTTTGTGACGTCATATTTGAGGGGGGGGGTCTGACTTTTTGTGACCCCGTGTTGCTAGGGGGGGGNACGGAGGTCAAAATTCGTCCAAAATCGCGTGACGTCATTTATGGACGGCCCCTATCATCAACCCGGGCGGTTCCACGGCCGACGTCGGCGGCGAGTGAGACACAAACCTCCACCCCCACGTCACCAACCCGCGTTGACCATCGCGGTGAATTATGGTCAAGCAACCCGCAGCAGCGACACGACGTTGTGAGGACTTGGGCGGTGGCTCTACCCAGGACGATCACCGCCACTCGCATCGCGATCCAACGCAGTGATTCCCGTCTGCGTGTCATCCCGTGGTGTTGTGTCACGGGGCGATTGTTGATCAGACACAATCCCCCCTCCTCCCCTACACTCGTCAACTCAACAGCAAACCGCGATCACGAAATACGCAACCCGCTCCAGTTCCGAGCCGGGAAATATTTCGTAAACCCGGAACTCCACATCCAGTATGACACCTCTGGGCTGTGGTGGGGGGGGGGGCTACTCCTGGCCACGTCTCTCCCTCCTCTCTCTCTCGATCTCTGACAGGGAGCCCGGCGACTGCTGAGCGGGAGGCGAATGCCGCGGTGATGCTGCGAGAGAGATGGGGCCCCACAGGAATCCACGCCACGGATTCCCGACGGATTCCCGACACACACGTGTGTGTGTGTACGTGTGTGTGTACGTGTGTCAGTGGGGAGCGGTGGTGTAGCGGTTAGCGCGCTGCGCTACGCAACAGCCGGCCTGGTTCAATTCCCGCTCACGGCCAACACCGGTGGCAACTATTTCAACCGGCCCTGGACCTCCCCTAGGTCGACTAAGCCTCAAATGAGTACCTGGTGCGGTGTGTAAACATCGTCACTAGGGAAACAAAGGCGGTCGGGCGTGGTGCTGACCACCCACCCCTCGTGTACCTTCTGGCCTGGATAGGTGCTCGCTAACAGCACTTGCCCCAACAGTCTGCTTAGGCTATACGGGGATCTTTGTCGTTTGTCTTTGCGTGCGGTGTCTGTGCACAGCAGATAGACGCAGTGAGAGACAATCACACACAACAGCCGCACACACATACGACAAAGACCCCCCGTATAGCCTTAACAGATTGTAGGGGCAAGTGCTGTTAGCGAGCACCTATAAAGGCCGGCACGGCACACGAGGGGTGGGTGGCCAACACCACGCTCGGCCGCCTTTGTCTCCCCAGTGGCGATGTTTACACATCGCACCAGGTACTCATTTGAGGCTGAGTCGACCTAGGGAGGCCCATGACCGGTTCAGATAATCGTCACCGGTGTTGTCCGTGAGCGGGAATCGAACTCGGGTCGCCAGGATCGTAGCGCAGTGCGCTAACCGCTACACTACCGCTCCCCACACCACACAGACACAGCCACAGTCACATACACAGCCACACACACACACACAGCACACACACACACACATACACAGCCACACACAGTCACACACACACAGCCACACACACACACACAGCCACAGTCACATACACAGCCACACACACACACACAGCCACACACACACAGCCACACACACACAGCCACATACACACAGCCACACACACACACAGCCACACACACACAGCCACACACACACAGCCACACACACACACNGCCACACACACACAGCCACACACACACACACACATACACAGCACACACACACACACACAGACACACACACAGCCACATNCACACACAGCCACACACACACACAGTCACACACACACAGCCACCACACAGTCACACNCACACAGCCACAACAACAACAACCGCCATTCGCCACTAAGTGGCGGTGACGTCACCACGACGCTTGTGCCAGGCCATGTGCACCTTGAGGCCACGTGAAGTGTCGCGATGAGTGCGTTGCGCTACGAACCCGGCGACACGAGTTCGATTCCCGATCACGGCAAACACCAAAGGTCGACTCAGCCTCAAATGAATACCTGGTGCGGTGTGTAAACATCGCCACGAGGGAGTGACGATTATCGAATCAGTCCTGGGCTTCCCCTAGGTCAACTCAGCCTCAAATGAGTACCTGGTGCGGTGTGTAAACATCTCCACTAGGGAGTGACGATTATCCGAATCAGTCCTGGGCTTCCCCTATGTCGACTCAGCCTCAAATGAGTACCTGGTGCGATGTGTAAACATCGCCACTGGGGAGACAAAAAAGTTGTTGGCCACCCACCCCCTCGTGCGCTGTGCCGGCCTTCATTGGTGCTCGCTAACAGCACTTGCCCCGACAGTCTGTTAAGGGCTACACGAAGGATCTTTGTGTAGGTGTATGTGTGTACGTGTGCATTCGTTTAAACGTTCAGCCTCATGGTGCATCTAGCCTGGCACAAGCGTTGGTTGTCACCGCCACGTAGTGACGAGCGGCGGTTGTTATTATTATTGTTCTATATTTGTGTGTCGAGTCGTCCTCAATAAGCGCTCGCCAACTGCATCAGTCGGAATCGCTACACGGGGAGGTCTGTGCGTGTGAATGCAACAGCACGCGTGAGTGGATGTTCGATAAGGCGTCCGGACGTCTAAACTCGTATTGAACAAAAGTTTTACAAAACACCACGCTCAACACCAATACAACCGCCATTCGCCACCACGGCGGCTGTGCCAGGCTAGGTGCACTCATGCCACGTGAATTGTCGAAGGCTCGCTGACGGGGAGGTCTCGGGACAGGCCCCGGTGCCTTGGGTTGGCTGACTGAGATGTTAGATGCACCAGCTGTAGCCCCTACTGTGCCAACTTGCTGCATTTTACACAACACGTTGTACAATGATAACCCAGCAAAGACAAAGATCTCCCCCTTAGAGCCTTTTAATAGGCTGCTGGGCAAGGGCTGTTAGCGAGCACCTATGAAGGCCGGAAAGGAACACGAGAGGGTGGGTGGTCAGCACCACGCCCGCACCAGGTACTCATTTGAGGCTCAGTTGACCTAGGGGAAGCCCAGGACTGATTCAGATAATCGTCACTACCTAGTGGAGATGTTTACACACCGCACCAGGTACTCATTTGCGGCTGAGTCGACCTAGGCGATCGTCACCGGTGTTGGCCTTTAGCGGGTTTCGAACTTGGATCGCCGGGTTCGTAGCGCAGCGCGCTCACCGCTCCACCACCGCTCCCACTCTAAACGCGCTCACCGCTCCACCACCGCTCCCCACTCTAAACGCGCTCACCGCTCCACCACCGCTCCCCACTCTAAACGCGCTCACCGCTACACCACCGCTCCCCACTCTGAACGCGCTCACCGCTCCACCACCGCTCCCCACTCTAAACGCGCTCACCGCTGCACCACCGCTCCCCACTCTAAACGCGCTCACCGCTGCACCACCGCTCCCCACTCTAAACGCGCTCACCGCTGCACCACCGCTCCCCACTCTAAACGCGCTCACCGCTGCACCACCGCTCCCCACTCTAAACGCGCACGAGCGGAGACGCACATCGCGAGCCCGATCCGCGCACACCGCGGATCCATTCCGCGTCTCCCTGCATCCTGCGCGGGCTCCCGGTCGGCCCACGTGACCTCGGGCCCAGCAGGTGCGGCTCGCGCGCGCGGGGCCACGTGACCGAGCCCACGCAGGTGCGGCGAGTCCAGGGCCACGTGGGCACACCGAGAAGTCCCTGTACCCCTTCCACCGCCTCCAATACGTTTACCCCACATCGCCTCCCTCACGTGGGCTTACTTCAATTCTCCTGCCCCTCCACCCACCCTTCACCCCCACCCCACCGCATCTCCCATCCGTGCATCCGAGTGAGGGAGCCTCGCAGAAGGGAGGGCTGCGGATGAGTGAGGGAGCGCTGGGTTGAGGGGAGGGAAGCATGGGGTGGGGAGCAGGGAGGGAGTGCAAGAGGGAGCAGTGGGGGGGGGGGTGCCCGCCGGTCCCCGCTCGGGCTGCGCCTCAGGCTGTGCCCGCGGCCGCGCATGCGCCCGCGAGCTTCTCACGGAGCGGATCCACGGGGAGGCCGGGTCCGCGACGGGGAGAGAGGGAGAGAGAGAGCGGGAGAGAGGGAGTGGGGGGGCTCTAACTCATTACCCCTCGGGNTGCGCGGCTCCGCGTCAATAATTAATGGGCGTCGGCAAATTAGCGTTAAAGAGATGCTTTATTAGTGGGGAGGGATGGAGGGGAGGGGAGCGGGGGTGGAGGGGAGGGAGGGGGAGCGGGGGTGGGCGGCAGGGCGCGTGGAGGTTGCGGAACCAGAGACCCTCCGCGGGACCCGCACAGCGCGGAGACCGCGAGAAGCGAGAACAAAACTAACGAAACGGCCGGGACAGGAACCCAAACGAATCGGCAGAGGTGGAGGACCCCCCCCCACGGCCCGCGGGTCGAACTTCATTTACTCCGCCCCGTCTGTCCGTCACTGCGGGCGTCTTAGCCGCACTAACCGGATACTCGAGGGGGGGGGGGTACGTTCGTCCTGGCAACAGCAAAACGCGTCTCGTGTTAGCGCAACGCCCGGCCACTCGTGCCAATGCAAGGGGCGTCTCGCTGAGCTGTGCATGCGTTCGTGGGTGTGTGGGGCGGGGATGGGGGGACTGTAATTTGAAAGTCCGATGTGGCCTTCAGTAGAGAGTCCCCACCCCCACGCTTCGCAATGAAGGCGCCAAGCGAGGAGGCGAAACATAAACGAGCAACACCACGCGACCCGCGACGGGGGTCCCACGAGCCCCTTGACCCGCTCATGCCGAGGTCACGGCCCCACCCACCCCTGAGCTCCGCTCGGGCCCACGTCTCCCCGGGGATCTCGGAGCCGTCGTCGCTCTCCTCCTCCTCCTTGTCCTCGTCCCCCTCGGCTCCTGTAAAACACGGGGCGCGCGGTGAGGGGGGGGGGGCTCCGTGTGTCTCAACCCTCGGGTCAAACAAGCGAGGGGGGACCCGGCGAGCGGAGGGAGGGAGGGGGGGNCGGGTTGGTGGTGGCCCTCCACAACCCTCCCCGCCAGTCTCACGCCTCGCCCCCCCCCTCACCGCGTCTCCCCTCACCGCTCGCCCCCTCACCGCGTCCCCTCGCCCTCTCACCGCCACGCGGCTGCGTCCACCGGCCTCGCGGTGCAGCTGCGCACCGCGCCTCGCACAGCGGCGCGAGCGCTGACCCGCCGCCCCTCCCTCCCTTCCCCACCCGCCCTCCTCTCTCAGCGGCCCCTCTCGTTCGGTGCGACCCAGAAGGGGCAACGCGCCACCGGGGCCCGAGCCACGCGATGGCGCCGGGGCCGTCGAGCGCGCGGCCGGTGCACGACGTGTCCCCCGCCGCGGCCTCGGGCAGCGCGACGGGTACCACGCCATCGTGCGAGCCCCGCGGGTGACGTGTCAGGGATCGGCCGCCGCTCACCCAACTCGGCCTCCAGGGAGTATCCGCGGCGCGAGTCCTTCCAGGCGAGGAGGCGCTCGAGGGCACCGCGAGCGGGGCCCGAGGCGGGCCCGAGGCGGGGCCGGCCCGCGCCAGGCCGGGAGCGCCAGGTCGGCGGCGAGGGCCGGGAAGAGCAGCGCGGCGCGGGCCACGCCGCAGCGCGCGCGCACCTCCGTCAGCAGCGACTCGGAGAGGCCGCGGGGAGCCGAGGACGACGAGGCCCCCTCAGCGGGCCCCGCTCGGGCACGCTCCAGCGCCGCGTCCAGCAGGCGGCACGCGGTCCGCGCGGACCCCTGCGGCAAAGGCGACGCGCGCTCAGCGTGGGTCCCGTCAGCCGGGTTCGTGACTAACCCCCCCCCCCCACCAGCCTGGGATGTGACCCCGCGCGATGCGTGACAGGAGCTAATAAAGTGCGGTAATGAATGAGAACGCGCGAGTCTCTAATTATACAGCGGAGGATGTAATCAGCGCGGATAATTCATCACGCGCGCGATGGCAGCGGCACTGCTCCTAAATACTGCCCTTACACTACCCAAGTCCTATACCCCTAACACTCCTAACACGACCCAAGTCCTATATGTACCCCTAACACTCCTAACACGACCCAAGTCCTATACCCCTAACACTCCTAACACGACCCAAGTCCTATACTCCTAACACCCCTAACACGACCCAAGTCCTATACCCCTAACACCCTAACACGACCCAAGTCCTATACCCCTAACACTCCTAACACGACCAAGTCCTATATATACCCCTAACACGACCCAACTCCTATACCCTAACACCCTAACACGACCCAAGTCCTATACCCTAACACTCCTAACACGACCCAGTCCCATACCCCTAACCCTGACCCTAACTCTACCCTGGCACGACCCATACGCATGACCCTGACTCAAACTCAGTCCACGTGTCCCCCGTGCGCTCTGCTCCTCTGCGGGAGTGGGAGCGAGCCCACTGGGGTGGGGGGGTGGGCAGAGGGCGGCGCACCTTGGCGAGGTGGATGTCCGCGAGGCGACAGCTCGCGTCCAGCAGCTCCTCCTCCTGTCCCCCGACTGCCGCGTCGCCTCCAGCAGCCGCTCCAGGAACGCTGCGCCTCGGAGACGCGGCCCAGCCTGGAGCGCGCACGCACCTCGCTCATCACTCGCTCACTCACTCACTCGCTCATTCACTCACTCACTCGTATACAAACCTCGCTCACTCATGCACACCTCACTCACTCATTCCTACGCCACTCATTCATTACGCACACACCCCTCACTCACTCATCAACAACGACAGTCGCCACCCGCCACTAACTGTCGGTGATGTCACCACAGAACTTGTGCCAGGCTAGGTGCACCTTGAGCCACGTGGAGTGTGGGACGCTTGCTGGCAGGTCATGGGACAGACCCAGGTGCCATTGGTTGACTGACTGATATGACTGCCCCCCACTCTGCTAACTCGCTGCGTGTGAGCCACGCGGCGCTCCTCTGCTCTCCGTTGTTTTTGGGAGGGGAACTTCCTCCCAATTGGCCAGCAGCGTCCTTCACGAGCCTCCTGCACAGAGGGCAATCTTGACACTGCTGGTACGGTCATCGGCACGTCCACTCAGCTCCACATCCTCCCTGAACTACATCAGCTCCATCTCTTCTCTCGCCCATGCACCATCCTCATCCAATCACCCTACCAGATACACATCAGTCAATACCTTCTGTAGCCCATGCCACGCTCGTTTATCACCCGTTATCCGGCCAAACATAATCTTTGGTTCCTTCGGTAAAGTCACGTAGGTATAAAATAAAATGAATCACGACGTTTCGGGCGCAACACAAGCGTCCATCATCAGGAGGAAAGCATGGTCTGCTGGACGCTTGTGTTGCGCCCGAAACGTCGTGATTTATTTTATTTTATACCGACGTGACTTTACCGAAAGAATCAAAGAGTATGGATTCCTGCAGTCACGAAAGCTTCAAATGAAGATCAAACATAATCTGTTTGGGTACGCCCCTACCCTCGCACCAAGTCACCCACCTCCGATTAGAACAGTTGGCTACGTACGGTACAAAAGAAGTTTAAAATACGTACAAAGATCCCGTATATCCTTAACAGGCAAGTGCTGTTAGCGAACACCTATGAAGGCCGAAACAGCACGCGAGAGGTGGGTGGCCACCACCAGGCCCGGCCGCCTTTGTCTCTTCAGTGGCGATGTATATACACCGCACCAGGGTACTGTACTCATTTGAGGCTGAGTCGACCTAGGGGACGCCCCGAACCGGTTCAGGTAACCGTCACTGGTGTTGGCCGTGAGCGGGAATCGAACTCGTGTGGGACACCCTGCCCTCACAGCAACCTACCACACACACCAACTCACCCACACTCCCACACACACCCTGCCCTGACAGCAACTCACCCACACTCCCACACACACCCTGCCCTGACAGCAACTCACCCACGCACACACTCCCACACACACCCACACACACCCTGCCCTCACAGCAACTCACCCACACACACCCCGACCCTCACACCAACTCACCCACACACACACTCCCACACACACCCTGCCCTCACAGCAACTCACCTACACACACTCCCACACACACACACCTACACACAAACCCACACACACCCGACCCTCACACCAACTCTCACGCCACCTCGTCACGCACGCCGACTTGAGAGCATCAGTGGAGCTTCCATCCCTCCCCCTCCCGCCACCCCTCCCCCCCTCGCCCGCGCTTCCTCGTCGCGATCAATGTCGTGTCTCGGGCGGCTCCCCGCGGGATGAACGCGGGCCCGGGCTGCCCGACCTCGTCCCTCCACCTCCTCTCGGCAGAAGGCGGCTCCGCCCTCAGGGACGCATGCAGGGCGAAAGGCATGCCCCGTGCCCCCCTCCCCCCCCGTGTTTCTGTGTGGTCATTGCGTTACCTGTGTCCACTGTCCCCGTGTCTCTTTGTCCCACGTGTTCCTTGTGTCTGTATCCCACGTGTTCCCTGTGTCCCCGTGTCTCTGTCCCACGTGTTTCTATCCTGGGTCCCCGTGTCTCTGTCCCATGTGTTCCAATCCCGTGTCCCCATGTCTCTGTCTCATGTGTTCCCCGTGTCCCCTGTCCCCAAGCGTCATTCCTCAATACTGGACGGGGATTTTCACGCACACAAAGATCCCCCATATAGCATTACCAGACCGTTGGGGCAAGTGCTGTTAGCAAGCACCTATGAAGACCGGGACGGCACACGATGGCCAGGACCACGTCCCACCGCCTTTGTCTCCCAGTGGCGATGTTTACTACACACCGCACAGGTATTGTACTCATTTGAGGCTGAGTCAGCTTAGGGAGGCCCAGAACCGGAAGAGATAATCGTCACTGAGGTGGCCGTGAGTGGGATTCGAATTATTGTCACCGGGTTCGGAGCGCAGCGCGCTAACCACACACACACTCACACATACTGCAACAATCACATACTCAGACACACACTCATACTCAAACACTCACTCACATACTCAAATACAAACACTCACACATACTGCAACACTCACATACTCAAACACACACACTCACATACTCAAACACTCACATACACTCACATACTCCAACACAACAACCGCCATTCGCCACTAAGTGGCGGTGACGTCACCACGACGCTTGTGCCAGGCCATGTGCACCTTGAGGCCACGTGAAGTGTCGAACGCCCACTGGCAGGTCACGGGGCAGACCCAGGTCCACAAGTCGACTGACTGAGATGACTGGCTGATGCACCACCTGTGCCCCCTACTGTGCCAACTTGCTGTGCTTTAGCCACCCGCGCTCCATTCGTTCTTGTGAGCGTCGCTCTTCCGCCCTCCGTTGTTGTTGGAGGGCGACTGCCTCCAACTGCCCAGCAGCGTCCTTCACGAGCCTCCTCCACAGAGGCCGATCTTGACATCGCTGATACTAGTCATCGGCAAGTCCACTCAGCTCCACATCCTTCTGTACCACATCACTCCAACTCTTCTCTAGCCGGTGCCGCGCCCGTTTCGCCCCTCGACCCGGCCAAACAAAAGCTGTTTAGGCATGAGGTGGCTGGGCATGCGAGCTACATGGCCCAGCCAGCGCACCCTTGCCTGCCGGAGGAGCTCACCGATGGGACTTTGTCCAGATCTTTAAAGGATTTATGAGCTCTTCACACAATCCAGCCTGGTTAAACCCAGGATGGATCCTAGGCAGACCAGCCTAAATGTTTCTTACCGGCAAAGATGTTCCATTAGGGGGTCCACGTTTCGCAAGCATAGAGAAGGGAAGGAATGACTATGCGGAGAAGACCTGAAACTTCGTGCGGAGCGACAGACCAGGTAGCTTCCACAGAGCGTTACGCACCCGATGAAAAGATAATGTCGCTCGACTGATTCGGAGTGAGACCTCTGCTGTTAAACTGAAGCCGGTCATGAGCACACTGCACAGGTATGGGAAACTCTCCCCTCTCTCCACAACTGCCCTATCACCAATTGGAAATTATGGGGTGGAGTGTCCGATGGTACACAATACCCAGGCAGGTGCTTAGTTTTGGTGGGCTGATGGTAAGTCCCCACCTCTTAGTGGCAAGCTCCAGGTTCAGCAGCAGCGCCTCCAACTCCTCTCTGCGTGAGCAGCAATTACCAGATCATCGGCATACATAACATGGTTGAGCAATAAGGAGCCATCCCTTGACCGCACTCATGCATCGATCAGCCTCCCATTGTATCTGTACCAGATGGAAATTCCTCCGGTACAGCTATTGAAGGCTTCACGAACTACGTGGTCGAAATAGATGTTAAATAATGTGGGAGCCAGAGGACATCCCTGTCGCACCCCAAAGTGTGCAGGGAATGGCTCCGACTCCCGGCCACGTAGTTTTACTCGGGCCCGCTCACCAACAAACACACTCACATACTCAAACACAAACACACTTAAACACAAACATTCACATACTCAAACACAAACATAGTTTAACACACTCACATACTCCAACCTTCGCACACGCACTCACATAATCAAAAAAACACACTCACATACTCCAACACACACACACATAATGAAACAAACACTCACATAGTCCAACACTCACACACGCACTCACATAATCAAAAGACACACTCACGTACTCCAGCACTCACACACACTCTCACATACTCCAAAACTCACACTCACATACTCCAACACACACACACTCACACACTCCAACACTCACACACACTCACATACTCCAACAATCACACACACACATACTCCAACACACACTCATATACTCCAACACTCACACACACACATACTCCAAAAATCACACACGCACTCACATAATCAAACCAACACTCACATACTCCAACACTCACACACACTCACATTCTCCAACACTCATACACACTCACATAATCAAACAAACACACTCACATACACGGTACGCGCGTTCTGTTCCGGCAGTGATCGCCCAGGTGGGACCGGCAGCGATTACCTAGCCGGGAAANCAAACAGCCTTCTTTCCCCACCCCCCCAAACCCGCACGACCCCTCACGTCTCCCTCCCTCCCAAATACGCTCCGTCCCCCCGTCACGGCGTCGCCTCCGTCGCGGCGCGGGCCGAGGTAAGAGCAATCCGTCCCGTCCCATGCGCACATCGAGCATCGCCGCCGCGTAAAGACGCGAGGGCCGCGGCGGGGGCACGAGGGGTTAACAACAACAACAACCACGACCACCACGCCCAAGCGCCTCTACATCGGCAGCATAGCAGCACCGATCTAGAGACGGCCGAGGCACATCAGGTAGCACCATGGACATCCAGACCTGACACAGCGTATACCCCCAACATCAGCCACCCATCCAGTAGCACCATGAACATCAGCAACAACATCAGCAGTAGCACCATGGACCAGCAGTAGNAATCATAGACATCAGCAGTAGCACCATGCATCAGCAGTAGCACCATGAACATCAGCAGTAGCACCATGGACATCAGCAGTAGTAACATGAACATCAGCAGTAGTATCATAGACATCAGCAGTAGCACCATGAACATCAGCAGTAGCACCATGAGCATCAGCAGTAGCACCATGAACATCAGCAGTAGTATTATAGACATCAGCAGTAGTATCATAGACATCAGCAGTAGCACCATAACATCAGCAGTAGCACCATGGACATCAGCAGTAGTACCATGTGTATTATCAGCACAGTAGCTGATTCAGCATAATCAGCAGCGTAAATATTCGAAGCATATGCAATATGAGCCGTAACAGACGAAACATATCAAGAGGGGCAGCAGAATCACCATCGTGAGCAGCATTATCACCAATCATCACCATCATCAGCATGCTCCGGGTCATTACCATTCACAACATTCATCATCAACATCATCAGCGAGAGCTCTGCGAGTGGTTTGTGAAGTCACCAGGTGATGTGACCCACAGCCTCGACTCTCACAGCCAGTGCCGGATTATCGCAGTTGCAATCGTAGCTACATACGTAGTAGCTACTACATGTAGTAGCTACACATGTAGTAGCTACACATGGTAGCTACACATGTAGTAGCTACACATGCTACGGGCCCCGCACTTTCAAGGGCCCGGGCTAAATGCTTTCAAGCTATTAATTCCAATTCAGTGATACTGCACTTGCTCTATAACTATAGTACTATACCGCCTTCGACTTTTATGAACGACTGGGTGTTTAAGGTTAGCGTTTGTCGTATTATCTGGCTGTATAGCAAATGAAAAAATACAATTACTTTACTATGCAAAATTTGCGTTTTAATATTTATTTTTTAATTTAGAGCCCCTTTATAGCGTATGCTACAGGCCCCACACTAGCTTAATCCGGCACTGCTCACACCCCCCGACCACTACCCCCCTCGGACCCCTTTCCCAGCTCGACCCTGGTCGCCGGGGCCCCGCTGGTACCTGAGCAGCGCCTCCGCCACGGAGCGCGTGGCGCGGGCCCTCGCGGCCGCGTCCTGCAGCGCCACGGACAACTCATCGGCGGCGAGCAGGCGCTGCGGGGCACACAGGGCAGGGGCGTGGGCAGCGGGTCACGGGTCACCGGGGCAGGGAGCAGAGGGGCAGCGGGTCGCAGGGCAAGAGGGACGGAGATTGCAGGGCGGCGGGGGAGATGAGGGATTCAGGAGGAGGCGTCGCGCCATTAGCGGCGGGGTCAGTGTCTCGGCGCAGGCGCTTTCACGCGCGCGCGTCCATGCAGGTGAGCTCAGGTGAGCGTCCCGAAGTAGAGGAGAGTATCTCAGCACAGGTACACTCGGGGTCCCGGTGGAGGTGAGCGCAGGTGATAACCTCTCAATAGAGGCGCGCTCGTGTCGGTGGTAGTAGAGGCACGCTCGTGTCGGCGGTAGTAGAGGCGCGCTCGGATAAGAAGATCAACACAGGTGAGCGCAGGTGAGCGTCTCTTAGTCCAGGCTGGCGTCTTTGTTGATAAGAGTTGTGCGCCCTGCAGCGCAGACACCGGTCCCACTCACCTTCCTCACCTTTCAGCCCCCCTCACTCCCGCCCTTCATCGCCCCCCCCCCCGCACGCCGACACCGTGGCTCATGATTAATGTAGAGGCGCGATCGCCGTAAGCAGTAGCGCAGCGGCTTCTGTAGGAGCGAGCGTGATTAAAGATTAAAACTAAACTCACATTTTTCTTCTGCCTTCAAGTAATGGAATGCGCAGAATAAATGATTAATTCCGTTTCAGATGGGGGCATTATCAGCCGGCCCGTCGGGGCCACACGGGCACTCAGGCACGCAACTTCTCACTCGCGGACGCCGCGCGGCTCCCGCTGTCCCACCGGACCCAGACCCTAACCCAGTCTCTTGTCCCATGAACCCAGAGCGGGTCTCGAACTCAGATCCAGACTCTCACTCAGACACACGTTCCCACGAACCAGTCCCAAGGCATAAAACCCGCAGAGTTCGACTTAGACCCGTCCAATTCTCGTGCACCTGTCCAGGCAAATGAGTTCGAAGGTTTTTCTTGTCTCTCACCCAGGCCCCTGTTGTGTACCTCCCCGTCTCACGCCCCGTGGAACTGTCATCTCACTTTCATCTCTGATGCCTGTACTTATTGCGCCCAGGTCTCCCTTGAATTAGAGTCTGAATTTGGGCTCTCAGCTGCTTATGAATAAAGCGGCGTCTGCGTCGTAGGAGCATCCACGCAGTCGGCGCGCAGAAATCCGGGCGCCGCGCTTAACAGCTCACGTCACAGCAAAGAGTAAACGCGGCCGAAGACACGGCACAGACTTAATTCGACGTAACGAAACATCAATAATGCATAACGCGAACGCAACGGGTCGGGCAGCAGGGCGGCGCTGGGCACGGCTCGCCGTCTCGGCTGGCGCTTCCCCCACGCCGCCCTCACGATGACCGCGACGCAAAGTCAATGCAACGTCTTCGCATCGGGAGCAAAACCGCTTGGACGCAGAGCAGGGAACAAAATATATTAACACCATAAATCACCCCGAGCGCAGTGCCCCATCCCATCAGACATCACAAGCTAAGCAGGGTTGGGCCTCGTGTGAGTCTGTATCTCAAACCATGCACCACGTGGAGACGTCACTGCGCAATTGTCGCATTCGCCGCAGCTGCAGGGTTCCACATGTTCACCATGAGGCTACTCCCGAAGCCGTCTACGGACATCTGAGACGAAAGAGCTTTACAGTTCATTGGACTCCTCCGGTGGAAATCAATATTCTGATTCTGATTCATCAACCTCAACTTGGGCACAGACGCGCTGCTCAGCAACTCCCGGCCACCACACGAACGAGAATGGGGAGAGTTCGCGTGTCCTTACAATCGGCCCTGTGGCAGTGGAGGATCGGGGGAGGGAGGGAAGAGGGGTACGATGAGAGCAATCACCCCCCCTCCTCCCACCTTTGAGGCCTCCAAAAACTCGGGAAATACAACGAATGCGTATATTTTTTATGAGTGTAAGACCCTATTAAAAAAACCCTTTACATTTCGGGATCGCCTTCCCCACCACCTCCCCGCGCCCCCCCCCCCCCCCCCGGGAGGTTTATCGATCCCCCGCGGCGCCGGGTAGGCGAGGATGGTACCTGCAGTGCCGAGTCGGTGTCGCCCGTGTCCAGCAGCGCCAGGCCGAGCCAGTAGGAGGCCTCCTGCTGTGCGCGGCTCTCCTGCCCTGCGCCCATCACGCAAAGTTCATGACCACCGGGAGGGGGGAGATGGGGGTGGGGCTGGGGGTCAACGTTCAGATTCCGTCTCGAGAGTCTGAGCCACGCTTCATAGTTCCCCTTGTGAGACAGACGCAGCTTGAAACGGAAAGTTTAAAGCGACGCGCGACAAAATCCTAGCGGCTGAACTAGGACGGCGGTGCAGATTCACGAGCAATTCCACATCTGCGTTGCGGCTCCTCTATCGGCGCTTTTTGTTTTGACTCTGCGGAGTGAACTCGGCAACTTGTTGTCCCGCGGCACTGGCCACGGCGCCAGGCGGTCTGTCGAGCGCCGCCTGGCGGCTGGCCGAGGTTCGTGTCAGCGACTTCAGCTTTTAAAAGAGATGGACTCTTCGCAGCACCCTCCCCCCTTCTTCCTAGCGTTGTTCCCGCTGTGGCACAGGGTCCGCTTTTCGGCATTGTCTTCTCCATTTGGCTCGGTCCAGGGCATCTTCGGGGGATGCGTTGACCGTCTTCATGTCTTCCTTTATTCTATCCATCCATCGCTTCTTCGTACGTCCGCGTGGACGGCGGCCCTCTGGCTCAATACGCATGGCAGTCGTGAGCCAGAGGGCCGCCGTCCACGCGGACGTCCGAAGAAGCGATGAAGCCCCCCCCCCCCCGAATACTCAAAAGCCCAGGGGGGGGTGTGCGTGGCTGCTCGATAAAAACAACTGTCTGGGTCACCCCTCCGCGGCCTTAGGGTCCCTCACCGTGACGGCGAGGCTCAGGGCTTCCTGCAGGGGCCCCAGCGACTCATGGCCTCTCCTCTATCCAGGGCCCGGCGGCCGAGCTCCGTGAGGAGGCGGCTGAGCAGGGTGGAGGAGCGCGCCTCGTGCTCCCGTCCCGACGCGTCCCGCCAACCCTGGGCCCGCACCAGCGCGTGGTAATCCCGCAGAACCGGCAGGGCCCCTCGAGGTCCCCTGCGTGACACAGGAGTCAGCTCCAAAAAGTGTTGTTCTGTGATAAACACCGGAACTAATCACAGCTATCCCAGGGCACTTATTTCATGCCCCCCCCCCCCAAGACTTACGCCCACAAAACCACACGTACGTCACCTCACTCTACTCCCTCCGCGCACTCCCTAGCTCACCCCTCTCATCTCACTCTGCTCCCCTCTCGACGCACTCTCCGCCCCAAGACAATGCTCTCAGTGGCAGTCAAGCGTCGCTCAGCGAGAGTTCATTAGTTCTCTTCTACTGCCCCATCGTCCGGCACTCCCTTCCCTTCCCAGCCGTCTGTGTGTCGACTCCATACTCAGGCCCTTCTCCTCTGCCTATGACTGCCTCTTCTGTCTATAAAATAAACATGCACACCGTTTCTCTCCGGCGTCTTGGCATGGGGTCACACTTGAAGACGCCAAAAGTACACGCATCACGTCTCGCGGGTCGTCACCCCTGAGAATCACAGTCGAACGAGATTGCGAGTGTCTCACGGCCATGCAACGGATTCCCATGTTGTAAATAACTCGGCTCTACTCACTGGAGTGTCTCTCCAGCAGCTACTGCTGCTGCTGCCGATGGCTAAGGTCGAATGTAAGGAGTCAGCTCCAAAAGTGTTGTCTTCCTATGATAAACACCGGGAACTAATCACAACTATCCCAGGGCATTATTATTTCAATTACTAAGGGAGGGGGGGGGGCGTTGTTTACTAAGTGGTGGACAGTCCATTGCTACAATGCATATTCATGTGTACCCCCCACCCCCATCCTCGTTTCTGCACGGGTAAACTCGCCCTTCCTTGCCTGCTGCGTTCACCCTTGTTCGCTACAGACCAATGTTTCTGTGCCACAGTTTCCTGGGGTTCCCTCTCGGTGTCTTGGGATTCCCCAGTGGGGTTTCAGCAGGGGTAGCACGCATTTGCACTCTCGGAAGGGGCATGCAAAAAAAAGCAATTTGTTTTTTTTTTTGCCAATGAATTCACACTGAAGAGGAACTTCCAAAATCACGCGCGAAGCTGCCAATTACCGTGCGGTTACTTACAGGGATGCCAAATCGGGCGTGCCAAGGAAAAATACCGGACATTGGTGAAAGCGAGCTTCATAGCTCATCGGATTCTTTTAGTCTAAATAAAGATGCTGATTTTGGAATCCGTACCGGTTCAGATGTCACTCACCACTGATGTTAGCAGTGGCCGGGAGTCGCACTCGGCTCGCTGGGTCCACGGTGCACTGCGCGAGCCACTTTGCCACGCGAATAAAGTGCACGTTTATATCATCACGCACATTAAATGCTGAATGAGAATACACGTCATAAAACCACGTGCGTGTCATCTTCTTGGTTCTTTCGGTAAAGTCACGTAGAAGGGAAGTAATAAATAATAAAATAAAACATAAAATAATTCTCACGACGTTTCGGCCACAACGCAAGCAGCCGTCCTCAGGTGAAAACCAGTTCTGTCGAGGCGACCCCCCCCCCCCAATTCAGACGCTGTCGCCTCGACAGAACTGGTTTCACTGAGGACGGCTGCTTGCGTTGTGGCCGAAACGTCGTGAGAATTATTTATTATGTTTTATTTTTTATTTTATTACTTCCTTCTACGTGACTTTACCGAAAGAACCAAGAAGATGAATCCCTGCAGTCACGAAAGCTTTAAATCGAAACATGTGCGTGTCGTTTTAGCGTGTGGGCCCTCTGGAGTCTTAGGCCCTGGACAAATTCCCCATACCCCCGCCACCACCGGCCCCTTAGCAAGTTCCCCGAGTCGGTGAGGGCTCTCACCGTGGCCGTGCGCGCCTCCCCGAGCCGTGCCAGGGCCTCGGCCTCGCGTGGCCCCCCGCCTGCCTCGCGCGCCGCCTCCAGGCACAGGCGCAGGCGCGTCCCTCCAGCCACGGCGCCACGCCACTGCCCCTGAAGCGCTCGGCCAGGGAGAGCAGCGTCTGGCACTGTGCGTCTGCGTCTCCTGGCATCGCGGGCAGCGTGCGCACGCACATCTTTAACATCGCCACCATCGACACTGCCATCATCATCATTAACCATCAACGCTACCATCACCATAGATATCAATACCACAATAATCATCACCATGATATTACCACCTACACGACCATCACCTTCACACTACCATGACCGTCAACACCACTAACATGGACATCATCAACCACAGTGTCGGCAACAACAATCACCACCATCTCACCGCTACGCCCGCCTTCCTGCACCACCAACCCAACCCAGCTGTGCCCCGCATTGACTACCAAACGAATTGTGCCCGCATCTCCCAACCAAATCGACGCTACCGTGCCCCCCCACCAATTGCCCCGCGTGCACTACGGCCCGTGCCGCGTCCTCCGCGCGACTGAGGAGGGCCGCCAGGTCGTGCAGCTCCCGCGGATGCTGCTCCAGGGCGGCTCCAGGGCGAGCGTGGAGCCGGGGTCCGCGGCGAGGCGCGCGGCGCGACGCTCCCGCACGGCGCGGAACAGCTCCGTGAAGGCGCCCACGTGACCATCACGGAGCAGGGAGGTGCACACGTCGCGCAGCGGGTCCACGTGCAGCCTGCGCACCAGCACACGCAAGGATCGACACCCAACACAGGCAAGGGTCGACACGCAGCACGGGTCGACACCCAGCACACGCACGGTCGACATCCAGCACACGCACTGGAACGGCAACACATGGGTACACGAGTATACAGAGGTAGGCACCCACCTAGGGTTGCCGCCTGTCCAGGTTTGACCCGGACAGTCCGAGAATTGGCGTCTGGATTTTGTATTTGGTGGCAGCAATAGATTTCTACCGAGATCTGGTGGGGGTATCTATTGTGCTCAACTTGATGGCAGTCGACTGCACGGTGTTGACAGGCACCAGCAACTCTGTTGTACTCATGGCGCGCCACCACGGGAGAGGGGAGTGGAGTCAAGGGCGTTGTCATTCGTGGGAAAATAGCACGTGAGAGGGAAGAGAGAAGATAAAGAATGGAAATAAGAGGAAAGGCGTGGACAAGGAACGGAGAAACAGGATCACAGGGTCAGGAGAGATGAGGTATAGGTATGTGGCTGTGTGTGCAGTATAGGCCGATGACCGGTACCAGCCGTGTCAAGATCGGCCTCTGTGGAGGAGGCGCTGCTGCTGCTGGGCAGTTGGAGGCAGTCGCCCTCCAACAACAACGAGGGCAGAGGAGCGACGCTCACAACGAGCGGAGCGCCGGGTGGCTAAAGCACAGCAAGTTGGCACAGTAGGGGGCACAGGTGGTATCAGCATAGGCCAGTCATTTCAGTCAGTCGGCCCGTGGCACCTGCTGGGTCTGCCCGGTGACCTCCTGCCAGCGGGCGTTCGACACTTAACGTGGCATCAACGTGCACCTAGCCTGGCACAAGCGCCATGGTGACGTCACCGCCACTTAGTGGCGAATGGCGGTTGTTGTAGCACGGTTGGTTAAGAAGTGTCGCAGTTAAGGCGCTGCGCTACGAACCCGGCGACCCGAGTTTGATTTGCGCTCACGACCAACACTGGTGACGATTACCTGAACCGGTCCTGAGCCTACCCTAGGTCGGCTCAGCCTCAAATGAGTACCTGGTGCGGTGTGTGAACATCGCCGCCGGGGGACAAAGGCGGCGGGGCGTGGTGCTGGCCACCCACCCCCTCAAGTGCCGCGCCGCCTTCATAGGTGCTCGCTAACAGCACTTGCCCCAACAGTCTGTTAAAGGCTATTACGGGGGTCTTTGTGCGGTACAGGTGTGTGTGTGTGTGACCCTAATTTGTGCGTACGCCACTCTCTCGGTGCGGGGAGGCGCCGCTCGCTCTCGACTTCAGTGGGGGCGAATTCAGCACCGGACCCCGCCCGTCTCCGCGCCGCCCTGCGGGGTCAGAGGAGAGGGGGGAGGGGCGCCCTGGAGAACACGAGAAACCACTGGGCGAGGGGTCAAGACCCCCTTGCCTGAACCCCTCTCACCTGAACCCCCCCCCCGAAGCTGAACCCTCTCGCACTTGAACCTCCTTTCACTTGAACCCCCCTCACACGGCCCCTCCTCACCTGAACCGCTCTCACCTGAACTCCCCTCCCTGAACCCTATTCGTCTGAACTCCTCTCACCTGAACTCCCTCACCGGAACCTCTCTCACACGAACCCCTCCTTACGTGAACCCTCTCACCAAACTACCCCCTTACCTGAACCCCTCGCAACTGAACCCTCTCTCATCCGAAGCTCCTTCACCTGAACCTCCTTCACCTTCTCCTTCCCGCTCACCTCCGATTAGCACGGTTGGCTACGTACGGTGCGAAAGACGCTCAACATACATACACACTCACATGAACCCCTTCCTCACCTGAATCCTCTCTCACCTGAAGCCCCTTCACCTGAACCCCCTCTCACCTGAACCCCTTCACCTGAACCCCTTCACCTGAAGCCCTCTTACCTGAACCCCTTCACCTGAACCCCTCTCACCTGAACCCCCTTCACCTGAACCCCCTTCACCTGAACCCCCTTCACCTGAACCCCTTCACCTGAAGCCCCTCTCACCTCAACCCCTTCACCTGAACCCCCTCTCACCTGAACCCCTCTCACCTGTGAGTGGTGCGGCCCCCGGCCTCAGCTCCCCGGGCCCCCAGACTCGCGGGACCCTGTGCTGGGAGTTCCCCTTCGTGGGGTCGTCCCTGATCCCTTCCCTCCCTGGGCCCCGATCGGGCCTCGGAGCCCTTCACGATGGCGGCAGGGTCAGCATCTGGAGAGCATCGGAAAGACGACGACGATGTCGATGTTTACAGACGTAGTGTTGATGATGACGGTAATAATGATTATGATGATGGTGATTATGATGGTGATGACGGTAAATATGATGGTGATTATCATGGCGATAATGATTATGATGATGGTAATGATAGTAATGATGGTGATTATGATGGCGATAATGATGATGGTGATTATGTTCATGATGGTGAAGACGATAATGATGATTATGATGGCGATAATGATTATGATGATGATGGTAATGATGACGGTAANTGATGATGGTAATAATGTTGATTTGAAGTTTCGTGATGAGTCCACTCATCATAATCACCAATCTTACCGTCCATCAACATAATCATCTTACCATCATCATAATCATCATTACCGTCATCATCACCATCAACATGTCACCTANCTTTGGTTCTTTCGGTAAAGACCACGTAGGTAATGATGACGACGTTTNGATCACCACAAAGCNATCGTCTAGGTGGTTCTGATGCTCGTGTGCANAAACTGTCANCAATTTTTTTATTTTATTTTCTACCTACTGACNTTACCTGCTGAAGAACCAAAGNGTATGGTGATCTGTTGATGGTGATGATGACGGTAATGATGATGGTGATTATGATGATGGTAATGATAGGTAATTATGATTATGTTGATGGTGATGATGGCGGTAATGATGATGGTGATGATGATGTAATTATGATTATATTGATGGTGATGATGACGGTAATGATGATGGTGATTATGATTATGGTAATGATGTAATTACTGATTATAATGATGGTGATGAGGNTGATGATGATATGCAGTAGCTGTCATTGTACTCACAGTTGTTGATGATGATGATGTTGGTGTGCAGTGTGTTGGTGATGTGGCTGATGCTGTAGAGTCGCTGCGGCTTGCTGCTGCTGATGATGATGTAACACAGGTGATGATGTAGCTGCTGATGATGATGATGTACACACAGGTGATGATGTAGCTGATGATGATGTGATGTACACACAGGTGATGATGTAGCTGCTGATGATGATGTACACACAGGGTCCCTGATGATGTAGCTGATGATGTACACACAGGTGATGATGTAGCTGCTNATGATGATGTACAGGTGATGATGTATGATGATGTACACACAGGTGATGATGTAGCTGATGATGAGTGTACCTTGTCTCTTTCGGTTCGCTGTCCTCTCGGGTCTCTGTCCCTCTCGGGTCTCTGTCCTCTCGGGGTCTCTGTCCCCCTGTCTCTGTCCCCTGTCCTCTCGGGGTCCCTGTCCCTCTCGGGGTCTCTGTCCCCTGTCTCTGTCCCCCTGTCTCTGTCCCCNTGTCTCTGTCCCCTGTCTCTGTCCCCTGTCTCTGTCCCCTGTCTCTGTCTCTGTCCCCTGTCTCTGTCCCCCTGTCTCTGTCCCCTGTCTCTGTCCCCCTGTCTCTGTCCCCTGTCCCTCTGTCTCTGTCCCCCTGTCTCTGTCCCCTGTCTCTGTCCCCTGTCTCTGTCCCCTGTCCTCTGTCTCTGTCCCCCTGTCTCTGTCCCTGTCTCTGTCCCCCTGTCTCTGTCCCCTGTCCCTGTCCCCTGTCTCTGTCCCCTGTCTCTGTCCCCTGTCCCCCTGTCCNTCTCGGGTCTCTGTCCCGCGTCTCCAACAGCGGCAGCAGGAAAGCGGCTGCGCGCGTCCCTCGCGTATCCAGGCAACGCCGAGTCACGTGCGGTGACGTCTCGAGCGCGGGAAATATAAAACAACTTCAAAGCAGAAGGCAGGGTCAGTGAGATGGCGAGGGTCAAAGGGCAGGGTCAGTGACATGGCGAGGGTCAAAGGGCAGGGTCAGTGACATGGCGAGGGTCAAAGGGCAGGGTCAGTGACATGGCGAGGGGTCAAAGGGCAGGGTCAGTGACATGGCGAGGGGTCAAAGGGCAGGGTCAGTGACATGGCGAGGGTCAAAGGGTAGGGTCAGTGACATGACGAGGGGTCAAAGGGCAAGGTCAGTGACATGGCGAGGGGTCAAAGGGCATGGTCAGTGACATGGCGAGGGTCAAAGGGCAGGGTCAGTGAGATGGCGAGGGTCAAAGGGCATGGTCAGTGACACCGTCGCTGTGTCCCTGTCTCCCCTCTGGTCAAAGTGGCAACTGGGTCATCGGTCCCCTCGGGAGGTCCTCGACAGTCCTTATCAGACCCCTTCCCCCGCTCCCCGCCGGGTCCCTGCGCTCCACTCCACTGTCCACTCGCAGCGAGTGCCCTCCACGCTCTCAACTCCTCTGACCCGTCACAGCGAATGCTGCGAGCCGAACACCACCCGAGCCCCTCCCGTCAGTGGCGGCTACCTGACCCCCCCCCCGCACTGCCCGTGCCACCCCCCCCCATCTCGCCAGCCCCCACTGCCCCCCCCCCACCCCTCGGCTGGATGAAAGCGAGTCCCGCGCAGGGGCCGTGGGGGGGGGGGGGTCTCGTCGGGGCCCCCCTCGAGGTTCCGCGAGCTCTCCGTGCTGTTTCATCTGCGCGCGCTGACTGACAGCGCTTTGAACGCCGCGAGCTCATTAACATAGCGGCGGCGGTGCGGGGAGCGAGAGACGCGGCGAGAGAGACACGGGGAGAGAGACACGGGGAGAGAGACACGGAGAGAGAGACACGGAGAGAGAGAGACGCGGAGAGAGAGACACGGCGAGAGAGACACGGCGAGAGAGACACGGAGAGAGAGAGAGAGNCACGGAGAGAGAGACGGAAAGAGCGAGAGACACGGAGAGAGAGACACGGCGAGAGAGACACGGAGAGAGAGACGCGGAAAGAGAGTAGGACGGCAAGAGAAACAGACTCGGAGAGAGACACACACGGCGAGAGAGACACTGCAAAAGAGACACGGCGAGGGAGATTCGTAGAGAGAGACAGGTGGGGAGAGAGACAGGTGGGGAGAGACAGATGGCTCGGTGACACAGTCCAGGCTCGACAGATTTTACATCTCTAAGAGCTTTGTGACGTGTGCCATAACGTCTGGCATCAGGGCGGCACCCTTCACGGACCACAACTTCATCGTGCTCCGTGTCAGGCTGGAGAGGGCCCGCGAGGGTGCGTCCCACTGGCATTTTAACAACTCGCTACTGGAGGATGGCGCCTTCATAGAGATGTTCGAGGACTTCTGGAAGAGTGGCGAAAAACCAAAACGCAGTTCGACTCGCTGGCCCAATGGTGGGATATGGGCAAAGTGCACACCAGGCTGTTGTGCCAACAATACACCTGGGGGAGCACCCTGAAGACGCGGACTTCACCGACAGGAAGCCCGAGTCCTCGATTTGGAGAGTCGCCTCGCCGAGGACATTGACCCTGCTCTTCTCCGAGAATACGAGGAGAATAGTGAGCGTCTCAAAGGGCTACAGGAGGAGCAGACGAGGGGAGCGTTTGTGCGATCCCGGGTGAAGCTCGTCACCGACCTCGACACGGGATCCCCGCTTTCTACTCCCTCGGGAGGCAGAACGGGAGACGCAAATCCATGGAGTGCCTCTTTGATGGTGACGGTGTCCTGGCGCACGAACTCCAGCAGAAGTCGACCATCATCAGAGACTTCTACGGCAGCCTGTTCTCCCCTCAAGAAACATCGGGAGCGGCCCAGGCGGAGGCATGAGTGGTCTTCCCACCCTGGGGGAAGATGGGAAAGAGCTGCTAGAGCAAAAGCTCACCAGGAATGACCTTGACGCAGCTGTAAGAGGACTGGCCCCAAATAAATCCCAGGGTTAGACGGGCTAACAGGGGAGTTTTACGCCGTTTTTTGGAGATCTCTACGGGAGGACTACAGAGAGGTGCTGGAGGAAGCCTCTGTCACCGGGTGATGCCTCAGTCTTGGAGGAGGGCGGTGCTCACTCTGCTTCCCAAGAACGGAGACCTGAGGCACCTACAAAACTGGCGTCCGGTGTCCTCCTGAACACAGACTACAAAATATTGACAAAGGCTCTCTCCCTGCGACTGAAAGGGGTGATTGCACAAGTCGTAAACAGGGACCAGTCCTACACCATCCCGGACGATCCATCCATGACGGCATCTTCCTGGTCACGGACCTCATCGCGGTGTCCCAGAGGTCGGGCATCCCAATCGCGTTTCTGGCCCTTGACCAGGAAAAGGCTTTGACAGAGTGACCACAAATGCCTGCTGGGAACCCTCAAGACCTTTGGTTTTGGGGATGGCTTTTCCGAACGATCCGCCTTCTTTACACCAAGGCGGAGTGCATTATCAAGGTCAATGGCGCCCTCACTGCCCGGTTAAATTCGAGCGAGGAGTGAGACAGGGATGCCCATTGTCGGGCCAACTTTATGCCCTGGCATTAGAGCCTTTCCTGAGTCTCATAAGGCGGAGACGCAACGGCCTGGTGCTCAGGGAACCAAGTGTCAAGTTGGTCCTGACAGCATACGCCGACGACATCCTCCTCATCCTTCGTTCCCTGGATGATGTCGCCCTGCTGCACGAGTGTCAGGAGGTCTTTTCGAAGGCCTCCTCATCCAAAATGAACTGGCAAAAGTGAAGCGGCCTGCTGGTTGGAGCGTGGGACATGACCGAGTGTCCGGAGAAGGCAAAAACCATCAATTGGAGCACAACATCGCTGCACCACCTGGGGTGTTCCTCGGACCAGAGGAGGAACCACCGCAAAGGAAGTGGGTCGGCTGGAGGAGGAGGTGAAGGAGCGGCTGGGCACCTGGAGTCGCCTGTGCAAGTTCCTCACCTTCAGGACAAAGACGTTGGTGGTGAACCAACTTTTCTCCCTGCACCCCCCATTAGCCTCATCAACGCGCTTCAGAAGCGAGTCCTCGACTTCTTCTGGTCGGGCGGAGGACACCGGGTCACGGCTGGGGTCCTGTCCCTGCCACTGGACGAGGGCGGTCACGGGCTGGTGTGCATGCGGAGTCAGCTGGCCACCTTCCGACTGCAGGCCGCACAAAAGTCCCTGCACGCCGCCCTGCACCGGCCTGGAGCATCACGGCCTCCTTCCTCCTGAAACAGCTGGGGGTCTGCAGTGCTCCAAACAACTATTCTACTTGGACCTGCAGGGCCTCCCACTGGGACAGCTGCTACCTTTCTACAGGAGCATCCTGCAGACATGGAGCTCCCTCGCCGTCAGGAGGCTGAACCAACCGCGATCGGCCGAAGATCTGGTCTTCGAACCAATCCTCAGGAACCACAGACAAAGCTGCCATCCACCACCGCCACCCCGGTATGGAGAAGTGCCTCGCAAATGCGCGGCTCACCAGGATGGGAGATCTGGTGGAACCTGGAACACGGGGCCGGTGTCTCGGACCAGCAGACATGGCCGCAAAGACAGGGCTGCAGTCGCTCTGGGTGGCTGCCCGGATCCTGGCCGAAGCCAAGGGAGCCTTCTCAGTGGCAGCGGGGAGAACGCCCCCATCCGCGTTGGGGATGACGAGGCCCCTCTCGGTCCCCCTCCACCGGAGCTCTCTGTCGTGCCACTGCATCGCCAATGCCGACAAGCGAAGGCGGATCACAACCTGTGCCGGCTGGAAAACCTACAGGTGGCCTTCGCACATGTAAAGAGGAAGGTGCTCTACTCCTACATGGTCCGGTTTCACCAACAGGACACCCTGAGGAACCACAAGGACCATGCCTGGAGGAAAGCCCTGCCTGCATCTCTCCAGAGAGGCCTCGCTGGAGGCAATTCTACTCCAGCCCGACGTACAACCGCATCGGTGACCTCAGCTGGAGCATCGCCCACGGCACCGTCACCACCAACGCCTCCCTGGCGCGCTTCACCGCCACGTCCCCGGAGTGCCGGTTCTGCGGTAAAGTGGAGACGGTGGCGCACAATACGTGGAGTGCAAGAGCCTGGACATGTTGTTCAAGGTCCTCAAAACATCCTCCTAAGGTTCAGCCTCCACTTCTCCCCGACGGTCCTCATCTTTGGATACCAAAAGGGCGACGGACCCCAACATCTTCAGGGCTGGTCAACGTGCTCGTCGGCCACGCCAAGCTCGCCATTTACAGGGCGAGGAAGGTGGCCCTGGAGGGGAAACGTTCGGCCAGCAGCGTGGGCATCTTCCGCGCTCGGTCGAGCCAGGGTGTGGCTGGAGTTCCGCCATGCGCGGCTGACCCACGCCGTGCCGGCCTTCAAGGAGCTTGGGGCGATGGAGGAGGCCGTGTGCTTGGTGGCAGATGACGGGGAGCTTTGCATGCAGTTTTGAGCTACCCGTCGGAGGCCGTTGAACTGCGAGAAGGGCGGCGTGCAGAACGAGAGTGTGAGCGAGAATTGAGCGAGAAGTGGGGGTTTACATTAAGCAAAGTTATTTAAAAAAATTACGAATGATGAACGAAGCAAAGTGCCGACTACACCGAGCTTCTACTTGTTTCCACTGATCGTAAAAAAAAGAGAGACACGCGGAGAGAGAGACAGGTGGAGAGAGACGCAGGTAGAGAGAGAGACAAAGGTGGGAGGGGGGAGTGGTGGTCACGCGCAGGGGAGGGGGCGGGGTGGTCACGGGGCGGGGGTGCCGCTCTGGCCCGCCCCCGACTAGTTACTCATTCATGGCCGCGCCGCGTCAATTATTCACGGGGTCTCGCCACCCCGCGGTGTCATCTCGCGCTAATTGCAGTCCCCCGGCCCCTCGCTCATAGACCCCTTGCTCATAGACCCCTCGCTCACGGACCCCCTCGCTCACAGACCCCCTCTCTCATAGACCCCCTCGCTCACGGACCCCTCGCTCATGGACCCCCTCGCTCACGGACCCCTCGCTCACGGACCCCCTCGCTCAAGGGCCCCCTCGCTCATGGGCCCCCTCGCTCATGGACCCCTCGCTCATGGACCCCCTCCTCATGGACCCCTCGCTCTCGGACCCCTCGCTCATGGACCCTCTCGCTCATGGACCCCCTCGCTCATGGACCCCCTCGCTCATGGACCCCCTCGCTAATGGACCCCTCGCTCATGGACCCCTCGCTCATGGACCCCTCGCTCATGACCCTCTCGCTCATGGACCCCTTCGCTCATGGACCCCCTCGCTCATAGACCCCTCGCTCAAGGACCCCTCGCTCATGGACCCCCTCGCTCATGGACCCCCTCGCTCATGGACCCCCTCGCTCATAGACCCCTCGCTCAAGGACCCCTCGCCCATAGACCCCTCGCTCATGGACCCCTTCGCTCATGGACCCCTCTTCACGGACCCCTCGCTCAAGGGCCCCTCGCTCATGGNCCCCCTCGCTCATGGACCCCTCGCTCATGGACCCCNTCGCTCACGGACCCCCTTGCTCACGGACCCCCTCGCTCACGGACCCCCTCTCACGGACCCCCTCGCTCACGGACCCCTCGCTCATGACCCTCGCTCATGGACCCTCGCTCATGGACCCCTCATGGACCCTCTCTCATGGACCCCTCGCTCACGGACCCCTCGCTCAAGGACCCCTCGCTCATGGCCCCCTCGCTCACGGACTTCCTCGCTCACGGACCCCCTCGTACGGACCCCTCGCTCATGGACCCCCTCGCTCACGGACCCCTCGCTCATGACCCTCGCTCATGGACCCCCTCTCTCATGGACCCCTCGCTCATGGACCTCTCTCATGGACCCCTCGCTCATGGACCCCTCGCTCATGGACCCCTCGCTCACGGACCCCTCGCTCAAGGACCCTCGCTCACGGACCCCTCGCTCACGGACCCCTCGCTCACGGACCCCCTCGCTCACGGACCCCTTCTCACGGACCCCTCGCTCACGGACTCGCTCAGGACCCCCTCTCTCACGGACCTCCTCGCTCAAGGACCCCNTCGCTCACGGACCTCTCGCTCAAGGACCCCTCGCTCATGGGCCCCTCGCTCATGGACCCCTCGCTCATGGACCCCCTCGCTCATGGACCCCTCGCTCATAGACCCCTCGCTCATAGACCCTCTCTCCATGGACCCCTCGCTCATGGACCCCTCGCTCATGGACCCCTCGCTCATAGACCCCTCGCTCATAGACCCCGGCTCCGGACCCCTCGCTCTCAAAAGCCCTCTCCCCGAGTCTCACGCCGCGTTCCGATACACTTCCCCAACCCCGCCCCTCGCTCCCCCTCCGTAGACAACAACAACCACAACAACAACCACAACAACAACAACCACAACAATAACAACGACCAGAATAAGGAGAAGCAGCAGCAGCACTGCGGGCTCGAGTCGCGGGGGTGGAGGGCGCAGCGCGGTCATTAATAGTGCAGGCGCGTGAGCACGTGTG